>BSDF01000001.1:622500-915000 GCA_027925045.1 Hypotaenidia okinawae | reverse complement strand
GAGAGATTCCAGCCCCGTCTGGACAGCGCCCTGTGTGCCCTGTGCTAGGGACCCTGCTTTGGCAGGGGGTTGGACCCCAGGGGCTCTGGGGGGCCCTTCCCACCCCTCCAGCTCCGAGTCTGTGATCTCCAGGCCCGACTCCCCGCACCCCGAGCTGCTCCCAGAAGATGCTGGTGGAGGAGCTGGGCTCCACGGTGACACCCACAGCCAGCCTGAGACACACCGGGCACAGGGTACAAAGTGGGGGTGTTTAATCGCTCGGTACAGCCCGGCACGGCACGCAGCCATAACCCCCCTACCCCCCCCCACGAGGGAAGGAGAAGCATCCAGTTCATCGAGGGGGGTAAAAGGAGGAGGAGGAGGAGGAGGAGCATCCTTCCCATCCCACAGCAATGGGGCTGCCTCCCAGCACCTCCCGCACCCCGACGCTGGCTCCGTCGGAGGAGCTGGGTGGGGGGGACGACATTTGGGGACACATCATCCCGGTAGGGTCTGGGCAAGCTCTGTCTGATGGCACATGCAGGTGGGGAGGGGGCCAGCACCCCCGGGGCGAAGGCAGCCTGCGGTGACCTGGAGCTGCCCACAGGCTCCTTGTGAGGTTCGAGTCGGACGCACAGAGACCAGGCGACGCTGGGGAGAAAAGAAAACCAACCCCCCCCCCAACACACACCCCCCCACACCCACCCCCACCCCCCCAAAAACAACAGGAAAGCAAAGAAACCCCAACAGAACAGCCGGGGGAAGAGACGCCTGGGGCTGCCCTGCGGTCCCGGTGCCACCAGCCCAGTCAGCGCTTGGAGAGCTCGTGGGACAGCCAGTCCAGCCCGTCGTACAGCCCCGTGCCCTGCGTCGCACACGTCGCCTGCACGTACCACTGCAGGACAGAGGGGAGAGGGGGGAAAGATGCTGGAGGGCCTGGAGCATCTCCCCTGGGAGGAGAGGCTGAGGGAGCTGGGGCTGTTCAGCCTGGAGAGAAGAGACTGAGAGGGGATCTGATCCCTGGGGATCAGGAGCTGAAGGGTGGGACCCAGGGGACATGGGCAGCCTCTGCTCAGTGTGTGTGGGGACAGGACAAGGGGCGATGGGCTCAAGTTGGAGCACAGGGAGTTCCCCCCAGTGTAGGGAAGAACTTCTTCCCAGTGAGGGTGAGGGAGCCCTGGGCCAGGCTGCCCAGGGGGTGTGGAGTCTCCTTCTCTGGAGAGATTCCAGCCCGGTCTGGACAGCGCCCTGTGTGCCCTGTGCTAGGGACCCTGCTTTGGCAGGGGGTTGGACCCCAGGGGCTCTGGGGGGGCCCTTCCCACCCCTGTGATCTGTGATTCTATGAAAAGGGCTTGGGGATCTGCAGATTGACAGCCTGGTGCTCCCCTGGGACACCCCCCCAGGGGTCCCTCCCGCTGGGACAGGGCTGTGGATGGCAGGGAGGCCACTCACGGTCCTGCTGCGCAGCGCCTGCAGCCCCAGCTTGTCGGTCAGCTCGCTCACAGCCATGGCGTTGGGCATGTCCTGCTTGTTGGCAAACACCAGCAAGACGGCGTCACGCAGCTCGTCCTCCTGCAGCTGCGGACAGAGGGGATGGCTGAGACGGGTGCTGCCGGCGGGCAGCTCGCAGTAAGCCCCTGGTCAGCCCTTGGTGAGCTCCCAGTGAGCCCCCAGTGAGCCCTTGGTGAGCCCTCAGTGAACCCCGGGTGAGCTCCCAGTGAGCCCCCAGTGAGCCCTTGGTGAGACTCCAGTGAGCTCCTGGTGAGCCCTTGGTGAACCCTTGGTGAGCCCCAGATGAGCTCCCAGTGAGCTCCTGGTGAGCCCTTGGTGAGCCCCTGGTGAGCCCTTGGTGAGACTCCAGTGAGCTCCTGGTGAGCCCTTGGTGAGCCCCTGGTGAGCCCCTGGTGAGCCCTTGGTGAGACTCCAGTGAGCTCCTGGTGAGCCCTTGGTGAGCCCCTGGTGAGCCCTTGGTGAGACTCCAGTGAGCTCCTGGTGAGCCCTTGGTGAGCCCCTGGTGAGCCCTTGGTGAGACTCCAGTGAGCTCCTGGTGAGCCCTTGGTGAACCCTTGGTGAGCCCCAGATGAGCTCCCAGTGAGCTCCTGGTGAGCCCTTGGTGAACCCTTGGTGAGCCCCAGATGAGCTCCCAGTGAGCCCCTGGTGAGCCCTTGGTGAGACTCCAGTGAGCTCCTGGTGAGCCCTTGGTGAGCCCCAGATGAGCTCCCAGTGAGCTCCTGGTGAGCCCTTGGTGAGCCTCGGATGAGCTCCTGGTGAGCCCCCGGTGAGCCCCTGGTGCGGCCAGGGGGCACGGACAAGGGACAGACGGACGCCTGCTGCCTGCTCGCTGCTGGTGGGTGAGCATCGTGCCTGCTCCTTCACTCTGGTGAGCCCTTGGTGAGCCCCCAGTGAGCCCCCAGTGAGCCCTTGGTGAGCCCTTGGTGAACCCTTGGTGAACCCTTGGTGAGCCCCCGGTGAGCCCTTGGTGAGCCCTTGGTGAACCCTTGGTGAGCCCCTGGTGAGCCCTTGGTGAGCCCCTGGTGAGCCCTTGGTGAGCCCTTGGTGAACCCTTGGTGAGCCCCCGGTGAGACCCTGGTGAGCCCCTGGTGAGCCCTTGGTGAACCCTTGGTGAGCCCCCGGTGAGACCCTGGTGAGCCCTTGGTGAGCCCCTGGTGAGCCCTTGGTGAGCCCCTGGTGAGCCCCCGGTGAGCCCCGGATGAGCTCCCAGTGAGCCCCCGGTGAGCCCCTGGTGAGCCCTTGGTGAGCCCCTGGTGAGCCCCTGGTGAGCCCTTGGTGAGTCCTTGGTGAGTCCCTGGTGAGCCCTTGGTGAGCCCCTGGTGAGCCCTTGGTGAGCCCCTGGTGAGCCCCTGGTGAGCCCCTGGTGAGCCCTTGGTGAGCCCCTGGTGAGCCCCTGGTGAGCCCTTGGTGAGCCCCTGGTGAGCCCCCGGTGAGCCCCTGGTGAGCCCCTGGTGAGCCCTTGGTGAGCCCCTGGTGAGCCCCCGGTGAGCCCCTGGTGAGCCCCTGGTGAGCCCTTGGTGAGCCCCTGGTGAGCCCCCGGTGAGCCCCTGGTGAGCCCTTGGTGAGCCCCTGGTGAGCCCCCGGTGAGCCCCGGATGAGCTCCCAGTGAGCCCCCGGTGAGCCCCTGGTGAGCCCTTGGTGAGCCCCTGGTGAGCCCCCGGTGAGCCCCGGATGAGCTCCCAGTGAGCCCCCGGTGAGCCCCTGGTGAGCCCCTGGTGAGCCCTTGGTGAGTCCTTGGTGAGTCCCTGGTGAGCCCTTGGTGAGCCCCTGGTGAGCCCTTGGTGAGCCCCTGGTGAGCCCCTGGTGAGCCCTTGGTGAGCCCCTGGTGAGCCCCTGGTGAGCCCCTGGTGAGCCCTTGGTGAGCCCCTGGTGAGCCCCCGGTGAGCCCCTGGTGAGCCCCCGGTGAGCCCCTGGTGAGCCCCCGGTGAGCCCCTGGTGAGCCCCTGGTGAGCCCCTGGTGAGCCCCTGGTGAGCCCTTGGTGAGCCCCCCAGCATCCTGGCAAGGTGACAGCCAGCTCCTGCAGCCCTCTCCAGCACCCCCAGCTTCTCCTCCCCCTGTGCCCACCCCTGCTCAGAGGGGCTGCAGTTGAGGGGGGCACAGCCAGCACCGGGTGGGCAGAGTGAGGGAGCAGGCACGATGCTCACCCCCCAGCAGCGAGCAGGCAGCGGGCGTCCGTCTGTCCCTTGTCCGTGCCCCCTGGCCGCACCAGGGGCTCAGCTGCCCTCCCCAAGGACGCTCTGCCCGCTGCTTCTGGGCAAGGAGAACCCAGCTCCACCTGCTTTACCCCCCAGATCACCCGGATCACCCCCGGATGCTGCCCCCTCCCCTCCCCACCCACCCACCCACCCCAGGTGCTCAATTAGCAATGAGGAAACCCCAAGATTTGCATTTTCTTGCCCATTTCCCCCCCTCACAACCACCCACGGTGCCCCCGGGTCCAGCTTCTGCCTGGCAGAGGAGCTGCTGCCCGGTCTCTGGGTGGGTGCCCATGGGCTGGGCAGAGCAGAGCTACCCAGGAGCGGCTGGGGGCGAGCGGGGGCGAGCGGGGGCGAGCGGGGGCGAGCAGACGCCCAGCCCCAGCACTCACCATCTTCTGCAGCTCCTCAGCAGACTCCTGCACTCGCTCCCGGTCGTTGCTGTCCACCACGAAGATGAGACCCTGGGGGGCAAGGCAGGCTGGAGAAGAGGGGGGCATCCCAGGCACCCCTTAACCGAAGGGGAGAGCGGCCCCGCTGCCCACCCCAGCCTCCCCGGTGCACCCCTCCGCCGAAACACAGCATCCTGGGGATCCCCTCGCCCACCCCTCGCCTCCCAGGGGGAGTCCCAGTGCTCCCAGTAGGTCCACCGCACTGGTGACCAGGACGTGTTCCCTGATGCCACTCATACCCCCCGGGTCAGGCATCACACCCCCCGGGGTGCCCCACGGTGTGATGGGCCTCCCCCATCCCCCCCACCATGATACCCCCCAGGACACCCCACGGTGACACCCCCTGGGACCCCCCATGATATCCAGCCCCAGGACATCCCCCTCTGACACCCCTCTGGGAACCCCCTGCCATGACACCCCACGATGGCACCCTCCAGGACACCCCAGGACGCCCTCCTCTGGGACACCCCGCTCTGGGGAGCCCCAGGGCGGGTGGTGGAGCTCACACCCCCCCTGTACCTGTGTGTTCTGGAAGTAGTGCCTCCAGAGGGGTCGGATCTTGTCCTGGCCGCCCACGTCCCACACAGTGAAGCAGATGTTCTTGTACTCCACCGTCTCCACGTTGAACCCTGGGATGGGGGAGGCAGGATGGCCGTGGGGACAGGAGAACCCGTCTCCACCTGCTTTACCCCCCTGAGAAGACACCCCCCGCCCCAGGCCTCTCCTCTCCTTGTGCCAGGGATGCTCCGGTCCCCTCACCGTACCCCTGCCTCTCCAGCACCAGAGCCAGCACCCCGGGGTGTCCCAGCAGAGCTGAGCAGAGGACAGCAGCCCCCTCCCAGCCCTGCCCAGGGCCTGGCAGCCCCGAGCCAAAAGGGTGCCGGTGCTGGCTCTGGTTCCTCCCAGCAGGACCTTCCCCCCAGCACTGCTCCCCTGTGGGTACCAGCCTGGAGAGGAGAGACTGAGAGGGGATCTGATCCCTGGGGATCAAGAGCTGAAGGGTGGGACCCAGGGGACATGGGCAGCCCCTGCTCAGTGTCTGTGGGGACAGGACAAGGGGCGATGGGCTCAAGTTGGAGCCCAGGGAGTTCCCCCCAGTGTGGGGAAGAACTTCTTCCCAGTGAGGGTGAGGGAGCCCTGGGCCAGGCTGCCCAGGGGGTGTGGAGTCTCCTTCTCTGGAGAGATTCCAGCCCCGTCTGGACAGCGCCCTGTGTGCCCTGTGCTAGGGACCCTGCTTTGGCAGGGGGTTGGACCCCAGGGGCTCTGGGGGCCCTTCCAACCCCTCCAGCTCTGTGATTCTGTGATTCTACCCAAGGGCAGGACTTGGCATTCCCCTGCTTGGGCTCTGTGAGGTTCCTCTGCCCAGTTCTCCAGCCAGACTGGCCCCACATGCTCCCAGCAACCTCCCACCCATCACAGCTCCCTTGTGCTCCCCGGCCCGGAGCTGGACACATTCATCACCCACCTGAACCCCGGTGGCAAATTCGGGTGCACACCCCACTGCACCGTGCTGGGTGTGCTGGTACCTGCCCCAGGGACCAGCAGCGGGTGTTTTGGGGTGCGGGGCAGGCTCCCCATGCGGGCACAGCCCACGGCCTGTCCCCACTGCCTGGGATCACGGGGATAACGGCTGGGCGAGCGGAGGGAGCATCACCTGGCTCATTGTCACACCCCACAACTCCTCAGGGGCACCGGGGCTCAGCACGGGGGGGGGAGGCTGCATAAGGTGGCACTCGGGTGGGGGGTGGCCTGGCCTGCAGGATGTGTTGGGGGGTTCTGCCCACTAAGGGCTGTCAGAGGATGGGTGGGGGGCCCTGCCTGATAGCCAGTGCTCAGTGGGGGCCCCACACGGTACCTGGTTGTCGGTGGGGGCCCTGCCCGGTACCTGATGCTCAGTGGGGACCCGGTACCCAATGGTCGGTGAGGGGCCTGCCCAGTGCCCAGTGCTCAGGGGGGACCTGGTACCCGGTGGTCGATGGGGGTCCCACCCGGTACCCGGTGGTCGATGAGGGGCCCTGCCTGGTACCCGGTGCTCAGTGGGGGCCCCACCCGGTACCCAGTGGTCAGTGGGGGCCCTGCCCGGTGGTCGGTGGGGGCCCTGTCCCAATGGTTGATGAGGGGCCCTGCCTGGTACCCGGTGGGGGTTCTGCCCAGTGCCCGGTGCTCAGTGGGGACCCGGTACCCGGTGGTCGGTGGGGGCCCTGACAGGTACCCGGTGGGCGCCCTGTCCTGGTGGTTGAAGAGGGGCCCTCCCGGTGCCCAGTGGGGCCCTGCCTGAACGATGGGGGCCCTGCCCGGTGCCCGGTGGGGGCCCTGCCCGGTGCCCGATGGGGGCCCTGCCCGGTGCTCGGTGGGGCCTGCCCGGTGCCCGATGGGGGCCCTGCCCGGTGCTCGGTGGGGCCCTGCCCGGTGCCCGATGGGGGCCCTGCCCGGTGCCCGGTGGGGGCCCTGCCCGGTGCCCGATGGGGGCCCTGCCCGGTGCCCGGGGGGACCCTGCCCGGTACCCGATGGGGCCCTGCCCGTGCCCGGTGGGGGCCCTGCCCGGTACCCGATGGGGGCCCTGCCCGGTGCCCGGTGGGGGCCCTACCCGATGGGGGCCCTGCCCGATGGGGGCCCTGCCCGGTGCCCGGTGGGGGCCCTGCCCGGTGCCCGATGGGGGCCCTGCCCGGTGCCCGGGGGGACCCTGCCCGGTACCCGATGCCCGGTGGGGGCCCTGCCCGGTACCCGATGGAGGCCCTGCCCGGTACCCGGTGGGGGCCCTGCCCGGTGCCCGGTGGGGGCCCTGCCCGGTACCCGATGGGGGCCCTGCCCGGTGCCCGGTGGGGGCCCTGCCCGGTGCCCGGTGGGGCACTCACCGATGGTGGGGATGGTGGTGACGATCTCGCCCAGCTTCAGCTTATAGAGGATCGTGGTCTTCCCGGCGGCGTCCAGCCCCACTGCAGCGAAGAGGCGGCGTCAGCGGCGCCGGTACCGGTACGTGCCCCACCGCCATCCTCCCTCCCCATCGCCATCCCCCGGCCGGCCCCGCCCCGCCGCCCCCGCGCTCACCCATCAGGATCCGCATCTGCTTCTTGCCGAAGATGCGGGAGAAGATGGCGGAGACCGTCAGGCCCATGGCGGCGGCGGGAGGGGGGACGGGACGGGACGGGACGGGACGGGACGGGACGGACCGGCCGCGCTCCCCCCGCTGCCGCCGTGCCGCAAGCCCCGCCCCCCCCCGCAGCAAGCCCCGCCCCCGCGTAACAACCCCCGCCCCCGCAGCAAGCCCTGCCCACAACAAGCCCCGCCCCCCGCGCAACAAGCCCCGCCCCCGCAACAAGCCCCGCCCCGCAACAAGCCCCGCCCCGCAACAAGCCCCGCCCCCGCGTAACAAGCCCCGCCCCCGCGTAACAAGCCCCGCCCCCCGCAACAAGCCCAGTCCCCCTGCAACAAGCCCCGCCCCCGCAACAAGCCCCGCCCTCGCAACAAGCCCCGCCCCCCCGCAACAAGCCCAGTCCCCCCGCAACAAGCCCCGCCCCCAACAAGCCCCGCCCCGCATCAAGCCGCATCCTCCACAAGCCACGCCCCCATAAACAAGCTCCGCCCCCTGCAATGAGCCCTGTCTCTTCAAACAAGCCCCGCCCCTTCAACACCCCCCTCAACAAGCCACGCCCCTGAAACAAGCTCTACCCTCTGGAACAAGCCCCGCCCACACGCCACAAACCCTGCTCCCTCATCAAGCCACGCCCTCCTCAACACGCCCCACCCCCTGCAACAAGTCCCGCCCCCACACAAGCCCCGCCTCATGCAACAAGTATAGCACCCGGGCAACAAGCCCCGCCCCTGCAACAAGCCCCGCCCCCGCCACAAGCCTCGCCCTCTCCATCAAGCCCCGCCCCCTGCAGCAAGCTCCGCCCCCTGTGATAAGACCCCACGCGCAAGTCCCGCCCCTGCAACAACCACGCCCCTCTCAACAAGCCCCGCCCCACATCAAGCCCTGTCCTCCACAAGCCACGCCCCCCGAAACAAGCCACGCCCCTGAAACAAGCTCTACCCTCTGCAACAAGCCCCACCCACACGCTACAAACCCCGCCCCCATCAAGCCACATCCTCCTCAACAAGCCCCGCCCCTGCAACGAGCCCCGCCCCTGCAGCAAGCTCCGCCCCCTGCAAGAAGACCCGCCCACACACAAGCCCCGCCCCTGCAGAAAGCCATGCCCTCCTCAACAAGCCACGCCCTCTGCAACAAGCTCCGCCCCCTGCAGCGAGCCCCGCCCCCACACATCAAGCCCCGTCCCTGCGCAACAAGCCCCGCCCCCTCACCAAACCCCACCCCGTGCAACAAGCCCCGCCCCGCAGACAAGCCCAGCCCCCTTGCACAGCAAGCTCCGCCCCCGCAACAAGCCCCGCCCCAACAAGCCCCTCGCAGCAAAGCCCCGCCTACTCACTAAACCACGCCCCCGACAAACCCCCCGCCCCCTCGCACAAAGCCCCGCCCCCTGGACAGGCCGTTCAGTGATAAAGCCCCGCCCCGATAAGCCCCGCCCCGATAAGCCCCGCCCAGCCGCTGCCGCCCCGCCCCTCTAGCCACCCCGCCGCCGGTCCTGCCGGTGGCCCCGTGAGGCGCATGCGCGGTGCGCGGCGGCGACGGGAAGCGGCCGTTGGCGGAAGTGGCGGGCGGCGCTGTGCGCATGCGCGGCGGGCGGCGGCCCGGCGGTAAGGCCTGGCGCGGCTCCCCCTCCCCGGGACACCCCCGGACAGCCCCCCCCCCGGGACAGCCCCCCGGACACCCCCCCCCGGGACTCCGCTGCCGTGACACCCCAGGACACCCCCTGTGACACCCCCCGGGACCCCTCTGTCATGACACCTCTGCCGGGACACCCCCCAGGGCCCCCCGCACGGCGACACCCCCCTGGACACCGCCCGGGACCTCCCCCAGGGCCTCCTCCACCCCCCACCATGATACCCCCCAGGACACCCCACGGTGACACCCCCTGGGACACCCCAGGACATCCAGCCCCAGGACATCCCCCTCTGCGACCCCCCTGCCGTGACACCCCATGATGGCACCCTCCAGGACACCGTCCTCTGGGACACCCCCTCTGACACCTCTCCAGGACCCCCCTGCCGTGGTGACACCCCCCCCCCATCCCCATCCCCCGTGACCTGCTCACTGGGACACCCCCCAGGGACACCGCCTGGCACCTATCCCCAGGACCTCCCCCAACCCCCCCCCCCCAAATGATACCCCCCCAGGACATCCCACGGTGACACCCCCTGGGACACCCCAGGACATCCACCCCAAGCCACCCCCTCTGGGACCCCCTTGCCGTGACACCCCATGATGGCACCCTCCAGGACACCCCACAGCGATCCCTCCCTCAGGCCACCCCCCTCTGACACCCCTCTGGGACCCCCCTGCCGTGACACCCCATGGTGACAACCCCCCAGGACCTTCCCCAGGACCCATTCACTGGGACCCCCCAGTGACCCCCCTGCGGCCCCGGTGCCGTGCGGGCCCTTCGCGCCTCCAGAGGGGCGGGCGCAGAGGCCTTGCGGAGCCGTTGGGTGCCGGAGAGGGGCAGGGGGTGGGTCAGGGTGCTCCTGCCCTTCCCAAACCTGCCTTCAGCCCCTGTGCCTCCTTCCAGGCTGCGGGGAGCCATGGAGAAGTTTGGCATGAACTTCGGAGGGGGCCCCAGTAAGAAAGACCTTCTGGAGACCATCGAGTCGCAGAAGAAGCAGCTTCTGCAGTACCAGGCCCGGCTGAAGGACGTGGTCAGGGCCTACAAGAGCCTGCTCAAGGAGAAGGAGGCCTTGGAAGCCAGCTTGAAGGTGCTGTCCGTGTCCCACGAGGTGGATGTCAGCTCGAGCCCCCCTCAGCCGGCGCCTGCGGCCACCTCGGCCGACGCCACCGACGACCGGAGCTCGGTTCACAGTGAAGACAGCGCGGGGACGGCTGACACTGCCACCAGTCTGCCCAGTACCAAGGGGGAAGCGGGGCCTGAGGATGACAAACCCGCCGGTGCTGCTGCTTCTTCCTCCCTCAGGTGGGAAGAGGGGAGCGGTTCGGAGAGCGGTGTCGGGACGAGCAGCGCTGAGGCGTCTTCCTCCCCTAACGAGGCCGATAAGAGAGTCCTCCAGCTGAAGACCCAGCTGGCCACCTTGACCAGTGCCCTGTCCACTGTCACGCAGGAGAAGTCCCGCATGGAAGCCTCCTACCAGGCAGACAAGAAGAAGATGAAGCAGGACCTGGATGAGGCCCTGAAGAGAGCGGAGGACGAGACTGAGAAGCTGGAGGCCGAGCTGAGGTCGGTCCAGGACCAACTAGCTGAGACCAAAGCCCGGCTCATCACCCAGCAGCACGACCGAGCCCAGGAGCAAGGTGACCACGCTGTGATGCTGAGGGAGCTGCAGAAGCTGCTGCAGAGCGAGAGGACCTTGCGCCAGGATGCGGAGCTGAAGCTGGAGGAGACCAGGGAGGCGCTGGCCGGGCGGGCGGGCGCGGCTGAGCGAGCTGAGGGCTACGAGCTGCAGGTCAAGCAGCTGAGCCAGGAGGTGGAACACCTCAAGAGAGAGCTGCAGGCTGTCCAGGAGGAGAAGGGCAAACCAGACCCCCGGCTCCAGGATCTGCAGGAGGAGATGGCCAGCCTCAAGAACCACTTCCAAGTGCAGCTGCTGCAGGAGATGAGGAAGGTAATGCCCTGGCTGGGTGCTGGAGCAGCTCGCTGGGGTGGGGGGGTGGCAGAGGCAGCGATTGGGGCAGGGGGTGAGGCTGGAGGGGGACAAATTCCCTCTCCCGTGTCCTGCGGAGCCCAGGGAGAGCAGCAGGGCTTTGGTGGGCCGGTAGCCCCCGAGGAAAGCAGAAGCTACTGGGGATGGGGCATGATTAACTGGGGGAGGGGTGTGCCCCGGGGCTGTGGGAGAGACCTTGGTGGTGGTTACCTGGTGACTGTCCTCCACGGTGTCCCTTGGTTCTGGAGATGTCACTGTCGGGTGTGAGGGTGGCTGGGTTTGGCAGGAGGCCTTTTGGGTGGGGGGCTGCCACCCCAGAGGGCCCTGCTGCCATTCAGGGAGACAGATGGGCTGGAGAGCTGGGCTGGGAGAAGTTTAAATCTCATTAACAAGGGCAAGGGCAGAGCCTGGGGACAGGGGACAACCCCAGGGACCAGTACAGGTTGGGGAGTGGGCTGTGGGAGAGCAGCAGTAGGGGAGAGGGACCTGGGGGGTCTTGGGGGACAGCAGGGCAACCATGACCTGCACTGTGCCCTCATGGCCAAGAAGGCCCATGGCATCCTGGGGTGTGTTAGTAGGGAGGTGGTTAGGAGGTCAAGAGAGGCCCTTCTCCCCTCTGCTCTGGAATATTGGGTCCAGCTCTGGGCCCCTCAGCTCCAGAAGGACACAGAACTCCTTGAGAGAGCCCAGCACAGGGACACCAAGGGGATGGAGGGAGTGGAACCCCTTCCTTGTGAGGAGAGGCTGAGGGAGCTGGGGCTCTTGAGCCTGGAGAAGAGGAGCCTGAGGGGTGAGCTCACCAGTGTCTGTCAACATGTGCAGGGTGAGAGTCAGGAGCCCAGAGCCAGGCTCTGCTCAGGGGTGGCAGCCCCAGGACAAGGGGCAGCGGGTGCAGCTGGAGCAGAGGAGGTTCCATGGGAATGTCAGGAGGGTGCTGGAGCCCTGGGACAGGCTGCCCAGAGGGGTTGTGGAGTCCCCTTCTCTGGAGACATCCAAACCCACCTGGATGCATTCCTGTGGGGTTTGGTCTGGGGGATGCTGCTCTGCCAGGGGGTGGGACTGGGTGAGCTCTGGAGATCCCTTCCAGCTCCCAGCGCTCTGTGACCTTGGCTCTGACCCTCAGGCAGCGAGCTGGTCCTGTCTCTTGAAGCTGGCACACGGGGCTGCAACCACAGGAGCTCCCAGAGAGGTCTGAGCTGACCTCCAGTGATCCAGGAGTGACCTGGGGGAGCAGAGAGGGAGATGTGGGATAAAAGGGGGAGCGGGTGAGGGGTCTGGCAAGTGGGAGTGGTGGTGTGGGGGGGTGGTCCCGTGCTCCTGCGGGGTTCAGCAGAGCAGAACCCCCCCACACACCATTAACCACATCCCTCCTGTCCTGGTTCCAGTCAGGACAGAGTTCACTCCATGTGTAGCAGCTGATGGATGCTGTGTTTGGGAGTTCCAATGAAAGCAGTGCTGAGAACACCCTGATGTTCTTAGTTGCAGTCAGACAGTCAAGGACTTTCTCAGCTTCTTCCTATTTCTCTATCCATGAGAAAGGAGGGGCGAAGCCAGGACAGGTGACCCAGATGGGCCAAAGAGAGTATTCCATGGCAATGACGTCCTGCCCAGGAGAACGGGGGGCTGAGGGGAGGAAGAAGAGGGGCGGTGGCGGGACGCGTGCTGCTTGGGGGGACGGTCGGGTTGCGGGACAGCTCTGGGTGGTACCTGAGTTGTGTGGGTCGGGGAGAAACTGCAGTGGGGATCAAGAGTTTCATCTTCTTTTGCTCTAAAGTCCTGTTAGCATTGGGATATTTGATCTTTCTGTTCTCTTAGGAAACTCTCCTTATCCCAACCCACGGGCCTCTTAGTTTCTTGGGTTTGGAGTTCTTTCCCCTTCCTTTTCCCTTCCCTTGTTCCCCCCTTTTTCCCTCTTCCCCTGCTCTTTGAGGAGCAGGCAGCTGCCTGGATCTCAGCTGTCGTGGTTTCCCCCTGGCTGTGGGCTGAGATCCTGGCTTCACCCCCCTTTCTCCTGAATAGAGAAATAGGAAGAAGCTGAGAAAGTCCTTGACTGTCTGACTGCAACTAAGAACATCAGGGTGTTCTCAGCACTGCTTTCATTGGAACTCCCAAACACAGCATCCATCAGCTGCTACACATGGAGTGAACTCTGTCCTGACTGGAACCAGGACATCAGCCCACAGCCAGGGTGACACCACGACAGCAGAGCCCCTCTAACCCCAGCGTGTCTCCCTGCCCTCAGAGCGCCCGTGCGGAGGAGCAGCTCCGCCAGCACGCCCAGATGGAGGAGCGGCGAGTGGCCGACCTGGAAGGCCAGGTCTCCCAAGTCTCCGAACTTCTGGGCACCTATGAGAAGGCCAAGCAGAAGGACCAGGCCGTCATTCAGAAGCTGAAGGACCGCATCGTGCAGCTGGACCTGGAGAACAAAACCCTGGCCATCGCTGCCTCCAGCCGAGCCCCCGCCGAGGCTCCCGGGGAAGAGGCCAACCTGGATGTGAACGTGCTGAAGGACAGGCTGGAGAAGCTGAAGAGGCTCCTGCAGGCAGCGGCTGAGAAGAGCTGCCCGGCCCTGGATGTGGAGAAGCTGTGTGAGCTGGAGCTGCAGAAGAGCACCGAGGCTGGTGATGGGGAGAAAGCCACCGCCCTCTACTACCAGCAGGAGCTGAAGCAGCTGAAGGAGGAGTTTGAGAGGTACAAGGTGAGGGCGCAAGTGGTTCTCAAGAACAAGTCAGCCAAAGATGGCAACCTGGCCAAAGAGCTGGAGGAAGCTCAGGAGCAGCTGGCTGACCTGAGAGGGAAGTACGTTGCCCTTCAGCTCTCCTCCGATGAGGTGGAGAAGAGGCACCAGAGAGACCTGGAAGCCAAGAGGCAGGAGCTGTGCCACCTGCAGCAGGCCCACAGGCAGGAGCTGGAGAGGTGTCAGCTGGACTACAGGGAGAGGGCGCTGAAGCTGGAGGAGGAGATGCACAAGCAGCGGGACCGGGCGCTGGCTGTGCTGGCGGAAAAGGACCAAGAGCTGGAGCAGCTGAGATCCCTCACGCTGCCCCACGGGCTTCAGGGGCCCAAAACCCGCCTGGCCTCGGGGTCTGACCTCGGTAACCATCCCTCCCCAGGTAAGGAGGCCTCAGAGGTTCTCCCCCAGGCTCTCCACCTCTCCACCCCCAGCGAGCCCACCTTCTTCTTGTACGCAGAGCAGCTGGCTCGCAAGGAGGTGGAGATCGGGGCGCTGAGGAAGCAGAAGCACAAGCTGGAGGCACAAGTGCACCAGCTCCAGGAGAAAATCCTGCTGGGGGAGGAGAAGCACAGGGAAGAGGTGTCCTCTCTTCAAAGCGAGATCCAGAAGAACTTCAGGGATAAGAGCAGGGAAGGAGCCAACCTGGAATACCTCAAGAACATCGTCTACAGGTTCCTGACCCTGCCAGACCCCCTGGGCCGCCAGCAGACCCTCACTGCCATCCTGACCATCCTGCACTTCAGCCCAGAGGAAAAACAAGCCGTCAGGAAGCACTCGGCTCCCGGCAGCTGGTGGCTTACTGGGAAGAGGTGAGGCTGGAGCTCTAGCTCCCAGCACAGCCACAGGGCTGGGGTGGTGGAGCCCGCCTCACGCTTGCGGTGTCCCCTCGTCTCCAGGGGAGCTCTCAGCAGAGAACTGGGGTTGAACTGGTGCTCCGGGTGCTGATGTTGGGTGGACTGGTGCTGATAGTCCCAGTGGGATCACGGGGGATCCTCTTGCTCCAGGGAATTTGCTCCAGGTTGGAACTTGATTTAAACAATTAAAAATAAGAATTGAAGAGCCTGATGCTTTTTTAAAGCTGGTTTGGGGGGGTTAAAGCTTTTCTAAAGCTGGTTTGGGGGGTTAAAGCTTTTTTAAAGCTGGTTTGGGGGGTTAAAGCTTTATTAAAGCTGGTTTGGGGGTTAAAGCTTTTTTAAAGCTGGTTTGGGGGGGTTAAAGCTTTTCTAAAGCTGGTTTGGGGGGTTAAAGCTTTTTTAAAGCTGGTTTGGGGGGTTAAAGCTTTATGAAAGCTGGTTTTGGGGGGTTAAAGCTTTTCTAAAGCTGGTTTGGGGGGTTAAAGCTTTGTTAAAGCTTGTTTGGGGGGTTAAAGCTTTTTTAAAGCTGGTTTGGGGGGTTAAAGCTTTTTTAAAGCTGGTTTGGGGGAGTTAAAGCTTTTTTAAAGCTGGTTTGGGGGTTAAAGCTTTTTTAAAGCTGGTTTGGGGGAGTTAAAGCTTTGTTAAAGCTGGTTTGGGGGGTTAAAGCTTTTCTAAAGCTGGTTTGGGGGGTTAAAGCTTTTTTAAAGCTGGTTTGGGGGGTTAAAGCTTTTCTAAAGCTGGTTTGGGGGGTTAAAGCTTTTTAAAGCTGGTTTGGGGGGTTAAAGCTTTATTAAAGCTGGTTTGGGGGGTTAAAGCTTTTTTAAAGCTGGTTTGGGGGGAGGGTTAATCCCAAATCCCTGCCTGAGGGAGGAGGGTGAGGAGCTGTTGGAGTGGAGCCTGGATGCTCAAACACCAGCCTGGGGAGCACCTAGCATGGAGCTGAAGTGACACAAAGGGGTAGCTCCCAGTGCCACCCCAAAAGTTGGGGGGGGCATCTCGAGGGGCTTCTCCCAACTGCAGAGGGGTTTATTTTTTGGGGGGGGGGGGCTGGTTTTTCTTCCCCTGGAGCTAAATTGACACCAGCGGATAGAGAGCAGCTCCTCAGCCAGGGAACCGGGCGAGGAACCAGGGGGCTGCTCTGCAGCGACCCCCGGCTTCCCAGCACCCCCGCCACCCTGGGGGTGCCACCTTCTCAGCCCGGGTGGCTGCAGCGGTGGGTCCCACCCGGTGCCACCCCAGCAGCTGCCTTGTCCCCGTCCTTCTGGGGGAGACTCCAGAGCTCCCCGGCCCCGTTTGAGAGGGGATTTGGGGTGTCCCTGAAAGTGACCCCGGGCAAGGCTGGGGTCAGCACTCGGGAGACCCTGGGGTGCCCCTGGGGATGGCGTGGGGGGTGTGGGGGGGTAGGGCTGTGCTCCTGGGGGGTTGAAGCAGCAGGGGGGGCGGGAGAAGCCAGCTGGGGGCTTGCAGTGAAAGGTGCTGATGAATAAAGGGGTGATGGGGGGATGGGGGGGCGCTGCCGGTGGACCAGGAACCGAACTGGGTGGGGAAGGTTGGGGGGACCCCAGGGAGCAGCTGCCCAGGGGAGGGCACAGGCTGGGGGGGGGTTGGTCTGGCCGGGCTGGAGAGGTGGGAATGTGTGAACTGTGGGGACTGCAAGTGGGAAGGGAAAGGTCCTGGGGGGACTTGGGGCAGCCCCTGCACAGGGACAGGGTGGGGAGAGGGATGGAGGGAGGGAGGGAGGGAGGGATGGAGAGCAGCCCTGAGGAGAAGGACTTGTTGGTGCTGTGGGATGAGAAGCTGAACCTGACGCTGCCCTGGCAGCCCAGAAAGCTCCCCCCATCCTGATCTGCACCCCCAGCAGTGGGAACAGCAGGGCTGGGAAGGGGGATTCTGCCCCTGGGCTCTGCTCAGGGACACAGACCCCCCAGCAGCTGCCCCAGCTCGGGGGTCCCCAGGACAAGGGGGACACGGAGCTGCTGCAGCCAGTCCCCAGGAGCCCCGGGGTGATGGGAGGGCTGGATGGAGCCCCTCTGCTCTGGAGCCGGGCTGGGAGAGCTGGAGAAGGGAAAGCTGCTGCTGGGGAGAGCTCCCAGCCCCTTCCCGGCCCTCCAGGGGCTCCAGGAGAGCTGGAGAGGGGCTGGTGCCCAGGGCAGGGAGGGCCAGGCCCAGGGGAACGGCCTCCAGCTGCAGGAGGGGGATGGAGAGGGGCTGGGGGGCAGAAATCCTTCCTGGGGAGGGGGAGGCCCTGGCACAGGGTGCCCAGAGGAGCTGGGGCTGACCCGGGACCCCTGGCAGGGCTCAAGGCCGGGTTGGATGGGGCTGGGGGCACCCTGGGCTGGGGTGGGGGTGTCCCTGTCTGCGGTGGGGGGGTCTGGGAGGGGGCTCTGGCAGCACTGTGGGGGCTCTGGTGGGGGGCTCTGGCAGATCTGGGGGGGCACTGGGGGGCTCTGGCATCCCTGCCCGTAGTGGGGGGGCCCTGGGGGGATGCTCTGGGAGCTCTGGGGGGACTCTGGGGTACCTGCCCATGGCGGGGTGGGCCCTAGGGGGAGCTCTGGGGGCACTGGGGAGGCTCTGAGGTCCTGGTCTGTGACGGGGTGGCCCTGGGAGGGGATTCTGTGGGCACTGGGGGGGCTCTGGGGAGGTTCTGGGGTCCCTGTCTATGGCGGGGGGCCCTGGGGGGGCCTCTGGGGGGCTCTGGGGTCCCTGCCTTTGGTAGGGGGGCATTGCAGGGGGGCTCTGGAGGCACTGGGGGGTCTCTGGGGTCCCTGCCCATGACAGGGGTGACTGGGGAGGGGGCTCTGGGGGCTCTGGGGAGGCTCTGAGGTCCTGGACCGTGGTGGGGGGCCCTGGGGGGTGGATTCTGTGGGCACTGGGTGGGCTCTGGGGGAGCTCTGAGGTCCCTGCCCGTAGCAGGGGGGCCCTGAGGGGGGCTCTGGGGGAACTGGGGAGGCTCTGGGGTCCCTGTCCATGGCAGGGGGGCCCTAGGGGTGGCACTGGGGGGGCTCTGGGGTCCCTGCCCGTGGCGAGGTGGCCCTGGGGGGTAGGGCTCTGGGGGCACTGGGGAGGCTCTGGGGTCCCTGCCCGTGTCAGGGGAGCCTTTAGGGGGGTGTTTTGGGGGCACTGGGGGTGCTCTGGGGGGGCTCTGGTGTCCCTGCCCGAGGTAGGGGGGCACTGGGGAGGCTCCGGGGGAGCTCTGGGGTCCCTGTTCATGGCAGGGGGGCACTGGGGGGGCTCTGGGGTCCCTGCCCGTGGCGAGGGGGCCCTGGGGGGGGGGCGGCTCTGAGTGCACTGGGGAGGCTCTGGTGTCCCTGCCTGTGGTAGGGGTCACTGGGGAGAGGGCTCTGGGGTCCCTGCCCGAGGTAGGGGAGCCTTAGGGGGGTGTTTTGGGGGCACTGGGGGTGCTCTGGGGAGGCTCTGGTTTCCCTGCCCGAGGTAGGGGGGCACTGGGGGGGCTCCGGGGGGCTCTGGGGTCCCTGTCCATGGCAGGGGGGCCCTAGAGGGGGCTCTGGGGGCACTGGGGAGGCTCTGGGGTCCCTGCCCGAGGTAGGGGAGCCTTAGGGGGGTGTTTTGGGGTCACTGGGTGAGCTCGGGGGGAGGCTCTGGTGTCCCTGCCTGAGGTAGGGGGGCACTGGGGGGGCTCCAGAGGGGCTCTGGGGTCCCTGTCCATGGCGGGGGGCACTGGGGGGGGCACTGGGGGGCTCTGGGGTCCCTGCCCATGGCAGGGGGTTGGCCCCTAGGGGGGTGTTTTGGGGGCTCTGGGGTCCCTGCCCGAGGTAGGGGGGCACTGGGGGGGCTCCGGGGGGCTCTGGGGTCCCTGCCCGTGGCCGGCGGGGGCGGGGGGGGGGGGGGCCGGGGGGGGGAGCTCAGAGGCCCCGCGGGCCGTGCTGGGGGGGTGGGGGGGGGGGTGTGTGTGGCGTGGGGGGGAGGAGCGGTCCCTCCACTTCCATTTCGGGCCCTGGACGGGTCCCGCCCGCCGCCGGTGTCCGGTTACCGGTTCCCGGGGCTCGGGGAGCCGCCGTTCCCGGTGTGTGTGTGTGTGTGTCCCCCCCAACCCCCAGAGCAGGTACCGGGCCCCGGGTTGGGGTCGGGGGGGGGGGGACATCCAGGCTTGAGGGGGGGGAATGGGGAGGGGGAGGATAAAGGGGGGGTCCGGGGGGCGCGTACACCCCCCTATGGGGTCGGGACCCCCCCCACCGTGGTGTCCGGGGGTGTCACCCTGGGGGAGCCTGAGGCGGAGGTGGGGGGGGGGAGGGGGCTGCGGGGCCCGCAGGCCCCGCAGCCCCCTCCCCCCCCCACCTCCGCCTCAGGCTCCCCCCCGGGGCTGTGGGGGTGTCCCGGTGACCTTGTGGCCGTGGGGCCTGTGTGTCCCCTGGCACTGCTGGGCCACCACCCGTAGCCAGGGACAGCCCGTGGTGTGGTGTGAGGAGACGTGGAGTGGGGTGGAGTGGCCTGCAAGGCCGTGCCAGGCTGTGTCAGTGTTGTGCCAGGCCGTGCCAGGCTGTGCCAGGCCATGCCAGGCCGTGCCAGGCCGTGCCAGGGTGTCATGTTGTGCCAGGCTGTGCCAGAGTGTGCCAGGCTGTGCCAGGCCGTGCCAGGCTGTGCCAGGCCGTGCCAGGCTGTTTCATGTTGTGCCAGGCTGTGCCAGGCTGTGCCAGGCTGTGCCCAGCTGTGTCATGCTGTGCCAGGCCATGCCATGCTGTGCCAGGCTGTGCCAGGCTGTGCTAGGGTGTGCCAGGCCATGCCATGCTATGCAGGCTGTGCCAGGCCGTGAGCTGTTTCATGTTGTTCCAGGCTGTGCCAGGCTGTGCCAGGCTGTGCCCAGCTGTGTCATGCTGTGCCAGGCCATGCCATGCTGTGCCAGGCCGTGCCAGGCTGTGTCATGTTGTGCCAGGCCATGCTGTGCCAGGCCGTGCCAGGCTGTGCTAGGGTGTGCCAGGCTGTGCCAGGCTGTGCTAGGGTGTGTCATGTTGTGCCAGGCCGTGCCAGGCTGTGTCATGTTGTGCCAGGCTGTGCCAGGCTGTGCCATGCTGTACCAGGCCATGCCAGGCTGTGTCATGCTGTGCCAGGCCATGCCATGCTGTGCCAGGCTGTGCCAGGCTGTGCCAGGCTGTGTCATGTTGTGCCAGGCTGTGCCAGGCTGTGCCATGCTGTACCAGGCCATGCCAGGCTGTGTCATGTTGTGCCAGGCCATGCCATGCTGTGCCAGGCTGTGCCCAGCTGTGTCATGCTGTGCCAGGCCATGCCATGCTGTGCCAGGCTGTGCCAGGCTGTGCTATGTGGTGCTAGGTCATGTTGTGCCAGGCCATGCCATGCTGTGCTAGGGTGTGCCAGGCTGTGCCAGGCTGTGCTAGGGTGTGTCATGTTGTGCCAGGCCGTGCCAGGCTGTGTCATGTTGTGCCAGGCTGTGCCAGGCTGTGCCATGCTGTACCAGGCCATGCCATGCTGTGTCATGCTGTGCCAGGCCATGCCATGCTGTGCCAGGCCGTGCCAGGCTGTTTCATGTTGTGCCAGGCTGTGCCAGGCTGTGCCAGGCTGTGCCAGGCCATGCCAGGCTGTGTCATGCTTGTGCCATGGCCGTGCCAGGCTGTGCCAGGCTGTGCTAGGGTGTGTCATGTTGTGCCAGGCCATGCCATGCTGTGCCAGGCCGTGCCAGGCTGTGTCATGTTGTGCCAGGCTGTGCCAGGCTGTGCCATGCTGTACCAGGCCATGCCAGGCTGTGTCATGTTGTGCCAGGCCATGCCATGCTGTGCCAGGCTGTGCCCAGGCTGTGTCATGCTGTGCCAGGCCATGCCATGCTGTGCCAGGCTGTGCCAGGCTGTGCTAGGGTGTGTCATGTTGTGCCAGGCCATGCCATGCTGTGCCAGGCTGTGCCAGGCCGTGCCAGGCTGTTTCATGTTGTTCCAGGCTGTGCCATGCTGTGCCAGGCTGTGCCCAGCTGTGTCATGCTGTGCCAGGCCATGCCATGCTGTGCCAGGCCGTGCCAGGCTGTGTCATGTTGTGCCAGGCCATGCCATGCTGTGCCAGGCCGTGCCAGGCTGTGCTAGGGTGTGCCAGGCTGTGCCAGGCTGTGCTTCATGTTGTGCCAGGCCGTGCCAGGCTGTGCCAGGCCGTGCCAGGCCGTGCCAGGCTGTGTCATGTTGTGCCAGGCTGTGCCAGGCTGTGCCAGGCTGTGCCAGGCCATGCCAGGCTGTGTCATGCTGTGCCAGGCCATGCCATGCTGTGCCAGGCTGTGCCAGGCTGTGCTAGGGTGTGTCATGTTGTGCCAGGCCATGCCATGCTGTGCCAGGCTGTGCCAGGCCGTGCCAGGCTGTTTCATGTTGTTCCAGGCTGTGCCATGCTGTGCCAGGCTGTGCCAGGCTGTGGCAAGCTGTGCCAGGCCATGCCATGCTGTGCCATGGCAGTGCCATGGCATGTCATGTTGTGCCAGGCCAGTGCCATGCTGTGCCATGTGCCAGGCCATGCCAGGCTGTGCCAGGCTGTGCTGGATGCTGTGTGCCAGGCCGTGCCAGGCTGTGTCATGTTGTGCCAGGCTGTGCCAGGCTGTACCATGTGCCAGTGCTGTGCCAGGCTGTGTCAGTGCCGTGCCAGGCAGTGCCAGGCTGTGCCAGGCTGTGCCATGCTGTACCAGGCCATGCCATGCCAGGCTGTGCCAGGCTGTGCTAGGGTGTGTCATGGCTGTGCCAGTGCCGTGCCAGGCTGTGTCATGTTGTGCCAGGCTGTGCCAGGCTGTGCCATGGTGTGCCAGGCCATGCCATGCATGCGGGGCACAGTGCCAGGCTGCAGCCAGGCTGTGCTCAGCACCGTGCCATGCTGCATCAGGCCGTGCCAGGCTGATGCTAGGGTTGATGCCAGGCTGTGCCAGGCTGTGCTAGGGTGTGTCATGTTGTGCCAGGCCGTGCCAGGCTGTGCCAGGTTGTGCCAGGCTGTGCCAGGCTGTGCCATGCTGTACCAGGCCATGCCAGGCTGTGTCATGCTGTGCCAGGCCATGCCATGCTGTGCCAGGCTGTGCCAGGCTGTGCCAGGCTGTGCCATGTTGTGCCAGGCCATGCCAGGCTGTGCCAGGCCGTGCCAGGCTGTGCCAGGCTGTGCCAGGCTGTGCCGTGTGATGCAGTGTGGCACAGAGCAGCACAGAGCATCCCAGCCCAGTCCAGTGCGGGGTAACCAGTGCCAGGACAGAGTGGTGTGTCCCTGTGGTGTGGTGTGGTGGCACTGCACGGTGTGGCATGGCACGGTGTGATATGGCACGGTGTGATATGGCACGGTGTGGCACTGGCACGGTGTGGCACTGCACGGTGTGGCATGGCATGGTGTGGCACTGCATGGTGTGGCACTGCATGGTGTGGCACTGCACGGTGTGGCACTGCACGGTGTGGCACTGCATGGTGTGGCACTGCATGGTGTGGCACTGCATGGTGTGGCACTGCATGGTGTGGCACTGCACGGTGTGGCACTGGCATGGTGTGGCATGGCATGGTGTGGCACTGCATGGTGTGGCACTGCATGGTGTGGCACTGCATGGTGTGGCACTGCACGGTGTGGCACTGCACGGTGTGGCACTGCATGGTGTGGCACTGCATGGTGTGGCACTGCATGGTGTGGCACTGCATGGTGTGGCACTGCATGGTGTGGCACTGCACGGTGTGGCACTGCACGGTGTGGCACTGCATGGTGTGGCACTGCACGGTGTGGCACTGCACGGTGTGGCACAGCACGGGGCAGCCGTGCAGCACCGAGCGGGACCTTGGCTGTGGCCGAGCCGCTGCCGTCGCCCCGTCCCAGGACGCCCTTGTGAAGGGCACCCTTGGCACAGCCACACCGGCGGCACCCCGGGGGCTCCCCCAGGCCCTGGGGGTTGGCACCGCGGGGTCCCCACAGACCCCCGTGGAGCCCGGCTGTACCCACAGCCGCTTCGGGCCGCGGGGCTCCTGGCACAGCCAGCGGCACGGGGACGCCGTGTGCCACCGGCAGGCCCGGGACAGGGGCTGCTGTGTCCTCCCCGGGTCTGGCCGTGGGCTGGGGCCAGGGCAGCTGCCGGCGGGGGGGGGGCTGTGCTGGCCGGGGGGGCTGTGCCGGTGCCCCCGTCCCCGGGCCGGTGCCACTGACCCTTCCCTCAGTGGGCGCCCGGCCAGCGCCGCGTGACTGGGCCGCCGCACGCGCCCCGGGCTGGCTGGCTGCCCGGCCACGCCGCCTCCTGGCACCCGTGCCCAGCGCTGGGGACACCCCCCAGCACCCCCGGGGCAAGGGCACCCCCGGGCCAAGGGGACCCCCAGGACAAGGGCACCCCCAGGGCAAGGGCACCTCCAGGACAAGGACATCCCCAGGGCAAGGGCACCCCCGGGACAAGGGCATCCCCAGGACAAGGGCACCCCCAGGGCAAGGGCACCCCCAGGGCAAGGGCATCCCTGGGCCAAGGGCACCCCCAGGGCAAGGGCACCCCCGGGACAAGGGCACCCCCAGGGCAAGGGCATCCCCAGGACAAGGGCACCCCCAGGGCAAGGGCACCCCCGGGACAAGGGCACCCCCGGGGCAAGGGCATCCCCAGGACAAGGGCACCCCCGGGACAAGGGCACCCCCAGGGCAAGGGCATCCCCAGGACAAGGGCATCCCTGGGCCAAGGGCACCCCCAGGGCAAGGGCACCCCCAGGACAAGGACATCCCCAGGACAAGGGCACCCTCCTGACAAGGGCACCCCCAGGACAAGGGCACCCCCAGGGCAAGGGCACCTCCAGGACAAGGACATCCCCAGGACAAGGGCACCCCCGGGACAAGGGCACCCCCAGGGCAAGGGCATCCCCGGGACAAGGGCACCCCCGGGACAAGGGCACCCCCAGGGCAAGGGCATCCCCAGGACAAGGGCATCCCTGGGCCAAGGGCACCCCCAGGGCAAGGGCACCCCTAGGGCAAGGGCATCCCTGGGCCAAGGGCACCCCCAGGGCAAGGGCATCCCCAGGACAAGGGCATCCCTGGGACAAGGGCACCCCCAGGGCAAGGGCACCCCCAGGACAAGGACATCCCCAGGGCAAGGGCACCCTCCTGACAAGGGCATCCCCAGGGCAAGGGCACTCCTGGGCCAAGGGCACTCCCAGGGCAAGGGCAACCCCAGGACAAGGGCACCCCTGGACTCCCCAACCTGCCCCCCAGCCCCCCAGCTCCATCTTTGCTCCCTGAGCCAAAGCGTTGGGGGCACATGGGGTGTCCTCTCTCTCCTGCAGTGGCTGTACCCTCCCCAGCACACCAGGGCCAAGGGCACCCCCAGGGCCAAGGGCACCCCCGGGGCAAGGGCACCCCTGGGACAAGGGCACCCCTAGGGCAAGGGTTGAGGTGTTGGGGGCACACGGGGTGGCCATCCATCCCTCTCTCTCTCTGCAGCAGCTGTACCCCCCCAGCACCCCCAGGGCAAGGGCACCCCAGGACAAGGGCACCTCCGGGCCAAGGGCACCCCCAGGGCAAGGGCACCCCTAGGGCAAGGACACCCCCAGGGCAAGGGCACCCCCGGGACAAGGGCACCCCCGGGACAAGGGCATCCCTGGGCCAAGGGCACCCCCCCTGCCCCCCAGCCCCCCAGCCCCATCTTCGCTCCCTGAGCCAAAGCGTTGGGGGCACAGGGGGTGTCCCCTCTCTCCTGCAGTGGCTGTACCCCCCAGCACCCCGTTTCCTCCCCCCCAGGTGCCGGCAGCCCCCCAGCATGGCGGAGGCTCACCAGGCCGTGGCCTTCCAGTTCACGGTCACCCCGGAGGGGCTGGACTTCCAGCTGAGCCGGGAGGCAGTGAGGCAGCTCTACCTGGCCGGGCTCTCCTCCTGGAAGAAGCGCCTGGTGCGGGCCAAGGTGGGATGACCCCCCATCCCCATCCCATCCCATCCCATCCCATCCCCATCCCATCCCCATCCCATCCCATCCCCATCCCATCCCCATCCCCATCCCCATCTCTATTCCCATCCCATCCCCATCCCCATCCCCATTCCCATCCCCATCCCCATCCCATCCCATCCCATCCCCATCCCATCCCATCCCCATCCCATCCCCATCCCATCCCCATCCCCATCCCATCCCATCCCATCCCCATCCCATCCCCATCCCCATCTCTATTCCCATCCCATCCCATCCCATCCCCATCCCATCCCCATCCCCATCCCATCCCATCCCATCCCCATCCCATCCCATCCCATTCCCTCTCATCCCATCCCATCCCCATCCCATCCCATCCCCATCCCCATCCCCATCTCTATTCCCATCCCATCCCCATCCCATCCCATCCCATCCCCATCTCTATTCCCATCCCATCCCCATCCCCATCCCCATTCCCATCCCCATCCCCATCCCATCCCCATCCCCATCCCATCCCCATCTCCATCCCCATCCCCATCTCCATCCCATCCCCATCCCATCCCATCCCCATCCCATCCCCATCTCCATCCCATCCCCATCCCATCCCATCCCATCCCATCCCATCCCCATCCCATCCCATCCCATCCCCATCCCATCCCATCCCCATCCCATCCCCATCCCCATCCCATCCCCATCCCATCCCATCCCATCCCATCCCCATCTCTATTCCCATCCCCATCCCCTCCCCTCCCCTCCCTGCCCTGACCCCCCTGTACCCACAGAACAGCTTCCTGAGTGGCGTGTACCCCGCGTCCCCGTCCAGCTGGATGCTGGTGGTGGCGGCCACCGCCGGCTCCTTCTACTGCCAGGTGGACCCTTCGCTGGGGCTCATCGCCCGCATCCGGCACTGCCTGCCCGAGAGGTGGGGGGGAAGGGCTCCCCGGCTCCCCCATCACCCCCCAGCTCCCACCCCCTACCTTGCTGCCTCCCCGGGGTGTCCCGCTGCTCCTCCCGTGCAGCCCAGCCCCCCCAGGGTGGGGATGTCCCATGGGTGCCCCCCTCACCCACTCTCCCCCCAACTCCCCCATCTCCCCCATCTCCCCCCAGTTCCCCCATCTCCCCCCCACTTGGCACCCTCCCCGGGGTGTCCCACTGCTCCTCCCATGCAGCCCAGCCCCCCCCCGCGGTGGGTGTCCCATGGGTGCCACCCTGACCCTGTGCCCCCCAGTTCCCCCAGTTCCCCCATCTCCCCCCAGTTCCCCCATCTACTCCCATCTCCCCTCCCCCTCTTCCTGCCCTCCCAGGGGGGGTCCCACTGCTCCTCCCATGCAGCCCAGCATCCCTGGGGTGGGGGGTGTCCCATGGGTTCTGCCCTGACCCTGTGCCCCCCATCTCCCCCATCTCCCCCCAGTTCCCCCATCTCCCCCCATCTCCCCCAGTTCCCCCATCTCCCCCCCTTGGCGCCCTCCCCGGGGGGTCCCGCTGCTCGTCCCTTGCAGCCGAGCCCCCCCGCGGTGGGTGCCCCCGGGTGCCGCGCTGATGCTGTGCCCCCCATCTCCCCCATCTCCCCCCATCTACCCCATGTCCCCCATCCCCCCATCGCTGACGCTGTGCCCCCATCTCCCCCATCCCCCTCATCCCCCCTCGCTGACGCTGTCCCCCCCATGTCCCCTATCTATCCCCCCCGCTGTCGCTGTGCCCCCATCCCCCCCATCCCCCCCCGCTGTCGCTTGTCCCCCCCATCCCACCCCCGCTGTCGCTGTGCCCCCATACCCCCATCCCCCCATCCCCCCATCCCACCCCCCCCGCTGTCGCTGTGCCCCCATCTCCCCTTATCTATCCACCCATCCCCCCACCCCCCCCCGCTGTGGCTGTGCCCCCATCCCCCCTGTCTATCCCCCCATCCCCCCATCCCCCTATCTATCCCCCATCACCTATCCCCCCCCCCCGCTGTGGCTGTGCCCCCATCTCCCCTATCTATCCCCCTATCCATCCCCCCATCCCCCCTATCCCCCCCCCGCTGTGGCTGTGCCCCCATCCCCCATCCCCCCCGCTGTGGCTGTGCCCCCATCTCCCCTATCTATCCCCCTATCCATCCCCCCATCCCCCATCCCCCCCCCGCTGTGGCTGTGCCCCCATCCCCCATCCCCCCCCGCTGTGGCTGTGCCCCCATCTCCCCTATCTATCCCCCTATCCATCCCCCCATCCCCCTATCCCCCCCCCCGCTGTGGCTGTGCCCCCATCCCCCATCCCCCCCGCTGTGGCTGTGCCCGCAGCCGCGCGCTGGGCCCCGCGGGCCGCACGCTGCTGAGCGCGGGGCTGTTCTCGAGCGCGCTCTGGCTCGCGGCCGTGCTGCTGTTCCGCCGCGCGCTGCGCCTGCTCCTCTGCTACCACGGGTGGATGTTCGAGCCGCGCGGGCAGCGCAGCCGCACTACGCGCGTCTGGGCGGTGAGTCACCGCGGGGGGGGAGGATGGGGGGGTGGGATGGGATGGGATGGGATGGGGATGGGATGGGGATGGGATGGGATGGGGATGGGATGGGATGGGATGGGATGGGATGGGATGGGGATGGGATGGGGATGGGGATGGGATGGGGATGGGGATGGGGATGGGATGGGGATGGGATGGGATGGGATGGGATGGGATGGGATGGGATGGGATGGGATGGGGATGGGATGGGATGGGATGGGGATGGGATGGGGATGGGATGGGATGGGATGGGATGGGATGGGGATGGGATGGGATGGGATGGGATGGGATGGGGATGGGATGGGATGGGATGGGGATGGGATGGGATGGGATGGGATGGGATGGGATGGGATGGGATGGGATGGGGATGGGATGGGATGGGATGGGGATGGGATGGGGATGGGATGGGATGGGATGGGGATGGGATGGGGATGGGATGGGATGGGATGGGATGGGATGGGGATGGGATGGGATGGGATAGGATGGGATGGGATGGGATGGGGATGGGATGGGATGGGATGGGGATGGGATGGGGATGGGATGGGATGGGATGGGATGGGATGGGGATGGGATGGGATGGGATGGGATGGGATGGGGATGGAGGATGGGGATGGGGATGGGATGGGATGGGATGGGATGGGGATGAGGAGATGGGATGGGGATGAGGATGGAGGATGGGATGGGGATGGGGATGGGGATGGAATGGGATGGGATGGGATGGGATGGATGGGATGGGATGGGATGGGATGGGAGATGGGGATGGGGATGGGGATGGGATGGAGATGGGATGGGGATGGGATGGGATGGGGATGGGGATGGAATGGGATGGGGATGGGATGGGGATGGGATGGGATGGGGATGGGGATGGGATGGGATGGGGATGGGGATGGGATGGGATGGGATGGGGATGGGATGGGATGGGATGGGATGGGATGGGATGGGGATGGGGATGGGATGGGATGGGATGGGGATGGGGATGGGGATGGGATGGGATGGGATGGGATGGGGATGGGATGGGATGGGATGGGGATGGGGATGGGGATGGAACAGGGACAGGGATGGGATGGGATGGGATGGGATGGGATGGGATGGGATGGGGATGGGATGGGATGGGGATGGGATGGGGATGGGATGGGATGGGATGGGATAGGATGGGATGGGATGGGACAGGGACAGGGACTGGGACCAGGACGGGGACAGGAATGGGGACAGGGACAGGGACAGGATGGGGATGGGACAGGGACGGGATGGGGCCAGCATGGGGATGGGACGGGGACACCGTGCAGGGATGTGTGTGTGTCTGTCTGTCTGTCCAGGCGCTGATGAAGGTGCTGTGTGTGTCTGTCTGTCTGTCCAGGCGCTGATGAAGGTGCTGTGTGTGTCTGTCTGTCTGTCCAGGCGCTGATGAAGGTGCTGTGTGTGTCTGTCTGTCCAGGCGCTGATGAAGGTGCTGTGTGTGTCTGTCTGTCTGTCCAGGCGCTGATGAAGGTGCTGTGTGTGTCTGTCTGTCTGTCCAGGCGCTGATGAAGGTGCTGTGTGTGTCTGTCTGTCTGTCCAGGCGCTGATGAAGGTGCTGTGTGTGTCTGTCTGTCCAGGCGCTGATGAAGGTGCTGTGTGTGTGTCTGTCTGTCTGTCCAGGCGCTGATGAAGGTGCTGTGTGTGTCTGTCTGTCTGTCCAGGCGCTGATGAAGGTGCTGTGTGTGTCTGTCTGTCTGTCCAGGCGCTGATGAAGGTGCTGTGTGTGTGTCTGTCTGTCTGTCCAGGCGCTGATGAAGGTGCTGTGTGTGTGTCTGTCTGTCTGTCCAGGCGCTGATGAAGGTGCTGTGTGTGTCTGTCTGTCTGTCCAGGCGCTGATGAAGGTGCTGTCTGGCCGCAAGCCCCTGCTCTACAGCTTCCAGACCTCCCTGCCCAAGCTGCCCGTGCCCCCTGTGGAGGCCACCATCACCCGGGTGATGGGCTGGGGGGCACGGGGGGTGGGGGAGACCCCTCCCAAAAGGGGCTGGGGGGCACGGGGAGGGGGGCAGGGGCGTCCGTGCAGGGTGGGATCAGGCTGAGCCCCCTGCTGAAGGGGCAGGGAGGGGGGTGGCTAGGGGGATGAGACCCCTCCCGAAGGGGATGGGGTGGGATGGGGGGGGACGGGACAGGGAGGTCCCTGCAGGGTGGGATGCGGGGATGGGATGGGATGGGGGGTCCATGGAGGGTGGGATGGGGGGGGACGGGACAGGGAGGTCCGTGCAGGGTGGGATGCAGGGTGGGATGCAGGGTTGGGATGGGGGGGTCCATGCAGGGTGGGATGCAGGGTGGGATGCAGGGTGGGATGCAGGGATGGGAGGGGGGTCCGTGCAGGCTGGGATGCAGGGATGGAATAGGGGGGTCCATACAGGGTAGGATGCAGGGATGGGATGGGGGGGTCCATGCAGGGTGGGATGCAGGGATGGGATGGGGGGTCCATGCAGGGTGGGATGCAGGGATGGGATGGGGGGTCCATGCAGGGTGGGATGCAGGGTGGGATGCAGGGATGGGAGGGGGGTCCGTGCAGGCTGGGATGCAGGGATGGAATAGGGGGGTCCATACAGGGTAGGATGCAGGGATGGGATGGGGGGTCCATGCAGGGTGGGATGCAGGGATGGGATGGGGGATCTGTGCAGGGTGGGATGTGGGGATGGGATGGGGGATCTGTGCAGGGTGGGATGCAGGGATGGGATGGGGGATCTGTGCAGGGTGGGATGCAGGGATGGGATGGGGGGATCCGTGCAGGGTGGGATGCAGGGATGGGATGGGGGATCTGTGCA
Organism: Hypotaenidia okinawae; assembly: GCA_027925045.1. Classification (NCBI taxonomy): domain Eukaryota; kingdom Metazoa; phylum Chordata; class Aves; order Gruiformes; family Rallidae; genus Hypotaenidia; species Hypotaenidia okinawae. Next base: position 885,475 of record BSDF01000001.1, on the reverse strand, counting down.
GGGTGGGATGTAGGGATGGGATGGGGGGGTCCATGCAGGGTGGGATGCAGGGATGGGATGGGGGATCCGTGCAGGGTGGGATGTGGGGATGGGATGGGGGGATGGGATGGGGGATCCGTGCAGGGTGGGATGCAGGGATGGGATGGGGGGTCCATGCAGGGTGGGATGCAGGGATGGGATGGGGGGTCCATGCAGGGTGGGATGCGGGGATGGGATGGAGGCTCCATGCAGGGTGGGATGCAGGGATGGGATGGGGGGTCCGTGCAGGGTGGGATGCAGGGATGGGATGGGGGGTCCGTGCAGGGTGGGATGCGGGGATGGGATGGAGGCTCCATGCAGGGTGGGATGCAGGGTGGGATGCAGGGATGGGATGGGGGGTCCGTGCAGGGTGGGCTGCAGGGATGGGATGGGGGGTCCATGCAGGGCGGGATGCAGGGTGGGATGGGGGGTCCGTGCAGGGTGGGCTGCAGGGATGGGATGGGGGGATGGGATGGGGGATCCGTGCAGGGATGGGATGCGGGGATGGGATGGGGGATCCGTGCAGGGTGGGATGCAGGGGATGGGATGGGGGGTCCATGCAGGGGTGGGATGCAGGGATGGGATGGGGTCCGTGCAGGGTGGGATGCGGGGATGGGATGGGGGGTCCGTGCAGGGTGGGATGCCGGGATGGGATGGGGGGTCCGTGCAGGGGTGGGATGCGGGGATGGGATGGGGGGATCCGTGCAGGGTGGGATGCGGGGATGGGATGGGGTCCGTGCAGGGTGGGATGCGGGGATGGGATGGGGGGTCCGTGCAGGGTGGGATGCAGGGATGGGATGCGGGGATGGGATGGGGGGTCCGTGCAGGGTGGGATGCGGGGATGGGATGGGGGGTCGTGCAGGGTGGGATGCAGGGATGGGATGGGGGGTCCATGCAGGGCGGGATGCGGGGATGGGATGGGGGGTCCGTGCAGGGTGGGATGCAGGGGTGGGATGGGGATCCATGCAGGGTGGGATGCGGGGATGGGATGGGGGGTCCGTGCAGGGTGGGATGCAGGGATGGGATGCGGGGATGGGATGGGGGGTCCGTGCAGGGTGGGATGCAGGGGTGGGATGGGGGATCCATGCAGGGTGGGATGCGGGGATGGGATGGGGGGTCCGTGCAGGGTGGGCTGAGGCTGACCCCCGCCCCGCAGTACCTGGAGTCGGTGCGGCCGCTGCTGGCCGAGCCGCAGTACCGGCAGATGGAGACGCTGGCGCGGGAGTTCCAGCAGCGCCTGGCCCCGCGCCTGCAGAAGTACCTGATCCTCAAGTCCTGGTGGACCACCAACTACGTGAGCACCCGGGCTGGGGGGCACAGCGCCCCCCCACACCCCCCTCCCGGCTGTACGGGCCGGGGGATGCGCCCCAGCGGTGTCCCCAGCCCCCCAGCACCCAGGGGCTGACCCCGACCCAAACCCTCTGTGTCTCCCCCGGGCTGATGGGAGGGGGACCCCAGCTGGGTCAGTGTATAAGGGGTGTGGGGGGGGGTCCTTCACACCCCCCCATGGCTGTATGGGTCAGGGGATGTGACCCATGGTGTCCCCAACCCCCCCTCCCAGCACCCAGGGTTGGTGACCCCGACCCAAACCCACTGTGTCCCCCCCACGCTGATGGGAGGGGGACCCCAGCTGGCGTGGGGAGGGGGAGGTTGGGGGTTGGGGGGGTCCTACACCCCATCCCCATGGCTGTACGGGCCTGGGGGTGTAATCCTTGGTGTCCCCAACCCCCCAGCACCCAGGTTGGTGACCCCAACCCAAACCCTCTGTGTGTCCCCCACGCTGATGGGAGGGGGTACCCCAGCCGGGTCTGAGGGGGGTGTGTGTTGAGTTGGGGAGGGGGCGTGCCCTGCCCCCCCGCCCCATCCCTGCCCCCCCGCAGGTGAGTGACTGGTGGGAGCAGTACATCTACCTGCGCAGCCGCAGCCCCATCATGGTCAACAGCAACTACTACGCCATGGTAGGGGAGGGGGCGAGCCGGGGGGGTCCCCATCGGCCCCCCCCCCGTTCTGGGACACCCCTTCCCCCCGGTACCCTGATCCAGGCGGGTCCCTTGTCCCCAGGATTTCCTGTACGTCACCCCCAGCCCCGTGCAGGCTGCGCGGGCGGCCAACGCTGTGCACGCCATCCTGCTGTACCGCCGGCGGCTGGACCGGGGAGAGATCCCCCCGTGAGAGGGGAGGGGGATGGGGGGATCCCCCCGGGAGAGGGGAGGGGGATGGGGGGGCTGGGACCGAGGGGAGATCCCCCCCGGGAGAGGGGAGGGGGATGGGGGGGCTGGGACCGAGGGAGATCCCCCCGTGAGAGGGGAGGGGGATGGGGGGGGCTGGGACCGAGGGGAGATCCCCCCCGGGAGAGGGGAGGGGGATGGGGGGGGCTGGGACCGAGGGGAGATCCCCCCCGGGAGAGGGGAGGGGGATGGGGGGCTGGGACCGAGGGAGATCCCCCGGGAGAGGGAGGGGGATGGGGGGGCTGGGACCGAGGGGAGATCCCCCGGGGAGAGGGGAGGGGGATGGGGGGGCTGGGACCGAGGGAGATCCCCCCCGTGAGAGGGGAGGGGGATGGGGGGGGCTGGGACCGAGGGGAGATCCCCCCCGGGAGAGGGGAGGGGGATGGGGGGGCTGGGACCGAGGGGGAGATCCCCCCGTGAGAGGGGAGGGGGATGGGGGGGGCTGGGACCGAGGGGAGATCCCCCCCGGGAGAGGGGAGGGGGATGGGGGGGCTGGGACCGAGGGAGATCCCCCCGTGAGAGGGGAGGGGGATGGGGGGGGCTGGGACCGAGGGGAGATCCCCCCCGGGAGAGGGGAGGGGGATGGGGGACTGGGACGGGGAGTCCCCCGTGAGGGGGAGGGGGATGGGGGCTGGGACCGAGGAGTCCCCCCGGGAGAGGGAGGGGGATGGGGGGGGCTGGGACCGAGGGGAGATCCCCCCCGGGAGAGGGGAGGGGGATGGGGGGGCTGGGACCGAGGGGAGATCCCCCCCGGGAGAGGGGAGGGGGATGGGGGGGCTGGGACCGAGGGAGATCCCCCCGTGAGAGGGGAGGGGGATGGGGGGGGCTGGGACCGAGGGGAGATCCCCCGTGAGAGGGGAGGGGGATGGGGGGGGCTGGGACCGAGGGGAGATCCCCCCCGGGAGAGGGGAGGGGGATGGGGGGATCCCCCGTGAGGGGGAGGGGGATGGGGGGCTGGGACCGAGGGGAGATCCCCCCCGGGAGAGGGGAGGGGGATGGGGGGATCCCCGTGAGAGGGGAGGGGGATGGGGGGGGCTGGGACCGAGGGGAGATCCCCCCCGGGAGAGGGGAGGGGGATGGGGGGGCTGGGACCGAGGGGAGATCCCCCCCGGGAGAGGGGAGGGGGATGGGGGGGCTGGGACCGAGGGAGATCCCCCCGTGAGAGGGGAGGGGGATGGGGGGGGCTGGGACCGAGGGGAGATCCCCCCCGGGAGAGGGAGGGGGGATGGGGGGCTGGGACCGAGGGAGATCCCCCCGGGAGAGGGGAGGGGGATGGGGGGCTGGGACCGAGGGAGATCCCCCCGGGAGAGGGAGGGGGATGGGGGGGCTGGGACCGAGGGGAAATCCCCCCGGGAGAGGGAGGGGGATGGGGGGATCCCCGTGAGAGGGGAGGGGGATGGGGGGGGCTGGGACCGAGGGGAGATCCCCCCCGGGAGAGGGGAGGGGGATGGGGGGGGCTGGGACCGAGGGGAGATCCCCCCCGGGAGAGGGAGGGGGCTGGGGGGATCCCCCCGTGAGGGAGGGGGATGGGGGGATCCCCCCGTGAGAGGGGAGGGGGATGGGGGGGGCTGGGACCGAGGGGAGATCCCCCCCGGGAGAGTAGGGGGCTGGGGGATGCCCCGGGAGAGAGGAAGGGCTGGGGGAGATCCCCCCAGGAGAGGCGAGCGGGGCTGGGGGAGACCCCCGGGAGAGGGGATGGGGGGGCTGGGGGGAGATGACCACCGGGATAGGGGATGGGGGGATGGGGGGAGACCCCCCCGGGGAGAGGGGATGGGGGGCATGAGGGGTCTGGGGGGGGCTGAGGGGGGTCTGGGACCGAGGGAGACCCCCCCGGGGAGAGGGGGGGCTGCGGGGGGATGGGGGGGCTGCTGGGGCTGGGGGGGTCAGTTGGGGCTGAGGGGGGTCAGTTGGGGCTGGGGGGGTCAATTGGGGCTGGGGGGGTCAGTTGGGGCTAGGGGGTCTTCTGGTGCTGGGAGTCGGTCAGCTGGGGCTGGGGGGGGTCAATTGGGGCTGGGGGGGTCAGTTGGGGCTGGGGGTCGGTCAGCTGGGGCTGGGGGGGTCAGTTGGGGCTGGGGGGGTCAGCTGGGGCTGGGGGGGTCAGTTGGGGCTGGGGGGGTCAGTTGGGGCTGGGGGGGTCAGTTGGGGCTGGGGGGTCTGCTGGGGCTGGGGGGGGGGTCAGTTGGGGCTGGGGGGGTCTGCTGGGGCTGGGGGGGGGGTCAGTTGGGGCTGGGGGGGTCTGCTGGCGCTGGGGGGGTCAGTTGGGGCTGGGGGGGTCTGCTGGGGCTGGGGGGTCTGCTGGTGCTGGGGGTCGGTCAGCTGGGGCTGGGGGGGTCAGTTGGGGCTGGGGGGGTCAGCTGGGTCTGGGGGGGGTCAGTTGGGGCTGAGGGGGTCAGCTGGGGCTGGGGGGGTCAGTTGGGGCTGAGGGGGTCAGTTGGGGCTGAGGGGGTCAGCTGGGGCTGGGGGGGTCTGCTGGGGCTGGGAGGGGTCAGTTGGGGCTGGGGGAGGTCAGTTGGGGCTGAGGGGGTCAGCTGGGGCTGGGGGGGTCAGTTGGGGCTGGGGGGGTCAGTTGGGACTGGGGGGGTCAGTTGGGGCTGAGGGGGTCAGCTGGGGCTGAGGGGGTCAGCTGGGGCTGGGGGGGTCAGTTGGGGCTGGGGGGGGTCTGCTGGGTCTGGGGGGGTCAGTTGGGGCTGGGGGGGTCAATTGGGACTGGGGGGGTCAGTTGGGGCTGAGGGGGTCAGCTGGGGCTGAGGGGGTCAGCTGGGGCTGGGGGGGTCAGTTGGGGCTGGGGGGGTCAGCTGGGGCTGGGGGGTCAGTTGGGGCTGGGAGGGTCTGCTGGGGCTGGGGGGGGGGTCAGTTGGGGCTGGGGGGGTCTGCTGGCGCTGGGGGGGTCAGTTGGGGCTGGGGGGGTCTGCTGGCGCTGGGGGGGGTCATTTGGGGCTGGGGGGGTCAGTTGGGGCTGAGGGGGTCTGCTGGCGCTGGGGGGGGTCAGTTGGGGCTGGGGGGGTCAGTTGGGGCTGGGGGGGTCTGCTGGTGCTGGGGGTCGGTCAGCTGGGGCTGGGGGGTCAGTTGGGGCTGGGGGGGTCTGCTGGGGCTGGAGGGGGTCAGTTGGGGCTGAGGGGGTCAGCTGGGGCTGGGGAGGTCAGCTGGGGCTGGGGGGGTCATTTGGGGCTGAGGGGGTCAGCTGGGGCTGGGGGGGTCAGTTGGGGCTGGGGGGGTCAGTTGGGGCTGAGGGGGTCAGCTGGGGCTGGGGGGGGTCTGCTGGGGCTGGGAGGGGTCAGTTGGGGCTGGGGGGGGTCAGTTGGGGCTGGGGGGGGTCAATTGGGGCTGGGGGGGTCAGTTGGGGCTGGGGGTCGGTCAGCTGGGGCTGGGGGGGTCAGTTGGGGCTGGGGGGGTCAGCTGGGGCTGGGGGGGTCATTTGGGGCTGGGGGGGGTCAGTTGGGGCTGGGGGGGTCAGTTGGGGCTGGGAGGGTCTGCTGGGGCTGGGGGGGGTCAGTTGGGGCTGGGGGGGTCTGCTGGCGCTGGGGGGGGTCAGTTGGGGCTGGGGGGGTCTGCTGGGGCTGGGGGGGTCTGCTGGTGCTGGGGGTCGGTCAGCTGGGTCTGGGGGGGTCAGTTGGGGCTGAGGGGGTCAGCTGGGGCTGGGGGGTCAGTTGGGGCTGAGGGGGTCAGCTGGGGCTGGGAGGGGTCAGTTGGGGCTGGGGGGTCAGTTGGGGCTGAGGGGGTCAGCTGGGGCTGGGGGGGTCTGCTGGGGCTGGGAGGGGTCAGTTGGGGCTGGGGGAGGTCAGTTGGGGCTGAGGGGGTCAGCTGGGTCTGGGGGGGTCAGTTGGGGCTGGGGGGGGTCAATTGGGACTGGGGGGGTCAGTTGGGGCTGAGGGGGTCAGCTGGGGCTGGGGGGGTCAGTTGGGGCTGAGGGGGTCAGCTGGGGCTGGGGGGGTCAGTTGTGGCTGGGGGGGTCTGCTGGGTCTGGGGGGGGTCAGTTGGGGCTGGGGGGGTCTGCTGGGTCTGGGGGGGGTCAGTTGGGGCTGGGGGTGTGCCGGGGGTGTGTCGCGCCCCCCTGACGCCTGCCCCCCCAGATGATGGCGCTGGGCCTCGTGCCCATGTGCTCCTCCCAGTCCGAGCGCATGTTCAACACCACCCGCATCCCGGGCACCGAGACCGGTACGGGGGGGGGGCGGGGGGCTGGAGGGGTGAGGGGGCTGGGGGGCTGGGGGGGTGAGGGGGGAAGGGGGAATGGGAGGGGCTGGGGGGTGAGGGGGGGCGGGGGCGGTTGGAGGGGTGAGGGGGCTGGGAGGCTGAGGGGGCTGAGGGGGTGAGGGGGAAGGGGGAATGGGGGGGCTGGAGGGGTGAGGGGGGCTGGGGGGGTGAGGGGGAAGGGGGAATGGGGGGGCTGGAGGGGTGAGGGGGGCTGGGGGCTGAGGGGAGTGAGGGGGGAAGGGGGAATGGGGGGGGCTGGGGGGGTGAGGGGGGGCGGGGGCGGCTGGAGGGGTGAGGGGGGCTGGGAAGGTGGGGGGTGTGGGGGGCTGGGGGGGGCTGATGGGGGCTGGGGAGATGGGGGGGCTGGGGTGGGCTGAGGGGGGTGAGGGGGGATGGGAGGTGAGGGGGGATGGGGGGGCTGAAGGGGTGAGAGGGGATGGGGGGGCTGGGAGGGTGAGGGGGGCTGAGGGGGGCGGGGGGGAGGCTGGGGGGTGAGAGGGGCTGGGTGGATGGGGGGCCTAGGGGGGCTGAAGGGGGGATGGGGGATGGGAGGTGAGGGGGGATGGGGGGCTGGGAGGGTGAGGGGGGCTGGGAGGCTGGGGGTTGTAGAGGGCTGAGAGGGGTGAGGGGGGTGAGGGGTGATGGGGGGATGAGGGGGGCTGAGGGGGGTGAGGGGGGATGGGGGGATGGGGGGGCTGAGGGGGTGATGGGGGATGGCGGGGCGAGTGGTCTAAGGGGGGTGAGGGGGGGACATGGGGGGGCTGAGGGGGTGAGTGGAGCTGGGGGGCAGGGGGGTGCTGGGGGGAGCTGGAGAGGCTGAGGGGGGTGGCTGGGGGAGCCGGGAGGTGTGAGGGGGCCGGGAGGGGTGCTGTGGGGGTCCCATCCCCCCCGAGGGGGGGGTCCATGCCGGGGGGGGTGTGACCCCCCCGCCGCCCCCAGACACGCTGCTGCACGTGCGGGACAGCCGGCACCTGGCCGTGTTCCACCGCGGGCGCTACTTCCGGCTCTGGCTCTACCGGGGGGGCGGCTGCTGCCCCCCCCGACCTGCAGCTCCAGCTCCAGCGCATCCTGGACGACCCCTCCCCACCCCAGCCCGGGGAGCTGCGGCTGGCGGCGCTGACGGCCGGGGAGAGGTGCCAGGGACCCCCGGGGGGTGGGGAGGGGAGGGGAGGGGAGGGGAGGGGAGGGGATGGGATGGGATGGGATGGGGATGGGGATGGGATGGGGATGGGATGGGGATGGGATGGGATGGGATGGGATGGGATGGGATGGGGATGGGGATGGGGATGGGATGGGATGGGATGGGATGGGATGGGATGGGGATGGGATGGGATGGGGATGGGGATGGGGATGGGATGGGATGGGGATGGGATGGGGATGGGATGGGGATGGGATGGGATGGGGATGGGATGGGGATGGGATGGGGATGGGATGGGATGGGGATGGGGATGGGATGGGGATGGGATGGGGATGGGATGGGATGGGATGGGATGGGATGGGATGGGGATGGGGATGGGATGGGGATGGGATGGGGATGGGATGGGATGGGGTGGGATGGGGATGGGGATGGGATGGGATGGGGATGGGATGGGGATGGGGATGGGGATGGGGATGGGATGGGATGAGGATGGGGATGGGATGGGATGGGATGGGATGGGGATGGGATGGGATGAGATGAGATGGGATGGGATGGGATGGGGATGAGGTGGGGATGGGGATGGGGATGGGGATGGGATGGGGATGGGATGGGGATGGGATGGGATGGGATGGGATGGGGATGGGGATGGGGTGGGATGGGGATAGGATGGGATGGGATGGGATGGGGATGGAGATGGGATGGGGATGGGATGGGATGGGGATGGGATGGGATGAGATGAGATGGGATGGGATGGGATGGGGATGAGGTGGGGATGGGGATGGGATGGGATGGGATGAGATGGGATGGGATGGGATGGGGATGGGGATGGGATGGGATGGGATGGGATGGGGATGGGATGGGATGGGATGGGGATGGGGATGACGATGATGGAGGATGATGGGGATGGGGGCGGTGCGCTCGGGGGTCTCGGGGGTCTCGTGGGTCTGGGGGCTGAGGCTGGCGCTGCCCCAGGGTGCCCTGGGCCGAGGCCCGGAGCCGGTTCTTCAGCCATGGGAAGAACAAGGCGTCCCTGGAGGCCATCGAGCGGGCGGCCTTCTTCCTCACTCTGGACGAGGAGGAGCACGGCCAGAGCCCCGGCCAGCCCGGCTGCATGGACGCCTACGCCAAGTCCCTGCTGCACGGCCAGTGCTACGACCGGTCAGAGCCCGGACCCCCCGCTCAGCCCCCGGGACCCCCCGCTCAGCCCCCCGGGACCCCCCACACTCACCCCCCTGGGACCCCCCACACTCACCCCCCTGGGACCCTGCGCTCAGACCCCTCGGGACCCCCCACGCTCAGCCCCCCGGGACCCCCCGTGCTCAGCCTCCCTGGGACCCCCCACGCTCAGCCCCCCTGGGACCCCCCGCTCAGACCCCCCGGGACCCCCACGCTCACACCCCCGGGACCCCCCGCTCAGCCCCCCCGGGACCCCCCTGCTCAGCCCCCCGGGACCCCCCGTGCTCAGCCTCCCTGGGACCCCCCACACTCAGCCCCCCAGGGACCCCCCCGCGCTCAGCCCCCCCAGGACCCCCACGCTCAGCCCCCCGGGACCCCCCGCTCAGCCTCCCCCGGGACCCCCACACTCAGCCCCCTGGGACCCCCCACTCAGCCCCTCAGGGACACTCCACACTCAGCCCCCCGGGACCCCCCACGCTCAGCCCCCCTGGGACCCCCCGCGCTCAGCCCCCCCGGGACCCCCCGCTCAGCCCCCCGGGACCCCCCGCTCAGACCCCCGGGACCCCCCTGCTCAGCCCCCCGGGACCCCCGTGCTCAGCCTCCCTGGGACCCCCCACACTCAGCCCCCCAGGGACCCCCCGCGCTCAGCCCCCCGGGACCCCCCGCTCAGCCCCCCCGGGACCCCCCCGCGCTCAGCCTCCCCGGGACCCCCACACTCAGCCCCCCTGGGACCCCCCACACTCACCCCCCTGGGACCCTGCGCTCAGACCCCCCGGGACCCCTCACGCTCAGCCTCCCCGGGACCCCCCGTGCTCAGCCTCCCTGGGACCCCCCACGCTCAGCCCCCCTGGGACCCTCCGCTCAGACCCCCCGGGACCCCCCACACTCAGCCCCCGGGACCCCCCGCTCAGCCTCCCCGGGACCCCCACTGCTCAGCCCCCTGGGACCCCCGTGCTCAGCCTCCCTGGGACCCCCACACTCAGCCCCCCAGGGACCCCCCGCGCTCAGCCCCCCGGGACCCCCCGCTCAGCTCCCCCGGGACCCCCCTGCTCAGCCTCCCCGGGACCCCCCACACTCAGCCCCCTGGGACCCCCCACTCAGCCCCTCAGGGACACTCCACGCTCAGACCCCCGGGAACCCCCACGCTCAGCCCCCCGGGACCCCCCGCTCAGACCCCCCGGGACCCCCCCTGCTCAGCCCCCCGGGACCCCCCGTGCTCAGCCTCCCTGGGACCCCCCACACTCAGCCCCCCAGGGACCCCCCGCGCTCAGCCCCCCGGGACCCCCCGCTCAGCCCCCCCGGGACCCCCCCCGCTCAGCCTCCCCGGGACCCCCACACTCAGCCCCCCTGGGACCCCCCACGCTCAGCCCCCTGGGACCCCCCACTCAGCCCCTCAGGGACACTCCACACTCAGCCCCCGGGACCCCCCACGCTCAGCCCCCTGGGACCCCCGCTCAGACCCCCCGGGACCCCCCGCTCAGTCCCCCGGGACCCCCGCTCAGACCCCGGGACCCCCGCTCAGTCCCCCGGGACCCCCCCGCTCAGCCTCCCCGGGACCCCCACACTCAGCCCCCTGGGACCCCCCACGCTCAGCCCCCGGGGACCCCCCACTCAGCCCCTCAGGGACACTCCACACTCAGCCCCCAGGGACCCCCCACGCTCAGCCCCCTGGGACCCCCCACTCAGCCCCTCAGGGACACTCCACACTCAGCCCCCGGGACCCCCCACGCTCAGCCCCCCGGGAACCCTACACTCAGCCCCCCGGGACCCCCCGCTCAGCCCCCCGGGACCCCCCGCTCAGCCGCCCCGGGACCCCCCACGCTCAGCCCCCCTGGGACCCCGCACTCAGCCCCCCTGGGACCCCCCACACTCAGCCCCCCCGGGACCCCCCGCTCAGCCCCCCTGGGACCCTGCGCTCAGCCCCCCCAGGAACCCCCACGCTCAGCCCCCCCAGGACCCCCACCCACACTGAGCCCCTTTCCTGGGACCCCTGCCCGTGCTGAGCACCCCTCCACCCCCAGGACCCCCACCCTCACTGAGCCCCCTCCCTGGGACACCTGCCCCATGCTGATCCCCCCTGGGACCCCCACTGACCCTCCTCCCTGGGACCTCCACCCCCTGCTGCCCCTCTCCCCTGGGCCCCCACCCCATGCTGCACCCCTTCCCTGGGACCCCCACCCTGCACCAACATCCCCCTCCCTAGGCCCCTCACCCTGCACTCACCCCACTTCCTGGGACCCCCGCCCCACGCTGAACCCCCCCTGGGACCCCCCCCACCCCATGCTCACCCCCTCCCCATCTCCCCCCCCCAGCTGGTTCGACAAGTCCTTCACTCTGGTGGTCTACAAGAACGGGAAGCTGGGGGCCAACGCCGAGCACTCCTGGGCTGATGCACCCATCATCGGGCACCTCTGGGAGGTACCGGGGCAGGGGGGCACCCCTAAGGCTGGGCACCCCCACGGGGACCCCCCTGCGCTGGGGACCCCCGCTGGGGAACCCCCAGCAATGGGCACCCCTGGGCTGGGCACCCCCACGGGGACCCCCGGCGCAGGGGACCCTCGGTTGGGCACCCCCAGCAATGGGCACCCCTAAGGCTGGGCACCCCCATGGGGACCCCCGGCACAGGGGACCCCCTCTTGGGAACCCCCAGCGATGGGCACCCCTAAGGCTGGGCACCCCCACAGGGACCCCCTGGCACAGGGGACCCCCTCTTGGGAACCCCCAGCGATGGGCACCCCTAAGGCTGACACCCCCACTGAGACTCCCAGAGCAGGGGACCCTCAGTTGGGCACCCCCAGCGATGGGCACCCCTAAGACTGGGCACCCCCACAGGGACCCCCTGGCACAGGGGACCCCGCTTGGGAACCCCCAGCGATGGGCACCCCTAAGGCTGGGCACCCCCACGGGGATCCCCGGCACAGGGGACCCCCAAACTGGGCACCCCCGTGGGGACCCCTGGTGCAGGGGACCCGCGGGTTGGGCACCCCCAGCGATGGGCACCCCTAAGGCTGGGTACCCCCATGGGGACCCCCCTGCATGGGGGACCCCGGCTTGGGAACCCCCAGCGATGGGCACCCCTGGGCTGAGCACCCCCACGGGGACCCCCAGTGCAGGGGACACCCCAGTTGGGAACCCCCAGTGCAGGGGACCCCCAACCTAAGCACCCTCGTGGGGAGCCCCAGGGCAGGGGACCCTCGGTTGGGCACCCCCGTGGGGAACCCCAGTGCAGGGGACCCCCAACCTGAGCACCCCCACGGGGACCCACTGTACAGGGGACACCCCAGTTGGGAACCCCCAGCACAGGGGACCCCCAACCTGAACACCTCCACAGGGACCCCCAGTGCCAGGGACCCCCAACCTGAGCACCCCCACAGGGACCCCGGGGCAGGGGACTCTCGGTTGGGCACCCCCAGTGATGGGCACCCCCATAGGGACCCCCAGTGCAGGGGACACCCCGGTTGGGAGCCCCCAATGCAGGGGACCCCCAACCTGAGCACCCCCACAGGGACCCCCAGCACAGGGGACCCCCAAACTGGGCACCCCCGTGGGGACCCCTGGTGCAGGGGACCCCCGGGTTGGGCACCCTGAGCGATGGGCACCCCTAAGGCTGGGCACCCCCACGGGGACCCCCCTGCACGGGGGACCCCCACTGGGGAACCCCCAGCGATGGGCACCCCTGGGCTGAGCACCCCCACGGGGACCCCCGGCGCAGGGGACCCTCGGTTGGGCACCCCCAGTGATGGGCACCCCCATGGGGACCCCTGGTGCAGGGGACCCCCGCGTTGGGCACCCCCAGCGCTGGGGACCCCCAGTAGGGCACCCTCAGCAGTGCCCCCCCCCATAGAGACCCCCAGCACAGGGGACCCCCAGGTTGGGCACCCCCAGCGATGGGCACCCCCTCCTGTGGAGCGACTGGGGTGATGGGGGGGCTGCAATGATGGGTAGATGGGGCCACCCTGGGGTGAGCGGAGCGGGGGGTGGGGGGCATGGGGGGGTCCCCACTCAGGGTCACATCTCCCCCTCCCCCCTCCCCAGTTCATGCTGGCGACGGACAAGTTCCAACTGGGCTACACAGAGGAGGGGCACTGCGTGGGCGAGCCCGACCCCCTGCTCGCGCCCCCCAGCGCCTCCAGTGGGACATCCCCCAGGAGGTGGGTCAGCCCCCGGGACCCCCAACTCGGGGAGGGTCTGGGGGTCCTCTGACCCCCTTCCTCATGGCCCTGGGGTCTCATTGGCATCCCCCCCAGCGCCTCCAGTGGGACATCCCCCAGGAGGTGGGTCAGCCCCCGGGACCCCCAACTCGGGGAGGGGTCTGGGGGTCCTCTGACCCCCCTCCTCATGACCCTGGGGGTCTCATTGGCACCCCCTCCCCCCAGTGCCTCCAGTGGGACATCCCCCAGGAGGTGGGTCAGCCCCCGGGACCCCCAACTCGGGGAGGGGTCTGGGGGTCCTCTGACCCCCACTTCCTCATGGCCCTGGGGGTCACATTGGCATCCCCCCCAGTGCTGTGATGTCATCGAGCGGTCGTACCGCCTGGCCCGGGCACTGGCCGACGACGTGGACTTCTGCTGCTTCCAGTTCTCCCAGTTTGGGAAGGGGCTGATCAAGAGGTGCCGGACCAGTCCCGATGCCTTCATCCAGATCAGCCTCCAGCTCGCCCACTTCAGAGTGAGGAGGGGAGGGGATGGGATGGGATGGGATGGGATGGGATGGGATGGGATGGGGATGGGGATGGGGATGGGATGGGATGGGGATGGGATGGGGATGGGGATGGGATGGGATGGGATGGGATGGGATGGGGATGGGGATTGGGATGGGATGGGATGGGATGGGGATGGGATGGGATGGGGATGGGATGGGGATGGGGATGGGATGGGATGGGATGGGATGGGATGGGGATGGGGATTGGGATGGGATGGGATGGGATGGGATGGGATGGGATGGGATGGGGATGGGGATGGGATGGGGATGGGGATGGGGATGGGGATGGGATGGGATGGGGATGGGATGGGGATGGGGATGGGATGGGATGGGATGGGATGGGATGGGGATGGGGATTGGGATGGGGATGGGATGGGATGGGATGGGATGGGATGGGGATGGGATGGGATGGGATGGGATGGGATGGGATGGGGATGGGGATGGGGATGGGATGGGATGGGGATGGGGATGGGATGGGATGGGATGGGATGGGATGGGATGGGATGGGATGGGGATGGGGATGGGATGGGATGGGATGGGGATGGGATGGGGATGGGGATGGGATGGGATGGGGATGGGGATGGGATGGGGATGGGGATGGGATGGGATGGGATGGGATGGGATGGGGATGGGATGGGGATGGGGATGGGGATGGGATGGGATGGGGATGGGATGGGATGGGATGGGGATGGGATGGGATGGGGATGGGGATGGGATGGGGATGGGGATGGGGATGGGATGGGATGGGATGGGATGGGGATGGGATGGGGATGGGGTGGGGATGGGGATGGGATGGGGATGGGATGGGATGGGATGGGATGGGGATGGGATGGGCTGTGTCCGGGCTGGTCCCAGCCCTGCTGTCCCCTGTCCCCAGGACAAGGGCAGCTTCTGCCTGACCTACGAGGCGTCCATGACCCGGCTCTTCCGGGAGGGTCGCACCGAGACCGTCCGGTCCTGCACGGCCGAGGCCACGGCCTTCGTGCGCAGCATGAGCGACCCCCGGCAGAGCGTGAGCAGCCCCCCCTCCGGGACCCCCCCAGACCCTCCGGGACCCCCGCCCCTCCGGGACCCCTCCCAGACCCTCCGGGTCACCGCCCCCCAGCCCCTCCGGGACCCCCAGCCCCTCCTGGGACCCCCCCGCCCCTCCGGGACCCCAGCCCCTCCCGGGACCCCCCTGTCCCTCTGGGAACCCCAGACCCTCCGGGACCCCCCCCACCCCTCCCAGGACCCCCAGCCCCTCCGGGACCCCCCCAGCCCCTCTGGGACCCCCAGCCCCTCCTGGGACCCCTCTGCCCCTCCGGGACCCCAGCCCCTCCCGGGACCCCTCCGCCCCTCTGGGACCCCCAGACCCTCCGGGACCCCCCCACCCCTCCCGGGACCCCCCAGCCCCTCCAGGACCCCAGCCCCTCCCGGGACCCCTCCGCCCCTCTGGGACCCCCAGACCCTCCGGGACCACCCCACCCCTCCCGGGACCCCCCAGCCCCTCTGGGACACCCCCCCCCAGCCCCTCCAGGACTCCAGCTCCTCCCGGGACACCCCCAGCCCCTCCGGGACCCCCCAGCCCCTCCCAGGACCCCCCCAGCTCCTCCCGGGACCCCCCCAGTCCCTCCAGGACCCCCCTGCTCCTCCCTCACCCCTCACAGATGTCCCCACCCCTCACACTCACCCCCACCCCCCGGCGACACCCCCACCCCTGGGGGTGCTCCCCACCCCTTGCCCCCACCTCCCCATTGCTGCGCAGCCGCTCTCCCCGCCCGGGCAGGACCAGGGAACCCCGAGCCCACGCAGCCCCCCCGGGGTGGGCGGTTTGGGGGTGCTGTGCCCCCCCCCCCCACGCTCATCCCCCCCCCCAGCGCCCAGAGAGGCGGCGGCTGTTCCAGCTGGCGGCCGAGAAGCACCAGCTGCTGTACCGCCTGGCCATGACCGGCGCCGGCATCGACCGCCACCTCTTCTGCCTCTACATCGTGTCCCGCTACCTGGGCCTGCGGTCACCCTTCCTGCAGCAGGTGACACGGGGGGCACGCAGGGCAGGGGGGCGGGGGGGGACAGGGACACCAGGGGGACACCATGGGACACGCAGGGCAGGGGGCGGGGGGATGGGGGGGGACAGGGACACCAGGGGGACACCATGGGACACGCAGGGCAGGGGGCGGGGGGATGGGGGGGACAGGGGACACCAGGGGGACACCATGGGGACACCATGGGGACACCATGGGACACGCAGCGCAGGGGGCAGGGGGATGGGGGGACAGGGACACCGGGGGACACCAGGGGGACACGCATGGGACACAGGGCGCGGGGGCACGGGGGAGGACAGGGGCACCAGGGGGACACCAGGGGGACACCATGGGGACACCATGGGACACGCAGGGCAGGGGGCGGGGGGATGGGGGGGACAGGGACACCAGGGGGACACCATGGGGACACCATGGGGACACCATGGGACACGCAGCGCGGGGGGCAGGGGGATGGGGGGACAGGGGACACCAGGGGACACCATGGGGACACGCATGGGACACGAGCGCGGGGCGGGGGATGGGGGGGGACAGGGGACACCAGGGGGACACCAGGGGGACACCGTGGGACACGCAGCGCGGGGGCAGGGGGATGGGGGGGACAGGGGACACCAGGGGGACACCGGGGGACACCATGGGGACACCGTGGGGACACCGTGGGGACACCATGGGGACACAGGGCATGGGGGACACACAGGGACACCGTGGGGACCCCAGGGGACACGCAGGGCAGGGGGCTGGGGGGACGGGGGGGGACACAGGGACACCAGGGGGACACCGTGGGACACGCAGGGCAGGGGGCTGGGGGACAGGGTGGGACACAGGGACACCAGGGGGACACGCAGGGCAGGGGGGCGGGGGGACGGGGGGGGGACAGGGGACACCAGGGGCGGGACACCATGGGGACACCATGGGGACACCATGGGACACGCAGGGCAGGGGGCGGGGGGACGGGGAGGGGGACAGGGACACCAGGGGGACACCAGGGGGACACCATGGGATACCGCGAGGGCGGGGCGGGAGGGGGCACGGGGAGACAGGGCACCAGGGGACACCATGGGGACACCGTGGGACACGCGGGCAGGGGCTGGGGACGGGGGGGACATGGGGACACCATGGGGACATGGGGACACGCAGGGCAGGGGGCGGGGGGAACGGGGGGACAGGGACACCAGGGGGACACCAGGGGGACACCGTGGGACACGCAGCGCGGGGGGCGGGGGGACAGGGGGGACAGGGACACCAGGGGGACACCGTGGGGACACAGGGCATGGGGGACACACAGGGACACCGTGGGGACACCATGGGACACACAGGGCAGGGAGGTGGGAGCACAGGGGGACACCGTGGGACACCATGGGACACGCAGCGCAGGGGCGGGGGGACAGGGGGACACAGGGACACCATGGGGACACCATGGGGGACACGCAGGTCCTGGCAGAGCCCTGGCACAGGGGGGCTCAGGGGGTCTCGGGGGGCGCAGGGGGGTGCAGGGGGTCTCGGGAGGGCTCAGGGTGGCACAGTGGGTCCCGAGGGGGTCCCGGGGTGCCCCCCTGACCCCCTGCGCAGGTGCTGTCCGAGCCCTGGCTCAGGGGGGGCTCAGGGGGGTCCCGGGGATGCCCCCCCTGACCCGCCCGCAGGTGCTGTCCGAGCCCTGGCTCAGGGGGGGCTCAGGGGGGCTCCGGGGGGGTCCCGAGGATGCCCCCCCCTGACCCGCCCGCAGGTGCTGTCCGAGCCCTGGCTCAGGGGGGGCTCAGGGGGGTCCCGGGGCGGTCCCGAGGATGCCCCCCTGACCCGCCCGCAGGTGCTGTCCGAGCCCTGGCTCAGGGGGGGCTCAGGGGGGTCCCGGGGGGGTCCCGAGGATGCCCCCCCCTGACCCGCCCGCAGGTGCTGTCCGAGCCCTGGCTCAGGGGTCGGGGGTCCCGGGGGGTCCCGAGGATGCCCCCCTGACCCGCCCGCAGGTGCTGTCCGAGCCCTGGCTCAGGGGGGTCCCGGGGGGTCCCGGGGGGTCCCGAGGTGCCCCCCTGACCCGCCCGCAGGTGCTGTCCGAGCCCTGGCTCAGGGGGGGCTCAGGGGGGTCCCGGGGGGTCCCGAGGATGCCCCCCTGACCCGCCCGCAGGTGCTGTCCGAGCCCTGGCTCAGGGGGGGCTCAGGGGGTCCGGGGGGTCCCGAGGATGCCCCCCTGACCCGCCCGCAGGTGCTGTCCGAGCCCTGGCTCAGGGGGGCTCAGGGGGGTCTCGGGGGGGTCCCGAGGATGCCCCCCCCTGACCCGCCCGCAGGTGCTGTCCGAGCCCTGGCTCAGGGGGGGCTCGGGGGGGGTCCCGAGGATGCCCCCCCCTGACCCGCCCGCAGGTGCTGTCCGAGCCCTGGCTCAGGGGGGGTCCCGGGGGGGTCCCGAGGATGCCCCCCCCTGACCCGCCCGCAGGTGCTGTCCGAGCCCTGGCTCAGGGGGGGCTCAGGGGGGTCCCGAGGATGCCCCCCCCTGACCCGCCCGCAGGTGCTGTCCGAGCCCTGGCTCAGGGGGGTCCCGGGGGGGTCCCGGGGGGGTCCCGAGGTGCCCCCCTGACCCGCCCGCAGGTGCTGTCCGAGCCCTGGCTCAGGGGGGTCCCGGGGGGGTCCCGAGGTGCCCCCCTGACCCGCCCGCAGGTGCTGTCCGAGCCCTGGCTCAGGGGGGGCTCAGGGGGGGTCCCGAGGATGCCCCCCCCTGACCCGCCCGCAGGTGCTGTCCGAGCCCTGGCTCAGGGGGGGCTCAGGGGGGTCCCGAGGATGCCCCCCTGACCCGCCCGCAGGTGCTGTCCGAGCCCTGGCTCAGGGGGGGTCCCGGGGGGTCCCGAGGATGCCCCCCTGACCCGCCCGCAGGTGCTGTCCGAGCCCTGGCTCAGGGGGGGCTCAGGGGGGTCCCGGGGGGTCCCGAGGATGCCCCCCTGACCCGCCCGCAGGTGCTGTCCGAGCCCTGGCTCAGGGGGGGCTCAGGGGGGTCCCGGGGGGTCCCTGGGATGCCCCCCTGACCCGCCCGCAGGTGCTGTCCGAGCCCTGGCTCAGGGGGTGTCTCGGGGGGGTCCCGAGGATGCCCCCCCCTGACCCGCCCGCAGGTGCTGTCCGAGCCCTGGCTCAGGGGGGTCCCGGGGGGGTCCCTGGGATGCCCCCCTGACCCGCCCGCAGGTGCTGTCCGAGCCCTGGCTCAGGGGGGTCCCGGGGGGGTCCCGAGGATGCCCCCCCCTGACCCGCCCGCAGGTGCTGTCCGAGCCCTGGCTCAGGGGGGCTCAGGGGGGCTCAGGGGGGTCCCGAGGATGCCCCCCTGACCCGCCCGCAGGTGCTGTCCGAGCCCTGGCTCAGGGGGGGCTCAGGGGGGTCCCGAGGATGCCCCCCCCTGACCCGCCCGCAGGTGCTGTCCGAGCCCTGGCTCAGGGGGGGCTCAGGGGGGCTCAGGGGGGGTCCCGAGGATGCCCCCCCCTGACCCGCCCGCAGGTGCTGTCCGAGCCCTGGCTCAGGGGGGGCTCAGGGGGCTCAGGGGGGTCCCGAGGTGCCCCCCTGACCCGCCCGCAGGTGCTGTCCGAGCCCTGGCTCAGGGGGGCTCAGGGGGGCTCAGGGGGGTCCCGAGGATGCCCCCCTGACCCGCCCGCAGGTGCTGTCCGAGCCCTGGCTCAGGGGGGCTCAGGGGGGCTCAGGGGGGTCCCGAGGATGCCCCCCTGACCCGCCCGCAGGTGCTGTCCGAGCCCTGGCTCAGGGGGGCTCAGGGGGGCTCAGGGGGGTCCCGAGGATGCCCCCCTGACCCGCCCGCAGGTGCTGTCCGAGCCCTGGCGTCTCTCCACCAGCCAGACGCCGCAGCAGCAGCTCAGGATGTTCGACCTGGACAAGTACCCGGATCACGTGTCCACGGGGGGCGGCTTCGGGCCCGTGAGCAGCGCGCGCAACGGGGGGGGGCACGGGGGGAGGGGGAGCGGGGCTGGGGGTGCCACGGGGGGGGGGGGGAGGGTATCCCCTGGGGAGGGGCAGTGGGGCTGGGGGTGTCGGGGGGTGAGGGGTGTCCGCTTGGGGGAGGGGCAGCAGGGCTGGGGGTGTCACGGGGGGGGGGGGTCTTCCCTGGGGGGAGGGGCAGAGGGGTGGGGGTGGCACGGGAGGGGCAGCGGGGGGGTGTCCCCTGGGGGGAGGGGCAGCGGGGGGGGGGGGAGCGGTGTACCCTGGGGGGACGGGGAGCGGGGCTGGGGGTGTCAAGGGTGGGGGGCAGCGGGGGGGGGGGTGGTGTCACGGAGGGGGAGGGGGAGCGGGGGGGATGTCACCGGGGGGGGGTGAGGGGGTGTCCGCTTGGGGGAGGGGGAGCGGGGCTGGGCGTGTCACGGGGGGGGGGGGAGGGTATCCCCTGGGGGGGGCAGTGGGGCTGGGGGTGTCGGGGGGTGAGGGGATGTCTGCTTGGGGGAGGGGCAGCAGGGCTGGGGGTGTCACGGGGGGGGGAGGGGTGTCCCCTGGGGGGAGGGGCAGAGGGGTGGGGGTGGCACGGGGGGGGGGGTGTCCCTGGGGGAGGGGCAGCGGGGGGGGGGGTGTCCCCTGGGGGGAGGGGCAGAGGGGTGGGGGTGGCACGGGGGGGCAGCGGGGGGGGTGTCCCCTGGGGGGAGGGGCAGCGGGGGGGGGGGGAGGGGTGTACCCTGGGGGGACGGGGAGCGGGGCTGGGGGTGTCAAGGGTGGGGGGCAGCGGGGGGGGGGTGGTGTCACGGAGGGGGGAGGGGGAGCGGGGGGGATGTCACCGGGGGGGGTGAGGGGGTGTCCGCTTGGGGGAGGGGGAGCGGGGCTGGGCGTGTCACGGGGGGGGGGAGGGTATCCCCTGGGGGGGGGCAGTGGGGCTGGGGGTGTCGGGGGGGGTGAGGGGATGTCTGCTTGGGGGAGGGGCAGCAGGGCTGGGGGTGTCACGGGGGGGGAGGGGTCTTCCCTGGGGGGAGGGGGAGCGGGGCTGGGGGTGCCACGGGGGGGGGGGGGAGGGTATCCCCTGGGGAGGGGCAGTGGGGCTGGGGGTGTCGGGGGGGTGAGGGGGTGTCCGCTTGGGGGAGGGGCAGCAGGGCTGGGGGTGTCACGGGGGGGGAGGGGTCTTCCCTGGGGGGAGGGGCAGAGGGGTGGGGGTGGCACGGGGGGGCAGCGGGGGGTGTCCCCTGGGGGGAGGGGCAGGGGGGGGGAGGGGTGTCCCCTGGGGGAGGGGCAGCAGGGCTAGGGGTGTCGGGGGGGGAGGGGGTGTCTGCTTGGGGGGGGCAGTGGGGCTGGGGGTGTCCCAGGGGTGCAGCGGGGGGTGCAAGGGGCAGGTGGGTTGGTCTACAGAGCATCCATCCCCCCCCCCCGCCCCCCTGGCTCTGGGGCGGGTTTGTGCCCCTAGGGATGGGCCGGCCCCATGGCCCGGGGGGTGCCCAGGGGTGCGCGGGGGGGGGCAGGGGGATGCCAGGGGGTGCTCGGAGGGTGCCCCGGAGGGGGGGTCCCGGGACGTGCCAGGGGGTGCCCGGGGGATGCTCGGGGAGGTGCCCGGGGGGTGCTGGGGGGTACCAGGGGGATGCTTGGGGAGGTGCCCCGGGAGTGCCCGAGGGGTGCCAGGGGGACGCAGGGGGGTGCCAGGGGGGTGCTCAGGGGGTGCCCAGGAAGTGTCTGGGGGGTGCCAGGGGGACGCGGGGGGGTGCCAGGGGGTGCTCAGGGGGTGCCCAGGAAGTGTCTGGGGGGTGCCAGGGGGACGCGGGGGGGTGCTCAGGGGGTGCCAGGGGAGTGCTCGGGGGGTGCCAGGGGGGTGCTCAGGGGGTCCAGGGTGGTGCCAAGGGGGTGCTCGGGGGGTGCCCAGGGAGTGTCTGGTGGGTGCTCAGGGGATGCCATGGGGGGGTGCCCAGGGGCTGCCCGGGCGGGGTGCTGAGAGGGGTTCTGCGGGGGTGCCCGGTGCCCCCCGGGTGCCGCACCCCCACTTCCCCCCGCAGGTGGCAGACGATGGCTACGGCGTGTCCTACATCATCGCGGGGGAGAACCTCATCACCTTCCACGTGTCCAGCAAGTTCTCCAGCCCCGAGACGGTGAGACCCTGGATGGGGGGGTCACCCCCTCAGCGGGGGGGTGGGGGGGTCCCCGTGCAGCGCAGGGTCCTGGGGCAGCCCCCGACCCACCCCACCCCCACATCCCAGCCCGTCTCCCATGGGACACCCCCCCCATTCCAGGTGCTGCCGGTGGGGGGACCTGCCAGGGGTCCGGGGGGAAGGTGGGGGGGCTGGTTCCCAGCTCGAGGGGGGGCTGGGGGGTCCCCGTGTAGTGCAGGGTTCCGGGGAAGCCCCCATCCCACCCCCACCCCCACATCCCAGCCCATCTGCCATGGGACCCCCCCCATTCCAGGTGCTGCCGGTGGGGGGACCTGCTGGGGGTCCCGGGGGGGGGTTGGGGGGGCTGGTTCCCACCTCGAGGGGGGGCTGGGGGGGTCCCCGTGTATTGCAGGGTTCCGGGGAAGCCTCCATCCCACCCCCACCCCCACATCCCAGCCCGTCTCCCATGGGACTCCCCCCATTCCAGGTGCTGCTGGTGGGGGGTCCCCGGGGGGTGTGGGGGGCTGGTTCCCAGCTCGAGGGGGGCTAGGGGGGTCCACATCCTGGAGCAGCCCCCATCCCACCCCCACATCCCAGCCCATCTCCCATGGGACCCTCCCCCCAATTCCAGGTGCTGCCGGTGGGGGGAACCTGCCGGGGGTCCCGGGGAGGTTTGGGGGGCTGGTTCCCAGCTCGGGGGGGGGGGGGCTGACGGGTGCTGCCCCCCAGGACTCGAAGCGCTTCGGGGGGAACATCCGCCAGGCCATGCTGGACATCGCCCAGCTCTTGGACCAGCCGCCCGACGCGGGGGGCAGTGAGGGGGGGCAGCGGGCGGTGACCCCCCTCCCCCTCCCCGTGCAGCGGGGGGGCGGGGGGCTCTCTCGGTGTGTCAATAAAAGCTGTTGGTTGGTGTGAGACCCCCGGGCTGCGGGACCCCCACCTGCTGTGGCCTCTGGGGAGGGGGGGGGGTCCGGGCAGCTCCTGGGCACCCGATGGGTCGTGTCCCCCCAAAATGGGCACCCCCCCAATGGGCACCTGATGGACCCGCCCCCCCCCCCAGTTGGCACCCAATGGGCACCGGCCAGGGGGTGCGTCAGCAGCTCCCCGCCCCCCCCCCCAAAGCAAGGCGCCGGCGAGGCGGGGGGCAGTGAGCTGTGCCCCCCCACTGCCGGGGGGATGGGGGCAATGGGCAGTGCCCCCCCGCTGCCGGGGGGATGGGGGGGCAGTGAGCTGGGCCCCCCCGCTGCCGGGGGGATGGGGTGCAGTGCCCCCCGCTGCGCGTGCCGGTGCGGGCTGTGCGGTGGGGCGCGGTGACCGGTCGGTGGCTGCGCAGAGCCCCTGGGCCGTGTCCGGCGGGGGGGGGGGGGGGGGGGGGGGGGGGGGGGCACCTCTCCCCACGCAGCGCTGGGGACCCCACGTCCCACGTCCCCCCCCCCCGGGCTCTGGGACGCACCCAGCACCCCGACCCCCCACCCAAATTCCGCATCGGGGCCCCATCCTGCAACCGGTGCAGCGCAGCTGGGGGGGGGCTCGGAGGTGGCACCCAGCCCCCCCCCCCCAGGTGCCGTGGGGACCCTCGGCCGGGTCCCTGGGCAGCAGGAGCCGCATCCAATGTCCAGAGCCCCGGAACCCCCAGCCCCGCCCAGCCTGGGGGGCTGCACCCCCCCCCCCCGGCCTGTGCCCATCACCCCGGTGTCGCCCCTCAGACCCTCGCGCCCCGGCTGCTGCCCCCCCCCCCCCGGCACGGCCCCCCACCCCCCCCAGGGTGGGTGCTCGCGCGGGATGCTCCGTGCTCCCGCTGCAGCCGTGGGGGGCTGGGGGTGGGGGGCTGGGGGGCTGGGCTGGGGGTGGGGGCTCAGGGCTCCCATCGCCCACGGACGGGACGAGGGGGCTCCGCCCCCCCCCCACCCCCCCCCCCCGGGGCGCTGGGGGGCACCGGCTGCCGGCACGGCCGGGGGGCTGGGGTGGGGGGGCTGGGGGTCTCGCTGGGGGGGCTGTGCCAGCGCTGGGGGGTCCCACCTGCACACACACCCCCCAGCACATGGGGAGCCACCAGCGGGGCCAGGTGATGCCGTGGGGCTGGGCTGGGGGGCAGCCGTGGGGCCGGGCTGGGGGACAGCCATGGGGTGATGCTGTGGGCTGATGCCGTGGGGTGATGCTGTGGGCTGATGCTGTGGGGCAGCCGTGGGGCCGGGCTGTGGGGTGATGCTGTGGGGTGATGCCGTGGGGTGATGCTGTGGGGCAGCCATGGGGCCGGGCTGGGGGACAGCCATGGGGTGATGCTGTGGGGTGATGCTGTGGGGCAGCTGTGGGGCTGGGCTGTGGGGCGATGCTGTGGGGTGATGCCGTGGGGCAGCCGTGGGGTGATGCCGTGGGGCAGCCGTGGGGCCGGGCTGTGGGGCGATGCTGTGGGGCGATGTTGTGGGGCCAGACAGGGGGGTGATGCCGTGGGGTGATGCTGTGGGGCAGCCGTGGGGTGATGCTGTAGAGCTGGGCTGTGGAGTGGTGCTGTGGGGTGGTGCTGTGGGTGCGATGCTGTGGGGTGGTGCCGTGGGGCAGCCGTGGGGCAGCCGTGGGGCAGCCGCCTCTCCCTTTGATGTGGTGCCAGCGGGGCCGGTGCCACCCAAAGCCCCCCGCCCCCCCGCCCCCCCGGGGCTATAAAGGCTCCGCGGCGGCTGCGTCCGGCCCCAGCCCGGCCCGAGGCACGCGCACAGGTACCGGGGGCTGCTGGGGGGGGGGGCTGCTGGGGGGCTGCTGGGGGGGGCTGAGGGGGCTGCTGGGGGGCTGGGGGGCTGAGGGTGCTGGGGGGTGCTGAGGGTGCTGGGGGGGGCAGGCGATGGGGTGGTGGGTTGGGTGGTGCTGGGGTGGGTGTGTTGTGGGTGCCCAGGGGGGTCCTGGGGTGCTGGGGGGTGGTAGGGTGCTGGGATAGATGGGTGGTGGGTGCTGGGGGGCAGGCAGCGGGGTGCTGGGTGCTCAGGGGGTCGTGGGGTGCTGGGGGGGTGCTGGGAG
This sequence comes from Hypotaenidia okinawae, assembly GCA_027925045.1. Lineage (NCBI taxonomy): Eukaryota > Metazoa > Chordata > Aves > Gruiformes > Rallidae > Hypotaenidia > Hypotaenidia okinawae. The sequence continues at coordinate 860,964 of BSDF01000001.1, read as the reverse complement.
GGTGCTGGGGACAGGCAGTGGGGTGCTGGGTGCTCAGGTGGTGGTGGGGTGCTGGGTGCTCAGGGGGTCGTGGGGTGCTGGGGGGTGCTGGGAGGGTGCTGGGGGGCAGGCAGTGGGGTGCTGGGTGCTCAGGGGGTGCTGGGGGGCAGGCAGCGGGGTGCTGGGTGCCCAGGGGGTCGTGGGGTGCTGGGGGGTGCTGGGGGGCAGGCAGCGGGGTGCTGGGTGCCCAGGGGGTCGTGGGGTGCTGGGGGGGTGCTGGGGGGCAGGCAGTGGGGTGCTGGGTGCTCAGGGGGTCGTGGGGTGCTGGGGGGGTGCTGGGGGGCAGGCAGTGGGGTGCTGGGTGCTCAGGGGGTCGTGGGGTGCTGGGGGGTGCTGGGGGGCAGGCAGTGGGGTGCTGGGTGCTCAGGGGGTCGTGGGGTGCTGGGGGGGTGCTGGGGGGCAGGCAGTGGGGTGCTGGGTGCTCAGGGGGTGGTGGGCTGAATTGGGACAGGGAAGACATTGGGGTGCTGGGTGCTGGGGTGGGGGGTGGGTGCTGGGATGGATGAGGGGGGGCGCTGGGGGGCAGCTGTGGGGTGCTGGGTGCCCAGGGGGTCGTGTGGGGCTGGGAAGGCGGTGGGTTGGGGGGTGCCGAGATGGGAGGTGGGTGCTGGGCGGGGGTGGGTGCTGGACCAGCCCCCCGCCCCCCCCCCCCCGTGTCAGGAAGGGGCATGATGGGAGCAGCCGCGTTCCTGGGGCTCTGCCTGCTGCTCTGCCTGGCCCTGCCCCCCCCGCTGCGAGGTGAGACCCCCCTGCACCCCGACCCCTCCCCTGCACCCCGACCCCTCCCCTGCACCCCGACCCCACCCCGCACCCCGACCCCGCACCCCGACCCCTCCCTGCACCCCGACCCCTCCCCTGCACCCCGACCCCACCCCGCACCCCGACCCCCTGCACCCCGACTCCCCCGCACCCCGACCCCCCCCTGCACCCCCGCACCCCCCCTGCACCCTGCCCCCCCCTTGCGCCCTGCCCCCGCCCCCCCCCGCCAGCCTCCTACCCCCCCCAGACCCCCACTCCCACATCACCCCCCCGGGACCCCCTGCCCCTGGATCTCTGCGTGGCCCAGGGACGGGCAGCGCCCCCCCAGCCCCCCCCGCCCCCCCAGTGACAGGCAGCGGGGGCTCCCCCAAACGTGGGGTGTCCTCAGCAGCCCCCCCAGATGCAGGTTGGGGGGAGCCCTGGGGCTGCTGGGGGGCTGCTGCTGCCGGGTCCTGGCTGCAGCCGGGCGCTGCTGGGGGGTGAAGCCCCCACCCCACTCCCCCCCTTCACAGGGGTGCAGGCGAGCCCCTGCCCCCCCGGCTGGCTGCACTTCAGGGGTCACTGCTACGGCTACTTCGGGAGGGAGCTCAGCTGGAGGAAGGCAGAGGTGGGTGCTGGGGGCCCCTGACCCCCCATGGGTGGGCAGCGCTGCAAAGAGCCCCCCCCAGTGTGTGTCTCCCTGCCAGGCCTGGTGCAGGGTTGGGGGGGACACCCTGACCCCCCCATGGGTGGGCAGCGCTGCCAGACCCCCCCCAACCTGCCTGTCCTGCCAAGCCTGGTGCGGGGGGGAGTGGGTGCTGGTGGGGGGGTCTCTGACGCCCCCATGGGTGGGCAGCGCTTCCAGCCCGGCCCCCCCCCCGCCCCCTCGTGTCCCTGCCAGGCCTGGATCGGGGGGGGGGGTGTCCCTGAGCCCCCATGTGTGGGCACACTGCCAGACCCCCGCCCCCTCGTGTCCCCACAAGCCTGGTGCAGGGGGGAGGGCATCCCTGACCCCCCCATGTGTGGGCACCCTGCCAGCCCCCCCTCCCCCAAGCCTGGTGCGGGGGGGGCACCCCGACCCCCCCATGTGTGGGCACCCTGCCAGCCCCCCTCCCCCAAGCCTGGTGCGGGGGGGGGGCCCCTGACCCCCCATGGGTGGGCAGCGGTTCCAGCCCCCCCGCCCTGTGTCCCCTCAGGCGCGGTGCCGGGGGGCGGGCGCGGGGGGCACCTGGTCTCGCTGCTGAGCCCCGAGGAGCATCGCGCTGTCGCCGCCTTCGTCACGCGCTGCCAGCGGCGCGACCGGGACCGCGAGAGCGTCTGGATCGGGCTGGTGCACCGCGTGAGCGGGGACCCCCGGGACCCCCGGGACCCCCGGGACCCCCGGGATCCTGCCCATCCCCCTGCCCGGGACCCCCGGGGATCCTGCCCATCCCCTGCCCGGGACCCCCGGGATCCTGCCCATCCCCTGCCCGGGACCCCCGGGACCCCCGCCCGTCCCCCTGCCCGGGACCCCCGGGACCCCCGCCCATCCCCTGCCCGGGACCCCCGGACCCCCACCCATCTCCCTGCCCGGGACCCCCGGGACCCCCGGGACCCCCGGGATCCCGCCCATCCCCCTGCCCGGGACCCCCGGGATCCTGCCCATCCCCCTGCCCGGGACCCCCGGGATCCTGCCCATCCCCTGCCCGGGACCCCCGGGACCCCCGCCCGTCCCCCTGCCCGGGACCCCCGGGACCCCCGCCCATCCCCTGCCCGGGACCCCCGGACCCCCACCCATCTCCCTGCCCGGGACCCCCGGGACCCCCGCCCATCCCCTGCCCGGGACCCCCGGACCCCCACCCATCTCCCTGCCCGGGACCCCCGGGACCCCCGGGATCCCGCCCATCCCCCTGCCCGGGACCCCCGGGATCCTGCCCATCCCCCTGCCCGGGACCCCCGGGATCCTGCCCATCCCCTGCCCGGGACCCCCGGGACCCCCGCCCGTCCCCCTGCCCGGGACCCCCGGGACCCCCGCCCATCCCCTGCCCGGGACCGCCGGACCCCCACCCATCTCCCTGCCCGGGACCCCCGGGACCCCCGGGACCCCCGGGATCCCGCCCATCCCCCTGCCCGGGACCCCCGGGATCCTGCCCATCCCCCTGCCCGGGACCCCCGGACCCCCGCCCATCCCTCTGTCCCAGACCCCCGGGATCCCGCCCACCCCTGCCCGGGACCCCCGGGACCCCCGCCCGTCCCCCTGCCCGGGACCCCCGGGACCCCCGCCCGTCCCCCTGCCCGGGACCCCCGGGACCCCCGCCCATCCCCTGCCCGGGACCCCCGGGATCCTGCCCATCCCCCTGCCCGGGACCCCCGGGACCCCCGCCCATCCCCTGCCCGGGACCCCCGGGATCCTGCCCATCCCCCTGCCCGGGACCCCCGGACCCCCGCCCATCCCTCTGTCCCAGACCCCCGGGATCCCGCCCACCCCTGCCCGGGACCCCCCGGACCCCTGCCCATCCCCCTGCCCCCGGGACCCCCGCCCATCCCCCTGCCCGGGACCCCCGGGATTCTGCCCAATCCCCCTGCCCATCTGTCCCCCTGCCCGTACCCCTGTTGTACCTCTTGTGTACCCCGTGCCTGCACCCCTGGGGTGCCCCTCGTGTACCCCTCATGTCCCCTGCCCATCCCCCTGCCCGTCCCCCTGGGGTGCCCCCGTCCCCCTGCCCGCAGCCCCCGCGCTCCCCCCGTGTCCCCACCCCCTCCCCGTGCCTCCCCCGCCCCCCAACGCCCCCTCCCCCCCAGGGTGGCGGGTGGTCGTGGGCTGACGGCTCCGCCCAGAGTTACTCGGCCTGGGACGGGGACGACCCCCCCCGCGGCACGCGCTGCGCCGCGCTGGAGGACTCGGCGGGTGAGGGGGAGGGGCGGGACCCCCGCGGGGGGGAGGAGGGGGAGGGGGGAGGGAGAGGGGGTACGGGGGGGAGAGGGGAGGAAGGGGAATGGTGGGGGAGGAGGGGGAGGAAGGGGGTACGGGGGAGGAGGGGGGAGGAAGGGGATGGGGGGAGGAGGGGGGATGGGGGAGAGGAAAAGGGGGTACGGGAGGGGAGGGGAATGGGGGAGGAGGAGGAGGGACGGGTGGGAGGAAGGGGGGCTGAGGGGGGGAAGGGGGGCACAGGGGGAGGAAAGGGGAAGAGGAGGGAGGAGGGGGGATGGGGGGAGGAAAAGGGGGTACGGGGGGGGTACGGGGGGTGGGGAGGGGAAGGAGGGAGGGGGCGGGGGAGGAGGAGAGGGGGATGGGGGGTGGGGTGTGTCCGTGCCCCCCCCCAGCCCCCCCTCCCCGCAGGGTTCCTGGCGTGGGAGGACGATCCCTGCGGGGAGCAGAAGCCCTTCGTCTGCAAACACGCGGCGTAGGGGGGGCTGCGGGGACCCCCCGGGCTGCACCCCGCGCCCACCGCCGCGGCTCACCGCCTGGAGCCCCCGCACCCCAACACCCCCCTCCCGCACCCCAACCCCCGTGTCACAGCCCGGACCCCCCCCCGCACCCCAACACCCCCCCGCACCCCAACCCCCCGTGCCACCGCCCGGGCCCCCCCGCACCCCAATCTCAGCCCAGACACCCCCCCCCCCGGCACTCCAACCCCCCCCCGCGTCCCAACCCCCCGTGTCAGACCCCCCTCCCCGCCCCCCACCCCCACATGTCCCCCTCCCCCCCCGTGCCCCCCCATCACCCCCCAATAAAGCGCCCGCCTCCCCCCCCGGCCCCGCAGCTTCCTCGGGGGGGAGGGGACACGCGGCGGCCCCACGCGCGGCCCGAGCTGGGGGGGGGCAAAGGGGGGGCACGGCCGAGCTCAGGGACCCCCGACCCTTCGGCTCGTGGGGGGCTCAGCGCCGGCCCCGCGGGGGGGCTGGGGGTGCAGGGGACACGCGGAGCCCGCGGATGGGGGCCCCTGGCCCCGGGAGAAGGGGGGGGTCCCCAGGACAGGGGGTGACCCCAGGGCAGGGCGTGACCCCAGGGCAGGATAGGGGGTGTCCCCAGGGCAGGGCGTGACCCCATCACAAGGGGGTCCCCCACCACAGGCGGTGTCCCCAGGGCAGGGGGTGACACTAGGGCAGGGGGGTCCCCGGTGCAGGGGGTATCCCCAGGACAGAGGGTGACACCAGGACAGGGGGTGTCCCTGAGGCAGGATGTGTCCCATTACAGGGGGTGTCCCCAGGGCAGGGAGTGACATCAGGACACAGGGTGTCCCCAGGGCAGGACAGGGGTGTCCCCAGCACTGGGGGTGTCCCCAAGGCAGGGGGTGACCCCAGGGCAGGACAGGGGTGTCCCCAGGGCAGGGGGTGTCCCCAGGCTTGGGGTGCCCCTGTCCCACCCGTGCCAGGGAAGGACACGCGGGGGGTGCTGGGCACAAGCCGAGGTTTATTGGGGTGCCGGGGGGGGGGTACAGGAGGGGTCCGGGCGCGGCGGCAGGACGAGGCGGGGGCGGGGGGCCCCCCAGCCCCCGGGGGGGTCCGGCCGCCCCTCAGAGCCGGTGCTGGCACAGGAAGGGGAACTTGCAGCCGCAGGGGTAGTCGTGCCAGTACTGGAACCCTGGGGGGCAGCGGGTCACCCTGACCCCCCAGCCACAGCACCCCCACACCTGACCCCCCAGAGACAGCACCCCCACACCTGGGACCACCCCAGCCACAGCACCCCACACCTGGGACCCCCCAGCCGCAGCACCCCACACCTGGGACCCCCCAGCCGCAGCACCCCCACACCTGCCCCCCCAGAGACAGCACCCCCACACCTGGGACCCCCCCTCACCTCCAGCACCCCCTCGCCCCCCTTTTCCCCCCAGCATCCCTCTCTCCCCCCCTCCCCCTCCCCGGCAGGCAGCGCAGACCCCCCCCGCGGGGCGGGGAGGGGGAGTCCCGGGGGTGGGGGGGGACCCGGGGCGGGGGGGGGTCCCGGGAGGGGGTCGAGGGGGGTGTCGGGGGGGTCCCGGAGGGGGTCCTGGGGGGGGTGTCCGAGCGGGGGTCCCGGGGGAGGCCCCGGAGAGAGTCCGGGGGGGCCCGATGGGGGGGGTCCCGGGAGGGGTGTCGGGGGTCCCGGGGGGGTGCCTGGGGGTCTCGGGGGCGGAGTCCCGGAGTGGGTCCGGGGGGGTCCCGAGGGGGGTCCCGGGGGGTTCCGGGGGTGGTCCGGGGTGGTTCCCAGGGGGGTCCGGGGTGGTCCGGGGGGGTTCCCGGGGGGTTCCCAGGGGTTCCCGGGGGGTTCCAGGGGGGTCCATGGGGGTTCCCGGGGGGTTCCCGGGGGGGGTCCCGGGTGGTTCCCAGGGGGGTCCGGGGTGGTCCGGGGGGGTTCCCGGGGGGTTCCCAGGGGTTCCCGGGGGGTTCCAGGGGGGTCCATGGGGGTTCCCGGGGGGTTCCCGGGGGGGGTCCCGGGTGGTTCCCAGGGGGGTCCGCGGTGGTCCTGGGGGGGTCCATGGGGTTCCCGGGAGGGTTCTAGGGTGGTCCCGGGGGGGTTCCCAGGGGGGTCCCGGGGGGTCCCGGAGGGGTCCGGGGGGGGGTCCCAGGGGTCCGGGGGGGTCTCACCCGAGTACCGGTCCAGCACCACGCAGTCCTCGCGGTCCCACAGGTTGTTGGGCTGTCCGCGCGCCCAGCGCGAGTAATCGAACACCGAGTTATCGGACCACTTCCAGCGCCGGCTCTGGGGGGCACCGGGATGGGGGGGGCACCGGGCTCGGGGGGCACCGGGAGGGGGGCAACGGGCTCAGGGGGGCAACGGGATGGGGGGCACCGGGATGGGGGGCACCGGGCTCAGGGGGGCACCGGGAGGGGGGCACGGGGATGGGGGGCACCGGGAGGGGGGCACCGGGATGGGGGGCACCGGGCTCAAGGGGGGCAACGGGAGGGGGGGCAACGGGATGGGGGGCAACGGGATGGGGGGCAACGGGATGGGGAGGGCACCGGGAGGGGGGGGCACCGGGCTCAAGGGGGGGCACCGGGATGGGGGGGCACCGGGATTGGAGGGGGACCGGGATGGGGGGGGCACCGGGCTGGGGGGCACGGGGATGGGGGGGGACCGGGCTGGGGGGCACCGGGATGGGGGGGGGCCCAGGGATGGGATGGGAGGGGCACCGGGATGGGGGGCACCGGGAGGGGGGGCACCGGGATGGGAGGGCACGGGGATGGGGGGGGCACCGGGATGGGGGGCACCGGGAGGGGGGGCACGGGGATGGGGGGGCACCGGGATGGGGGGGCACCGGGATGGGGGAGGCACCGGGCTCAAGGGGGGCAACGGGATGGGGGGGGCAACGGGATGGGGGGCAACGGGATGGGGGGCACCGGGCTCAAGGGGGGGCACCGGGAACGGGGGGCACCGGGATGGGGGGGCACCGGGATGGGGGGCACCGGGAGGGGGGCACCGAGGTGGGGGGCACCGGGAGGGGGGGCACCGGGATGGGGCCACCGGGGGAGGGGGGCACCGGGATGGGGGGCACCGGGATGGGGAGGGCACGGGGATGGGGAGGGCACCGGGAGGGGGGGCACCGGGCTGGGGGGGGGCACCGGGATGGCGGGGCACGGGGTTGGGGGGGGCACAGGGCTCAGGTGGGAGCATGGGGCTCGGGGGTCAGGGGGTGCCCGGGGCAGGGATGGCGGGTCAGGGGGTGCCTAGGGCTGGGATGGGGGGGCCAGGGGGTGCCCAGGGTGGGGGATGGGGGCGTCAGGGGGTGTCCGGAGCAAGGATGGGGGCTCAGGGGATGTCCGGGGCAGGGGATGGGGGGGTCAGGGGGTGCCCTGGGCTGGGATAGGGGGGCAGGGGGTGCCCGGAGCTGGGATGGGGGGTCAGGGGTGCCCGGGGCTGGGATGGGGGGTCGGTAGGTGCCGGGGGCTGGGATGGGGGGGTCAGGGGGTGCCCTGGGCTGGGATAGGGGGGCAGGGGGTGCCCGGGGCAGGGATGGGGGGTCGGTAGGTGCCCGGGGCAGGGATGGGGGGTCGGTAGGTGCCGGGGGCTGGGATGGGGAGTCAGGGGGTGCCCGGGGCTGGGATGGGGGGGTCAGGGGCTGCCCGGAGCTGGGATAGGGGGGCAGGGGGTGCCCTGGAGCTGGGATGGGGGGTCAGGGGGTGCCCGGGGCTGGGATGGGGGGTCGGGCGGTGCAGCCCCCCACTCACGTGCTCCTCGTCCTGCAGCCCGATCCAGGTGTTGTCCCCGTCCCTCTGGCCGGCCACGTACCGCGCCAGGACGCGGCTGCCCCCCAGGCTGTGGATGGACGCCAGCCGCCCGTTCGGGCCGTACCGCTGGCACTCGGACTGCGGGCACGCGGAGGGGGGGGGGGCTCAGCACCCGGCACCCCCCAAGGGGTACAGAACCACCCCCAAAACCCGCAGCCCCAGCAACACCCTCCCCCCCCCCCCCCAACCTCCACCCCCGGGCCGGGGGTGATGCTCCCCCTCCCCCCCCCCACCCCGGCCCTTCGTGGGGACCCCCGTGGGGACCCCCCGCGCCCCCCCACCTCGGCCTCGGCCCAGGTCCGTCTCTCGGTGAAGTACCCGTAGCAGTACCCCCGGTAGTAGCGCCAGTTCCGGCTGCAGCCGGTGCCCGTCCCGGCCGGTACCGTGCGGTTCCCGAGCGCCCCTGGACGCGGGGGGGGCGGGGATGAGTCACACGGGGGGCGGGGGGGGCACCCGCTGAGCCCCACGGCCCCTGGCCCCCGCGGCGGCAGGGGTGGGGGGAATCAGGCACCGACCCCCCTCCCAAGCGTCATGCAGAGGGACCCCCAGCCCCACCCAGGGCACCCCCCACCGGGGCACCCCCACCCGGAGGGAGCCCCCACCCAGAGGGACCCCCACCCAGGGGCACCCTCACCCGCAGGGACCCCAACCCAGGGCACCCCCACTCACAGGGATCTGCACCCAGAGGGACCCCCCCACCCAGGGGCACCCCCACCCGGAGGGAGCCCCCCCACCCAGGGGCACCCTCACCCGCAGGGACCCCCACCCAGGGCACCCCCACTCACAGGGACCCCCACCCAGGGGCACCCCCACCCAGAGGGACCCCCCCACCCAGGGGCATCCCACCCAGGGGCACCCTCACCCGCAGGGACCCCCACCCAGAGGACCCCCCCTCACAGGGATCTGCACCCAGAGGGACCCCCCCACCCAGGGGCACCCCCACTCACAGGGACCCCCACCCAGGGCACCCCCACTCACAGGGACCCCCACCCAGGGGCACCCCCATCCGGAGGGACCCCCCCACCCAGGGGCACCCTCACCCGCAGGGACCCCCACCCAGTACCGAGGGCACCCAGGGAGGGGTCCCCCAAACCAGGCTGCAGACAGGGAGCTGCCATGGGGTGAGGGGGAGCAGGAATTGGGGGGGTCGGGGATTGGGGACCAGGGAGGGGGAACTGAGGGTAAAGGGTCAGGGATGGGGGATCAGGGATTGGGGATCGGGGATTGGGGATTGGGGATTAGGGATCAGGGATTGGGGATCAGGGATTAGGGATCAGGGATGGGGGATCAGGGATCAGGGATGGGGGATCAGGGATTAGGGATCAGGGATGGGGATCAGGGATTAGGGATCAGGGATGGGGGATCAGGGATCAGGGATGGGGGATCAGGGATTAGGGACTGGGGATGAGGGGTAAGGGTTGGGAATTTGGGATCAGGGATTGGGGATGAGGAACTGGGCGTGAGGGATAAGGGGCTGGGAACTGGGGATCAGGGATTGGGGATGAGGGATTAGGGATGAGGAACTGGGGGTGAGGGCTTGGGGATCAGGGATTAGGGATCTGGGGTTCAGGATTGGGAACTGGGGATCAGGAATTGGGGATGAGGGGTTAAGGACTGGGAATTGGGGATGGGGGATCAGGGATCAGGGATGGGGATGGGGGATGCAAGATGAGGGAGGAGGAACGGGATCGGGGAGGGGGAACCGGGGTGGGGGGGACACCCGAGCCCCGGGCAGGGAATCACCTCCCAGGGCGGCCAGGAGGAGCAGCACGGCGAGCAGGCGGGGGGGGGGGCGCGGGGGTCATCGCTCCTGCGGAGACACCGGGGGGCACCGGGAACGGGGGGGACATCGGGAGAGGGGGGCACCGGGAACGGGGGGGGGCACCGGGAACGGGGGTTACCGGGAGCGGGGGGGCACCGGGAGCGGGGGGGCACCAGGAGCTGCGGCTGCTAGGAGGGGGGTCCCGGCAGGGAGCGGGCCGGGGGGCGGGGCAGGGGATGCTCAGCACCCCCATACAGGGGGCAGGGGATGCTCAGCACCCCCGGAATGGGGGCAGGGGATGCTCAGCACCCCCATACAGGGGGCAGGGGATGCTCAGCACCCCAGGGATGGGGGCAGGGGATGCCCAGCACCCCCATACAGGGGGCAGGGGATGCTCAGCACCCCAGGGATGGGGGCAGGGGATGCCCAGCACCCCCATACAGGGGGCAGGGGATGCTCAGCACCCCCGGAATGGGGGCAGGGGATGCCCAGCACCCCCATACAGGGGGCAGGGGATGCTCAGCACCCCAGGGATGGGGGCAGGGGATGCCCGGCACTCCCATACAGGGGGCAGGGGATGCTCAGCACCCCAGGGATGGGGGCAGGGGATGCCCAGCACCCCCATACAGGGGGCAGGGGATGCTCAGCACCCCAGGGATGGGGGCAGGGGATGCCCAGCACCCCCATACAGGGGGCAGGGGATGCTCAGCACCCCAGGGATGGGGGCAGGGGATGCCCAGCACCCCCATACAGGGGGCAGGGGATGCTCAGCACCCCAGGGATGGGGGCAGGGGATGCCCAGCACCCCCATACAGGGGGCAGGGGATACTCAGCCCCCCGGGATGGGGGCAGGGGATGCCCAGCCCAGCTCAGCACCCCAAGGAGCAGCCCCAGGGTGCAGCAGGACCCAGCACCCACCGGGACAAGGGACTCACCTGTGTGGTGCTGGGGGGACGGTCGGGGTGGCGCTGGGTTGGGGTGCTGGCTGCCCTGGGGACAGGGCACACGTGGGTCACCCTGGTGCTGCCGTCACGCCCTGCACCTCCACAGCCCCCAAAACCGGGGGGTGACGGAGCCCTGGCCACCCCCACCCACAGCCAGCACCCCGGCTGGGCGCTGGGACCACAGCTGGATGGGTGCTGGATGGGCGCCTGGCCCCACAGCTGTATGGGGGCTGAGCCCCACAGCTGGATGGGTGCTGAGCCCCACAGCTGCATGGGCGCCTGGCCCACGGCTGTATGGGTGCTGGATGGGTGCTGGGCCCCACAGCTGGATGGGTGCTGGGCCCCACAGCTGGATGGGCGCTGGGCCCCACAGCTGGATGGGGGCTGAGCCCCACAGCTGGATGGGTGCCTGGCCCCACAGCTGGATGGGTGCTGAGCCCCACAGCTGGATGGGTGCTGGATGGGCGTCTGGCCCCACAGCTGGATGGGTGCTGAGCCCCACAGCTGGATGGGCTCTGGGCCCCACAGCTGGATGGGTGCCTGGCCCCACAGCTGGATGGGTGCTGGATGGGCGCCTGGCCCCACAGCTGGATGGGTGCTGGATGGGTGCCTGGCCTCACAGCTGGATGGGCGCTGGGCCCCACAGCTGTATGGGTGCTGGATGGGTGCCTGGCCCCACAGCTGGATGGGCTCTGGGCCCCACAGCTGGTTGGGTGCTGGATGGGTGCTGGGCCCCACAGCTGTATGGGTGCTGGATGGGTGCCTGGCCCCACAGCTGGATGGGCTCCTGGCCCCACAGCTGGATGGGCTCTGGGCCCCACAGCTGGATGGGTGCTGTGCCCCTGGGTGGGTGCTGGGCCCCACAGCTGTATGGGTGCTGGATGGGCACCTGGCCCCACAGCTGGATGGGTGCTGGATGGGTGCCTGGCCCCACAGCTGGATGGGCGCTGGGCCCCTGGGTGGGTGCTGGGCCCCCTGACAGGGTGCTGGACCCCAGCTGGGCACCTGGAGCCCCCAGCCAGGCACTGAGGCCACTGGCACCGTGTCCACTCACCGGGACACTCACCGGGACCGGCCGGTGGGCGATGAGTCTCTGGGTGGGCGATGTCTGTCCCGGGGGCAGCCGGGTCCCACAGCGTCCGTCCGTCCGTCCGTCTGTCTGTCAGGGCAAGGGCTGCGCTGGCGGGAGCTCCCCAGCTGCTTTTATGGCTGGGGGGGGCTGGGGGGGGTGTGGGACAGCGCAACGGCTGAGGCACTTCTGCTTTCCTGGAAGTGGGACCCCTCCCAGTGCTCCCAGTGCCACCAGTTCCCTGCCCTGGCTACTCCCACCCGGCTCATGGGCACCTCTGGGGCACCGGCATCCCTGGGGTGTCCGGCACCGAGACCATGGTGACCCCCCCACAGCCCACTGGGACGCCCCCCAGCCCCGTGCCCATGCCAGGCCCAGGGATGACATGACCCCCCCAACACCCCCCAGCCCAGTGCCCATGCCAGGCCCAGGGATGACATGACCCCCCCAACACCCCCCAGCCCAGTGCCCATGCCAGGCCCAGGGATGACATGATCCCCCCAACACCCCCCAGCCCAGTGCCCATGCCAGGCCCAGGGATGACATGACCCCCCAACACCCCCCAGCCCGGTGCCCGTGCCAGGCCCAGGGATGGGTGACGGCGTGTCCCTCTCCAGCGTAGGCCCGGGGAGCCCCGTGGCTCGGCGGTGCGGTGACGCAGGCCGCCATGCGCACCACCACACAGGCCCCAATTATCCTTCGCGCCCGGGCAGCCGTCCCACGCCATGGAAATTATGGGATGGGCTGCGCTCGGCGCTGGGCACCCGCCAGCCCCGTCATGGCCTTGTGCTGGGGCACGAGGCGCCGGCGTGGCGGTGCTGACGCGCAGGGCAGTGTGGGACCCCGGCGTCACGCAGGGCCTGGCTGTCCCCCTCCGAAAGAGGGGTGGAGGGGGGAGGTTGGGGTAACCAGGAGGGACCCCCCGGCACGTGATGCGGGGGTGCTGGCCACCGGCACACGAGGGGGTCGTGGTGCCTGTCCAACACGGGGCACGGCCTGCAGCCCCAGCCTGCACCACACACGGGCCTGCGCTGCGTGGGGCACGTGTGTCACACAGGGGCACACACATGTCATTTCGGGGCACATATGTGTTGTGAGGGGCATGTATGTGCCCTGTAGGAGCCTGCCTATTTGTGGGGGCCTGTAAGTTGTGTAGGAGCCCCTGTATGTTGGGGGGTCTGTATGGCGCGTAGGCACCCACGTATGTCGTGTAGGAACACATACATGTTCTGTAGGTGCTGTATGTGCGTGCAGGAGCCTGTGCATGTTACTTAGGCACATGTATGTGCTGTGTAGGGGTCTGTACGTGGTGTAGGCCCCACGTATGTTACATAGGCACATGTATGTGCTGTGTAGGGGTCTGTACGTGGTGTAGGCCCCACGTATGTTACATAGGCACATGTATGTGCTGTGTAGGGGTCTGTACGTGGTGTAGGCCCCACGTATGTTACATAGGCACATGTATGTGCTGTGTAGGGGTCTGTACGTGGTGTAGGCCCCACGTATGTTACATAGGCACATGTATGTGCTGTGTAGGGGTCTGTACGTGGTGTAGGCCCCACGTATGTTACATAGGCACATGTATGTGCTGTGTAGGGGTCTGTACGTGGTGTAGGCCCCACGTATGTTACATAGGCACATGTATGTGCTGTGTAGGGGTCTGTACGTGGTGTAGGCCCCACGTATGTTACATAGGCACATGTATGTGCTGTGTAGGGGTCTGTACGTGGTGTAGGCCCCACGTATGTTACATAGACACACGTGTGTGCCGTGCGTGGCCCATCTGGCACCCAGCACAAGGTCCCAGGCCGGCTGCTCCCTTGCCACTCATGGGGGGGACACAGACTGTGTGGTGCTGACCCCCCTCTGCCATCGCACACATCTGGCCCCAGGTCACAGGCAGCAGCGTGGTCTGGAGGGGGGGCAACGTCCATCATCAGGCTGAAATGGGGGTCACCCCCCACCAGCTGCTTATCACGTCCAGCATCTCCCCTGGAGAGCGGCCACAGGCGCCTCCGCACCCACTTGCGCAAGGCAGCCGTTACCCCTGGCACAGCCCAGCCCCAAAGGGCTGCTGTGCCCCCCATCTGCCCCATCTGCCCCCCATCTGTCCCCCATCCACCCCCCATCCATCACCCCTCCATCCCCTCTCCATCTCCCCACCCATCCCCCATCCATACCCCCTCCATCCCCACCCCATCCCCATCCATCACCCCATCCACCCCCCACCCGTTTCCCCCTCCATCCCCCCACCCATCCCCCATCCATCCCCGCCCCGTCCTCATCCAGTGCCCCATCCATCCCCTCTCCATCCCCCCATCCACCCCCCATCCATTCCCCCCTCCATCCCCCATGCATTCCCCATCCACCCCTCCCCATCCCCATCCATCCCCACTCATCCCCCCATCCATCCCCCCTCCATCCCCCCATCCATCCCCCCTCCATCCCCCCACCCATCCCTCCCTCCATCCCCCCTCCATCCCCCCATTCATCCCTCCCATCCATCCCCACCCATCCTTCCCTCCATCCCTCATGCATCCCTCCCACATCCCCCATACCTACCCCCCTCACCCCATCCCCAGGGCCAGTGACGTGTCCCCACCCCACTGGGGTCGTCCCCAGCCCCAGCCCGTGCCGAGGGTCCCTCTGGGTGGGTCACCCCCCCGGCTCGGCCGTTACCCAGTTCCTCTTTCCCAGAAGGGCCGTTGCGGCGGCGCCGAGGAGCCACCGGACCCCAGATAAGGGCATCCTTCCCCATCCAGGGGTCCCTCACTGCCAGGGCTGGGGCTGAGCCCCTCGGGTGGGTGCCAAACCCCAGGGAAGGGTGCTGAGCCCCTCGGGTGGGTGCCAAACCCTAGGGGAGGGTGCTGAGCCCCTCGGGTGGGTGCTGAGCCCCTCGGGTGGGTGCCAAACCCTAGGGGAGGGTGCTGAGCCCCACGGGTGGGTGCTGAGCCCCTCGGGTGGGTGCCAAACCCTAAGGGAGGGTGCTGAGCCCCATGGGTGGGTGCTGAGCCCCTCGGGTGGGTGCCAAACCCTAGGGGAGGGTGTTGAGCCCCACGGGTGGGTGCTGAGCCCCTCGGGTGGGTGCTGAGCCCCTTGGGTGCGTGCCAAACCCCGGGGGGAGGCGCTGCAGCCCCCCGCTGGCCCTGCAGGTGCGGCTGGCGCAGGGCCCGGGCAGGATGGGTGCCAGGCAGAGCCTGTGATCTCAGGGCGTGAACAGCCCCGCGGGGATGGCCTCGGGCCAGGGACGGGGGGGGGCACAGCACCGGTCCCGGGATGGGGGGCTGAGGGGGACCCCAACACTGCACCTGCACCTGCCGAGCATCCCCTGCCCCCTGTCTGGGGGTGCTGAGCATCCCCTGCCCCCATCCCGGGGGTCCTGAGCATCCCCTGCCCCCTGTATGGGGGTGCTGGGCATCCCCTGCCCCCATCCCTGGGGTGCTGAGCATCCCCTGCCCCCTGTATGGGGGTGCTGGGCATCCCCTGCCCCCATCCCTGGGGTGCTGAGCATCCCCTGCCCCCTGTATGGGGGTGCTGGGCATCCCCTGCCCCCATCCCTGGGGTGCTGAGCATCCCCTGCCCCCTGTATGGGGGTGCTGGGCATCCCCTGCCCCCATCCCGGGGGTCCTGAGCATCCCCTGCCCCCTGTCTGGGGGTGCTGAGCATCCCCTGCCCCCATCCCGGGGGTGCCGGGGGTGTCACCACCCGCTTCGATGGGGAAGGGGGTGGGGGGAGGGTAGCACGTGGCAGCGATGACGTCAAAGTGCGGGTGACACGCGGCGGCGGTGACGTCAGAGCCGTGGGAGCGGGTGCCCCTCCCCCCGCAGCTCCTGCTGCTCCCCGGGGGGGGGGAGGGGAGTGGGGGGAGGGTCGGGCACCTCTTTTCATCTCTCCCGAGCGCGCTGCCCTTTGCGGGGGGAGGGAGGGGGGGACCCCCTCCCCCCCCCCATCAAAGGGCGCAGCGGGGGCCACGCTGGTTGGTCAGTTCCCCACCGCCCACCCCCCCACCCCACTGCCTGGGGGATAAAACCCCCCTGGGTGCTGCCGGCACCTGCTGAGCTCCCAAGGACGCAGGTGAGTCCCTGTGGCTGGGGAAAGGGGGGCTGCACCCCCGCTTTGGGGTGCCCCGGCCCCCCCACCCTGCACCCCTGCATCCCCCATCCTGCATCCCCCCCACCCCAAATCCCTGCTCCCCCCACCCCAACACCCCCCACACCCTCAGCCTGGCACCCATGGTGGGGGGTTTTGGGGGGGCTGCACCCCCACTTTGGGGTGCCCCAGCCCTCCCACCCTGCACCCCTGCATCCCCCATCCCTGCATTCCCCCCCCCAAAATCCCTGCTCCCCCCACCCCCCAACTCAGCCCCCCTCCTACACCCTCAGCCTGGGACCCATGGTGGGGGGGCTTTGGAGGGGGGCTGCCCACTTTGGGATGCCTCAGCCCCCACCCTGCCCCTGCATCCCCCATCCCTGCATTCCCCCCAAAATCCCTGCTCCCCACCCCCAACTCAGCCCCCTCCTACACCCTCAGCCTGGGACCCATGGTGGGGGGCTTGGAGGGGGCTGCCCCCACTTTGGGATGCCTCAGCCCCCACCCTGCACCCCTGCATCCCCCATCCCTGCATTCCCCCCCAAAATCCCTGCTCCCCCCAGCCCCCAACTCAGCCCCCTCCTACACCCTCAGCCTGGGACCCATGGTGGGGGGGCTTTGGGGGGGAGGCTGCACCCCCACTTTGGGATGCCTCAGCCCTCCCACCCTGCACCCCTGCATCCCCCATCCCTGCCCACAGCATCCTGCATGCCCCCCACCCCAAATCCCTGCTCCCCCCACTCCCCACCCCCCAACCCAGTACCCCCCTACACCTTCAGCCTGGCACCCATGGTGGGGGGGCTTTGGAGGGGGGGCTGCACCCCCACTTTGGGATGCCTCAGCCCCCCCACCCTGCACCCCTACATCCCCCATCCCTGCCCACAGCATCCTGCATGCCCCCCCCCCCAAATCCCTGCTCCCCACACCACCCCCCAGCTCAGCACCCCTATGGCACCCTCAGCCTGGCACCCATGGTGGGGGGTCTTTGGGGGGGGGTGCTGAGCCCTGACCCCCCATCCCACCCGCCCCTCCCCAGGGATGGGCCCCTCCAGGACGCTGAGGCTGCTGGGCTGCCTGCTGCTCGTGCCCCGGCTGCACGGTGAGTGCTGGGGGGGTGTGTGATGTGGGGGTGCCCCCCGCAACCCCCCACGATGCCTGACACCTCCCCCCTCCCCAAATTCCCCCCTCCAGGGCAGGAGCCCTCTGCCTGTGCCTGGGGCTGGGAGCCCCTCGAGGATGGATGCTACGGGTTCTTCCCCCGCCAGCTGAGCTGGAGGAGGGCGGAGGTGAGGGGGGCTGGGGGGAGGGGGTGTTTGGGGGTGACCCACATCCCCCCCACGGGACACCCCACCCTCCCCCAGTGTGCTCACAGGGAGCATCTGGCAGTACTGGGCTGGGGACCTGGATTGGGGACCGGGATTGGGACTGGGGACAAGAAGTTGGGGACCAGGGGTTGGGGAACAAGGGTTGGGGACCAGGATTGGGGACCAGGGCTGGGACTGGGGACCAGGATTGGGGACCAGGATTGGGTCTGGGGACCAGGATTGGGACTGGGGGACCAGAAGCTGGGGACCAGGAGTTGTGGACCAGGGCTTGTGGCTGGGGACCAGGACTGGGGACCTGGATTAGGACTGGGGACCTGGACTGGGACTGGGGACCAGGACTGGTGAACAAGGGTTGGGGACCAGGATTTGGTCTGGGGACCAGAGGTTGGGGACCAGGGGCTGAGGACCAGGATTGGGACTGGGGACCAGGATTGGGGACCTGGATTGGGGACCAGGGTTGGGCACCAGGATTTGAGCTGGGGACCAGGATTGGGGACCAGGATTGGTGAACAAGGGTTGGGGACCAGGGTTGGAGACCAGGATTTGAGCTGGGGACCAGGCGCTGGGGACCAGTATTGGGACTGGGGACCAGGATTGGGGACCAAGATTGGGGAACAAGGGTTGGGGACCAGGACTGGGGACCAGGGCTGGGACTGGGGACCAGGGTTGGGGACCAGGACTGGGGACCAGGATTGGGACTGGGTGACCAGAAATTGGGGACCAGGATGGGGACCAGAGCTTGTGGCTGGGGACCAGGATTTGATCTGGGGACCAGGATTGGGACTGGGGACCTGGATTGGGGAACAAGGGTTGGGGACCAGGGCTGGGGACCAGGATTGGGTCTGGGGACCAGAGGTTGGGGACCAGGGCTGGGGACCAGGGGCAGAGGACCAGGATTGGGATTGGGGACCAGGATTTGGGACCAGGATTGGGGACCAGGACTGGGGACCACGATTGAGGCTGGGGACCAGGACTGGGGACCAGTATTGGGACTGGGGACAAGAATTGGGGACCAAGATTGGGGAACAAGGGTTGGGGACCAGGGGCCAGGGTGGGGACCACGATTGAGGCTGGGGACCAGGATTGGGTCTGGGGACCAGAAGCTGGGGACCAGGATTGTGGACCAGGGATTAGGGACCAGGACTGGGGACGAGGAGCTGTGTCCCGGCGTGTGGTGGGTGCTGGTGCCACCCTGCCCCCGTTGCAGGCCTTCTGCCAGCGCCTGGGTGCTGGCACCCACCTGGCCTCGCTGCACAGCGCCCAGGAGCTGCAGGCCCTGGCCACCCTGCTCGCCCGCTCCAGCCAGGAGGAGGAGGAGGAGGAGGAGGAGGAGGAGGAGGATGGGGACCAGGGCGTCTGGATCGGCCTCTACCGGCCCACGGGGGTGAGGCGGCCCCGGGACCCCCGGCTCTCAGGGTCCCAGGGGGCTGTGGTGGCAGTGGGGGGATCCCAGGGGTCTGCGGTGACAGGGGGGTCCCGGGGGTCACCATGTCCCCTGTCCCCCAGAGCTGATTCCCAGGGTGTCCCAGGGGGCTGTGGTGGCAGGGGGGTCCCGGGGGTCACTGTGTCCCCTGTCCCCAGGCCCGGCGCTGGGTCCCGGGGGGTCCTGGGGGTTCCCGGGGGGTCCCAGGGGTCCCGGGGGTCACCATGTGCCCTCCCCAGGCCCGGCACTGGGTCCCAGGGGGTCCCGGGGGTCCCGGGGGTCACCGTGTGCCCTCCCCAGGCCCGGCACTGGGTCCCAGGGGGTCCCGGGGGTCCCGGGGGTCACCGTGTGCCCTCCCCAAGCCCGGCGCTGGGTCCCGGAGGATCCCAGGGGGTCCCAGGGGTCCGGGGGGTCCCAGGGGCAGGGGTTCCCGGGGGTCACCATGTGCCCTCCCCAGGCCCGGCGCTGGGTCCTGGGGGATCCCAGGGGGTCCCAAGGGTCCGGGGGGTCCCAGGGGTTCCCAGGGGGTCCCAGGGGCAGGGGGTCCCAGGGGTCACCGTGTGCCCTTCCCAGGCCCGGCGCTGGGTCCCAGGGGTTCCCGGGGGTTCCCAGGGGGTCCCAGGGGGTCCCAGGGGTCCCAGGGGGTCCTGGGGGTCACCTTGTCCCCTCCCCAGGCCCGGAGCTGGGTCCCAGGGGGTCCGGGGGTCACCGTGTGCCCTCCCCAGGCCCGGGGCTGGGTCCCAGGGGTTCCCAGGGGGTCCCAGGGGGTCCCAGGGGGTCCCAGGGGTCCTGGGGGTCCCGGGGGTCCCCGGGGGTCACCGTGTGCCCTCCCCAGGCCCGGCGCTGGCAGTGGTCCGACAGCTCGGCCCTGGACTACGGCTCGTGGCAGCGGCCGCCCAGCGCCCGGAGAAGGGGCTGTGCCGCCCTGCGGGACACTGCAGGTGAGAGGGACCCCCGGCACAGCCCCCGGGCCCCCCAGGCCCCACAGCAGACACCCGGGGTGGGGACACGGGATGGGACCTCGTGTCTGTGTCCCGTGTGCAGGGGGGTCCCTGGCCGGCGGGCTGGGGGGCTGCGGGGGGTGGGGGGGGTCCCTGGCCAGGGGGATCTGGGGGGCTGGGGGGGTCCCTGGCCGGGGGGATATAGGGGGCTGGGGGGGTGGGGGAGCGCCTGGCCGGGGGCTGAGGGTGTCCCTGGCTGGGGGAATATGGGGGCTGGGGGGTTACTGGTCGGGGGGGATCTGGGTGGCTGGGGGTCCCTGGCTGGGGGGCTGTGGGGTTCCCTGGCCAGGGGGATATGGGGGGCTGGGGAGGGTGGGAGAGCCCCTGGTCAGGGGGCTGGGGGACTGGGGGGTCCCCTGCCAGGGGGATCTGTGGGGCTGGGGGGTTCCCCAGCCAGGGGGGGCTGAAGGGCTGGGGGGATCCCAGGGGGCTGAGTTCCCTGGGAACTGGGGGGTCCGGGGTGGCTGTGGAGGTCTCAGGGAATTGTGGGGTTCCCGGGGGGCTGTGGGGTCTGGAGGGGCTGTGGGGGCCCTGGGGAGCTCTGGGGGGCTTGGGGAGACATGGGGCCCCCGGGGGGCTGTGGGGTCTGGGGGGGCTCTGGGGGTCCCAGGGGTCTGTGGGGGCCCCAGGGAGCTGTGGGGTCTGGGGGTCCCGGGGGGCTCTGGGGGTCTCAGGGAGCTGTGGGGATCCCAGGGTTCGGGGGTTCTGGGGTTCCTAGGCGGGGTTGGGGTCTGGGGGGCCTTCTGGGGTCCCGGGGGGGCTGTGGGATCTGGTGGGGGTCTGGGGTCCCGGGGGGCTGTGGGGGGGCTGTGGGGTCCCGGGGGCTCAGGGTCTGTGTCCCGCAGGTTTCCTGGCGTGGTCCAGCCACTCCTGCTCCGAGAGGAAACCCTTCGTCTGCAAGTCCAGCGCCTAGAGCCAGGGGCAGCCCCCGGCCCCCAGCCCCCCACTGCCCCCCTGCCCCTCTGCCCCCCCCCCCGGACCCCAGAGCCCCCCAAACCCCCCCGCGAGTAAAGGTCCCTGAGCCCAGCCTGGCCTGAGCATCCTTCAGGATGGGGATGGGATGGGATGGGGTGGGGATGGGATGGGGATGGGGATGGGATGGGGATGGGATGGGGATGGGGATGGGATGGGGATGGGATGGGGATGGGGATGGGGTGGGGATGGGATGGGGATGGGATGGGATGGGATGGGATGGGATTGGGATGGGGATGGGGATGGGATGGGGATGGGATGGGGATGGGGTGGGGATGGGGATGGGATGGGGATGGGATGGGGATGGGATGGGGATGGGGATGGGGATGGGGATGGGGATGGGGATGGGATGGGGATGGGATGGGATGGGATGGGATGGGATTGGGATGGGGATGGGATGGGATGGGGCAGGGAAGTTCTGCCAGAGGATCAGCCAGGGCTCAGCACCCCAAACCCAGTGCCCCCACGGGACCCCCAGAGCCCCCATGGGACCCCCAAAGCCCCACAGGGCCATGTAGCTCCATGGGACCCTCCCCAGCCTCTGGACCCCCCAATCACCCCCATGGGGGTCCCACAGTCCCAGAGGGACCCCATGACCCATGTGGGACCCTGCGATCCCCAAGGGCCCCCCCATGGCCTCGGGGACATCCTGTGACCCGTGTGGGACCCCCACAGACCCGAGAGGACCCCCCAGTCCCAGTGGGGTCCCATGTGGGACCCTCCCCAGCCCCTACAGAACCCCTGAGCCCCCCAGGACCCCCCTAACCCATGCACTACCCCCAGCAGAGCCCCGTGGCCCAAGGGGACCCCCATCCCCAGTGTCTCCAGGGGTGACCCCGCAGTGGGGCAGCCCCACCCTGCCTGCTCCCCCCATCCCCCATCCCCCATCCCCCCCCAGGGCTCCCTCTGCGGTTTGTTGTGCAGGTGCCATAGTAACGGGGCAGGGAGTCCAGGCAGGGCTCAGCACCACAGGGCGAGGGGTGAGTGAGGGGCTCAGCACCACAGGGGTGAGTGAGGGGCTCAGCACCCCTGGGTGAGGGCTGAGCGAGGGGCTCAGCACCACAGGGCGAGGGGTGAGTGAGGGGCTCAGCACCACAGGGGTGAGTGAGGGGCTCAGCACCACAGGGCGAGGGGTGAGTGAGGGGCTCAGCACCACAGGGGTGAGTGAGGGGCTCAGCACCACAGGGCGAGGGGTGAGTGAGGGGCTCAGCACCACAGGGCGAGGGGTGAGTGAGGGGCTCAGCACCACAGGGGTGAGTGAGGGGCTCAGCACCACAGGGCGAGGGGTGAGTGAGGGGCTCAGCACCACAGCTGGGGGCAGCCCAGGGGGTAGGGGCTGTATCCATGGGGTGCTGGGGGCTCTATCCATGGGGTGCTGGGGGCTGTATCCATGGGGTGCTGGGGGCTCTATCCATGGGGTGCTGGGGGCTGTATCCATGGGATGTTGGGGCTGTATCCATGGGGTGCTGGGGGCTCTATCCATGGGGTGCTGGGGGCTGTATCCATGGGGTGCTGGGGCTGTATCCATGGGGTGCTGGGGGCTGTATCCATGGGGTGCTGGGGCTGTATCCATGGGGTGCTGGGGCTCTATCCATGGGGTGCTGGGGGCTGTATCCATGGGATGTTGTGGGCTGTATCCATGGGGTGCTGGGGCTGTATCCATGGGGTGCTGGGGGCTGTATCCATGGGGTGCTGGGGCTGTATCCATGGGGTGCTGGGGGCTCTATCCACGGGGTGTTGTGGGCTGTATCCATGGGGTGCTGGGGGCTGTATCCATGGGGTGCTGGGGCTGTATCCATGGGATGTTGGGGCTGTATCCATGGGGTGCTGGGGGCTCTATCCATGGGGTGCTGGGGGCTGTATCCATGGGGTGCTGGGGGCTCTATCCATGGGGTGCTGGGGGCTGTATCCATGGGATGTTGTGGGCTGTATCCATGGGGTGCTGGGGGCTGTATCCATGGGGTGCTGGGGGCTGTATCCATGGGGTGCTGGGGCTGTATCCATGGGATGTTGGGGCTGTATCCATGGGGTGCTGGGGGCTCTATCCATGGGGTGCTGGGGGCTGTATCCATGGGGTGTTGTGAGCTGTATCCATGGGGTGCTGGGGCTGTATCCATGGAGTGCTGGGGGCTCTATCCATGGGGTGCTGGGGGCTGTATCCATGGGGTGCTGGGGGCTGTATCCATGGGGTGCTGGGGCTGTATCCATGGGGTGCTGGGGGCTCTATCCACGGGGTGTTGTGGGCTGTATCCATGGGGTGCTGGGGGCTGTATCCATGGGGTGCTGGGGCTCTATCCATGGGGTGCTGGGGGCTGTATCCATGGGGTGCTGGGGCTCTATCCATGGGGTGCTGGGGGCTGTATCCATGGGGTGTTGTGGGCTGTATCCATGGGGTGCTGGGGGCTCTATCCATGGGGTGCTGGGGGCTCTATCCATGGGGTGCTGAGACTCTTTCCCTGGGGTGCTGGGGTCTCTTCCCCAGGGCTGCCAGCGCTGCTGTCCCAGGGTGCTGAGCTGGGGGTTCTGAGTGGGGGGTGCTGGGGTGCATTGGGGGGCTGGTCGGGGTGTGCATTTGGGGGTGCTGGGGTGCATCGGGGGGGTTGAGCAGGGGGTGCATTGGGGGGTTCTGAGGTGCATCGTGAAGGCTAAGGGGGGTGCATTGGGGGGTGCTGGGGTGCATTTGGGGGACTGAGCAGGGGGTGCTGGGGTGCATTGGGGGGGCTGAGCTGGGGGTGCTGAGCCGTGTGTCCGGGGGTGCTGAGGGGGTGCTGAGGGGGTGCTGAGGGGCCTGAGGCCCGCGCTGGCTCCCCGCAGATCCCACCATGTCGACCGGTACCTGGGTGGGCAGCTGGAGGCCCCACCGGCCCCGCGGCCCCATCGCCGCCCTCTACGGCAGCCCCGGGCCCAAGTACGGGCTCCCCACCAACGTCGGTGAGTGGGGGGTCTGGCGGGGGGTGGGGGGGCCGGGAGGGGCCGCGGGGGGCCCGTGGCGCATGGCTTCAGCCAGGGAGGGGGCCTGGGGGTCCCGCGACCCACCGAGCCCCCTGCCCACCCAGGCTACCGCCTGCACGACCCCTCCCGGGGCCGCGCCCCGGCCTACAGCTTTGGGGTGCGGCTGGGGGGCTGCGGGACGAGCGCTCCCCCGGCCCGGCCTACCTGCTGCCCCCCGGCACCACCGCCAAGGGCCGCGACGGGACCCCGGCCTTCTCCATCTACGGCCGCCCCCGCGACCTGCCGCCCTTCCGCACCCCCGGCCCAGGTAAGGGGAGGTGGGGAGCACCGTGGGGGGGCGGGCTGGGGCGGGGACCCCCCGGTCTGTGCCCGTGGCCCACTCCCCGCTCCCCCAGGCTGCTACTCCCCGGAGCGGGCGGGCAGGGTGGCCTTTCCCTCCGCACCCGCCTGCTCCCTGCGCTCCCGCACCGCCCTGCACTCCGGCTTCCAGACCCCGGGTAGGAGAGACGGGGGCCGGGATGGACCCCCCATCACCCCTGGGCTGGGACCCCCATCACCGCCGGGCTGGGCCCCCCATCATCCCCGGACTGGGACCCCCATCACCCCTGGGCTGGGACCCCCATCAACCTCGGGATGGGACCCCCATCACCCCTGGGCTGGGACCCCCCATCATCCCCAGGCTGGGACCCCTATCATCCCTGGGATAGGACCCCCCCACCCCCGGGATGGGCCCCCATCACCCCTGGGCTGGGATCCCCATCACCCCCGGGCTGGGACCCCCATCACCGCCGGGCTGGGCCCCCCATCACCCCCGGGCTGGGACCCCCATCACCCCTGGGCTGGGACCCCCATCATCCCCGGGCTGGGCCCCCCATCACCCCCGGGCTGGCACCCCATCACCCCTGGGATGGCACCCCCATCACCCCTGGGATAGGCCCCCCATCATTCCTGGGCTGGGACCCCCATCATCCCCGGGATGGGACCTCCATCAGCCCTGGGATGGGCCCCTCATCACTCCTGGGCTGGGACCCCCATCACCCCTGGGCTGGGATGCCCCCTCATCCCCAGGCTGGGACCCCCATCACCCCCGGACTGGGACCCCCATCACCCCTGGGCTGGGACCCCCATCAACCTCGGGATGGGACCCCCATCACCCCTGGGCTGAGCCCCCCATCACCCCTGGGCTGGGACCCCCATCACCCCTGGGATGGGCCCCCATCACCCCCAGGCTGGGACCCCCATCACCCCTGGGATGGGCCCCCATCACCCCTGGGCTGGGACCCCATCACCCCCAGGCTGGGACGCCCCCTCATCCCCGGGCTGGGACCCTCATCATCCCTGGGGTGGGACCCCCATCACCCTCGGGGTGGGACCCCCATCATCCCCAGGCTGGGACCCCCATCACCCCCGGGCTGGGACCCCCATCATCCCTGGGGTGGTACCATTGTTATCCCTGGGCTGGGACCCCCATCACCCCTGGACCGGGACCCCCCTCATCCCAGTGCTGAGCCCCCCATCACCCCCGTGCTGGGCCCCTCCCCCGCCCCCGGGGCTGTGCTCTCCCTCCCCCTCCCCGAGCGGGCCCCCCCTGCCGCCGCCCCCAGCCCCCCGCAGGCCCCTGTGCGCCCCCCAGGCCCCGCTGCCTACCGCCTGCCCCCCATGCTGGGGCCCCGCGTGGTGGGCAAGAGCTCGGCGCCCACCTACTCCATGCCCGGCCGGAGCCCCCTGGGCGCCTTCTACCAGGACCTGAGCAAGGTGGGGGGCTGGGGGGGCCGGGGGGGCTGGAGGGCCCATGGGGGGGGTGCTGGGGTGCATTTGGGGAGCTGGGGGAGGTTTGGGGGGCTGGGGGGGTCTGGTGTGCATTTGGGGGGGGGGGTCTGGGGTGCATTTGGGGAGCTGGGGGAGGTTTGGGGGGGCTGGGGGGGTCTGGTGTGCATTTGGGGGGGGGGGTCTGGGGTGCATTGGGGGAGCTGGGGGGGTTTAGGGGGCGTCTGGGGCGGGGCTGTGGGGAGGCTAGGGTGCATTGGGGGGGTTGGGGGGGCTGGGGTGGGCTGGGAGGCCCTGGATGGGGGTCTGGGGGGGTCTGGGTGGCCCTGGTGGGGGGTCTGGGGTGCATTGGGGGGTCTGGGTGGCCCTGGGGAGGGGCTGGGGTGCATTGGGGGGTGTCTGGGGGGTTTTGGGGGGGACTGGGGTATATTGGGGGAGCTGGGGGGGCCCTGAGGGGGGCTGGGGTGCATTGGGGTGGGCTGGGGGGGTTTGGGGGGGGCTGGGGGCGCTGGGAGGGGCTGGGGGGATCGTGGAAGGCCCTGGGGGGTGTCTGGGGTGCATTGGGGGAGCTGAGGGGGTTTGTGGGGGTCTGGGGTGGGTCTGGGGGGGTCTGGGGCGGGGATGTGGGGGCTGGGGTGCATTAGGAGGGTTGGGGGCGGGCTGGGGGGGCTGGGATGCCCTGGGTGGGGGGGTCTGGGGTGCATTGGGGGGGCTGGGGGGTTTGGGGGCGGGCTGGGGGGCGCTGGGGGGGACTGGGGGGTCTGGGGGGCCCTGGGGGCCCTGGGGAGGGGCTGGGGTGCATTGGGGAGGTGTCTGGGGTGCATTGGGGGGCCTGATCAGGGGGTGCATTGGGGGGTGCTGGGGTGCATTGGGGGGGCTGGGGTGCATTGGGGGTGCTGATCGGGGGGGGCTGCTCAGGGGGTGCATCGTGGGGATGCTGGGGTGCATTGGGGGGACCGATCAGGGGGTGCATTGGGGGGTGCTGGGGTGCATTGGGGCGGCTGGGTTGCATTGGGGGGGCTGAGCTGGGGGGGCTGATCAGTGGGTGCATTGGAGGGTGCTGGAGCGCATTGTGGGGGCTGATCAGGGGGCTCATTGGGGGGCTGGGGTGCACTGGGGGGGCTGAGCAAGGGGGTGCTGGGGCGCATTGGGGGGTGCTGAGGTGCATTGTAGGGGTGCAGGGGTGCACTGGGGGGCTGCTCAGGGGGTGCATTATGGGGGTGCAGGGATGCACTGGGGGGCTGCTCAGGGGGCGCATTGGGGGGTGCAGATGTGCATTGGGGGGTGCTGGGGTGCATTGTGGGGGCTGATCAGGGGGTGCACTGGGGGCTGCTCAGGGGGTGCATTGTGGGGGTGCAGGGGTGCACTGGGGGGTGCTGGGGCGTATTGTGGGGGTGCAGGAGTGCACTGGGGGGCTGCTCAGGGGGTGCATTGTGGGGGTGCTGGGGCGCATTGGGGGGTGCTGGGGTGTATTGCGGGTGCTGGGGTGCATTGGGGGGCTGCTCAGGGGATGGATTGTAGGGGTGCAGGTGTGCATTGGGGGGTGCTGGGGTGCATTGTGGGGGCTGCTCAGGGGGCGCATTGGGGGAGCTGCTCAGGGGGCTCATGGTGGGGGTGCTGGGGCGCATTGGGGGGCTGCTCAGGGGGCGCATTGTGGGGGTGCAGGGGCGCATTGGGAGGGCTGCTCAGGGGGTGCATTGGGGGGCTGCTCAGGGGGCGCATTGTGGGGGTGCAGGGGTGCACTGGGGGGCTGATCAGGGGGTGCATTGGGGGGGCTGCTCAGGGGGCGCATTGAGGGAGTGCTGGGGTGCACTGGGGGGGTGCTGGGGCGCATTGGGGGGCTGCTCAGGGGATGGATTGTAGGGGTGCAGGTGTGCATTGGGGGGTGCTGGGGTGCATTGTGGGGGCTGCTCAGGGGGCGCATTGGGGGAGCTGCTCAGGGGGCTCATGGTGGGGGTGCTGGGGCGCATTGGGGGGGCTGCTCAGGGGGCGCATTGTGGGGGTGCAGGGGCGCATTGGGAGGGCTGCTCAGGGGGTGCATTGGGGGGCTGCTCAGGGGGCGCATTGTGGGGGTGCAGGGGTGCACTGGGGGGCTGATCAGGGGGTGCATTGGGGGGCTGCTCAGGGGGCGCATTGAGGGAGTGCTGGGGTGCACTGGGGGGTGCTGGGGCGCATTGGGGGGCTGCTCAGGGGATGGATTGTAGGGGTGCAGGTGTGCATTGGGGGGTGCTGGGGTGCATTGTGGGGGCTGCTCAGGGGGCGCATTGGGGGGGCTGCTCAGGGGGCTCATTGTGGGGGTGCTGGGGCGCATTGGGAGGGCTGCTCAGGGGGCGCATTGTGGGGGTGCAGGGGTGCACTGGGGGGCTGATCAGGGGGTGCATTGGGGGGGCTGCTCAGGGGGCTCATTGTGGGGGTGCTGGGGCGCATTGGGGGGGCTGCTCAGGGGGCGCATTGTGGGGGTGCTGGGGCGCATTGGGGGGCTGCTCAGGGGGCGCATTGTGGGGGTGCAGGGGTGCACTGGGGGGCTGATCAGGGGGTGCATTGGGGGGGCTGCTCAGGGGGCGCATTGAGGGAGTGCTGGGGTGCACTGGGGGGTGCCGGGGCGCATTGTGGGGGTGCAGGGGTGCACTGGGGGGCTGATCAGGGGGCGCATTGAGGGAGTGCTGGGGTGCACTGGGGGGTGCCGAGGCGCATTGTGGGGGTGCCGGGGTGCATTGTGGGGGTGCCGGGGTTGTGGGGGGCCCTGGGGAGGGATCCTGAGCGGCGGGCGGTGCCCGCAGACGCCGGGGCCCTGCGGGTACCCCGTGGTACCCACAGACGTGCACAAGCCGCGGGCGCCCCGGTTCAGCATCCTGGCGCGGCCCCCCCGCCCGCGGGCACCGACCCCCGGCCCGGCCCCGGCGCCTACAGCCCCCAGCAGGTGAGGTGGGGGGGGGTGGGACGGGGCGGGGTGTCCCAGGGGCACCGGGGGTGCCGCCGTGGGACCCCCAGCCCTCACCAATCCCCCTGCCCCCCCCCCAGCGCCCCCAGCGCGGCCAGACCTTTGGGATCCGGCACTCGGCGTATCTGGCCCCCCTCGTCCTGGACGTGCCCGAATAGGGGGGGGGGGCCGGGACCCCCGGGCCATGGGTGCCCCGGGACCCCCGGGCCATGGGTGCCCAAAGAAGAGATGAGCTCAGCCAAGCAGCGTGCCCTGTCCTCATGTCCCAGCGGGGGGGCCCGGGGGGGCTGTGGGTGGGATGGGTGGGATGGGTGTTGTAAGGATTGTGGGTGCTCTGTGTGCCATGGGTCCCGTGGGTCCTGTGGGTGCTGTGGGTCCCGTGGGTGCTGTGGGTCCCGTGGGTCCTGTGGGTGCTCTGGGTCCCATGGGTGCTGTGGGTCCTGTGGGTCCTGTGGGTGCTCTGGGTCCCATGGGTGCTGTGGGTCCCGTGGGTCCCGTGGGTCCCGTGGGTGCTGTGGGTGCTGTGGGTGCTGTGGGTCCCGTGGGTCCTGTGGGTGCTGTGGGTCCCATGGGTGCTGTGGGTCCCGTGGGTGCTGTGGGTCCCGTGGGTCCCGTGGGTGCTGTGGGTGCCCGTGGGTCCCGTGGGTGCTGTGGGTCCCATGGGTCCCGTGGGTGCTCTGGTGTGCCATGGGTGCTGTGGGTCCTGTGGGTGCTCGTGGGTCCCATGGGTGCTGTGGGTCCCTGTGGGTCCCATGGGTCCCGTGGTTGCTGTGGGTCCCGTGGGTCCTGTGGGTGCTGTGGGTCCCATGGGTGCTGTGGGTCCCGTGGGTCCTGTGGGTCCCGTGGGTCCCGTGGGTGCTCGTGGGTGCTGTGGGTCCCATGGGTGCTGTGGGTGCCGTGGGTGCTGTGGGTCCCGTGGGTCCTGTGGGTGCTGTGGGTGCCGTGGGTGCTGTGGGTCCCATGGGTCCCGTGGGTGCTGTGGGTCCCGTGGGTCCAGTGGTTGCTGTGGGTGCTGTGGGTCCTGTGGGTGCTGTGGGTGCCGTGGGTCCTGTGGGTGCCGTGGGTGCTGTGGGTGCTGTGGGTCCCGTGGGTCCTGTGGGTGCTGTGGGTCCCGTGGGTGCTGTGGGTGCTGTGGGTCCCGTGGGTGCTGTGGGTCCCGTGGGTGCTGTGGGTGCTGTGGGTCCCATGGGTCCCGTGGGTTGCTGTGGGTCCCGTGGGTCCCGTGGGTGCTGTGGGTGCTGTGGGTCCCGTGGGTGCTGTGGGTGCTGTGGGTCCTGTGGGTCCCGTGGGTGCCTGTGGGTGCTGTGGGTCCCGTGGGTGCTGTGGGTGCTGTGGGTCCCATGGGTGCTGTGGGTCCCGTGGGTGCTGTGGGTGCTGTGGGTCCCGTGGGTGCTGTGGGTGCTGTGGGTCCCATGGATCCCATGGGTCCCGTGGGTGCTGTGGGTGCTGTGGGTCCCATGGGTGCCATGGGTCCTGTGGGTCCCGTGGGTCCCGTGGGTCCCTGTGGGTGCTGTGGGTGCTGTGGGTGCTGTGGGTCCCGTGGGTGCTGTGGGTGCTGTGGGTGCTGTGGGTGCTATGGGTCCCATGGGTCCCGTGGGTCCCGTGGGTGCTGTGGGTGGGGACACACGTGGCTCAGAGGCCGGGGGCGGCGGTGCGGAGCCCCTGGGGGCGCCCTGGGGGGCTGAGGGGGCCGGGGGCACCCATGGGTGCCCAGCCGTGCCACCCACCCGCTCCGGCCCGTCCCCTTCGGCCTGAGGCTGCTGCGCTGCCCCGGGGACAGAGTCCAGCGCCGGAGACGCCTCCCGGGCGCGGGGCCAGACTGGGGCAACTGGTGCCAGTTCCAGGAAGGGGGCGTCGGCGCCGGGACCGGGGTGCCAGCACCAGGACCGGGGTGCCAGCGCCGGAACCGGGGTGCCAGCGCCGGGACCGGGGTGCCAGCGCCAGCCCAGGGGTGCCAGAGCCGGGCCAGAGGTGCCAGTGCCAGGTACTGGGGTGCCAGAGCTGGGCCAGGGGTGCCAGTGCTTAGATCAGGGTTCCAGTGCCAGCCAGGGGTGCCAGCGCTGGGATTAGGGTACCAGCACCAGGACTGGGGTGCCAGAGCAGGGCCAAGGGTGCCAGTGCCAGGTATTGGGGTGCCAGTGCTGGGATTGGGGTGCCAGTGCTGGGGTCAGGGTGCCAGTGCTGGGGTCAGGGTGCCAGCACCAGGACTGGGGTGCCAGCACTGGGGTTGGGGTGCCAGCACCAGCCCAGGGTGCCAGTGCCAGGACCAGGGTGCCAGTGCCAGGACCAGGGTGCCAGCACAGCCCAGGAGTGCCAGTGCCAGGGTTGGGGTGCTAGTGCCAGCCCAGGGGTGCCGGTGCCAGCCCAGGGGTGCCAGTGCCGGGTACCAGGGTGCCAGCACAGCCCAGGGGTGTCAGTGCCGGTGCCAGTGCTGGGTGCCAGGGGTGCCAGCGCCAGTGCCAGCAGAGCCAGGGGTGCCAGCACAGCCTGGGGTGCCGGTGCCGGTGCCGGGTACCAGGGGTGCCGGTGCCGGTGCCGGGTACCAGGGGTGCCGGGTACCAGGGTGCCGGGTACCAGGGGTGCTGGTGCCGGTTCCAGTGCCGGTTCCAGTGCCGGTGCCGGTGCCGGTTCCAGTGCCGGTGCCGGTGCCGGTGCCGGGTACCAGGGGTGCTGGTGCCGGTGCCAGTGCCGGTGCCGGTGCCGGTACCAGGGGTTCCAGTGCCGGTGCCGGTGCCGGGTGCCAGGGGTGCCGGGTACCAGGGGTTCCAGTGCCGGGTGCCGGTGCCGGTGCCGGGTACCAGGGGTGTCCAGTGCCGGTGCCAGTGCTGGGTGCCAGTGCCGGTGCCAGCGCCAGTGCCAGCAGAGCCAGGGGTGCCAGCACAGCCTGGGGGTGCCAGTGCCGGTGCCGGGTACCAGGGGTGCCGGGTACCAGGGGTTCCAGTGCCGGTTCCAGTGCCGGTGCCGGTGCCGGTGCCGGTGCCGGTACCAGGGGTTCCAGTGCCGGTGCCGGTGCCGGTGCCGGTGCCGGTACCAGGGGTTCCAGTGCCGGTGCCGGTGCCCGCAGAGCCCCGCGATGTCGGGCCGGGCGCCGCTGCCGCTGCTGCTGCGGAAGAAGCGGGACGGGGAGCGGCTGCGGGACGAGGAGATCCGGAGCTTCGTGCGCGGCGTCACCGACGGGAGCGCGCAGCGCGCGCAGATCGGTGCGGGAGGGGGCGGGGGGGTGAGGGGGGATGGGGGGTTGAGGGGCGGGGGGAGGCTGGGGGCTGTGGGCTGGGGAGGTGAGGGGGCTGGGGGACTGGGGGGGTGAGGGGAGCAAGGGGGCTGGGGGGGGCTGGGGGGTGGGGGGTGAGGGGGTGAAGGGTGGCTGGGGGACTGGGGGGTGAGGGGGACCCCCGGGGTGCTGCGGGGGTCGCTGCCGGGGGAGGGGGACAAGGGAGGGACCCTGAGCTGGGCCGGGGACGTCAGAGACGGGGGGTGGGGGGTGTTGTGTCCCGGGGAGGGGCTGACCCCCGTGCCCCCCCAGGGCCATGCTGACCCCGCCCCGTGCCCCCCAGGGGCCATGCTGACCCCCGTGCCCCCCAGGGGCCATGCTGACCCCCCGTGCCCCCCCAGGGGCCATGCTGACCTCCCCCAGGGGCCATGCTGACTCCCCCGTGCCCCCCAGGGGCCATGCTGACCCCCCGTGCCCCCCCAGGGGCCATGCTGACTCCCCGTGCCCCCCAGGGGCCATGCTGACCCCCCGTGCCCCCCCCAGGGGCCATGCTGACCCCCCGTGCCCCCCCAGGGGCCATGCTGACCCCCTGCCCCCCCAGGGGCCATGCTGACCCCCCCAGGGGCCATGCTGACCCCCTGCCCCCCCAGGGGCCATGCTGACCCCCCAGGGGCCATGCTGACCCCCCTGCCCCCCCAGGGGCCATGCTGACCCCCCTGCCCCCCCAGGGGCCATGCTGACCCCCTGCCCCCCCAGGGGCCATGCTGATGGCCATCCGGCTGCGGGGGATGGACGCGGGGAGACGCTCGCGCTGACACGCGCCATGGCGGAGTCGGGGCGCGCGCTGGCCTGGCCCCCCGCCTGGGGGGGCTGCTGGTGGACAAACACTCCACGGGGGGGTGGGGGACAAGGTCAGCCTGGTCCTGGCCCCCGCCCTGGCCGCCTGCGGCTGTAAGGTGAGCGGGGCGGGGGGGGCTGGGAGCACTGGGAGGGACTGGGAGGGGACTGGGAGGGGACTGGGAGGGGGCTGGGGGGGCTGGGAGCACTGGGGGGGCTGGGAGGGGACTGGGGGGCTGGGAGCACTGGGGGGGCTGGGAGGGGACTGGGGGGGCTGGGAGCACTGGGAGGGGGCTGGGGGGCTGAGGGGGGTGCTGGGAGCACTGGGATGGGGCTGGGAGGGGGCTGGGGAGGTGGTGGGAGCACTGGAAGGGGGCTGGGAGCACTGGGGAGGGGCCTGGGAAGGTCGGGGGGGGTGTGATGGGAGCACTGTGAGGGAGCTGGGGGGGCTGGGAGCACTGGGGAGGGGTCTTCACGCAGCTCCCCTGCCGGCCCCGCAGGTGCCCATGATCAGCGGGAGGGGACTGGGCCATACTGGGGGCACACTGGACAAACTGGAGGCCATCCCGGGATTCAGGGTATCCCAGAGCCCCGAGGAGGTAAGGGGGGATGGCGGGGGATGGGGGGGGGATGAGGGGTGAGGGGGGCTGAGGGGGAGGATGAGGGGGAATGGGGGGAAGGGGGGAAATGATGGGGGGATGAGGGGGGGGGATGGGGGGGATGAGGGGGAAGGGGGGAATGATGGGGGGATGGGGGGGGATGAGGTGGGGATGAGGGGGGATGCAGGGGGGATGCAGGGGGGATGCAGGACACTGATGGGATGTGGGATGCAAGGGGGATGTGGGATGCGGGTGGGAGGTGGGATGAGAGCGGGATGTGGGATGCTGATGGGATTTGGGATGCCGGGGGGATGCGGGATGTGGGATGCGGGTGGGATGCGAGATGTGGGATGCCAGGGGGATGCAGGATGCTGGAGGGATGCGGGATGCGGGATGCGGTGGGATGTGGGATGGGATGCGGGATGCGGGGTGTGGGATGCTGGAGTGATGTGGTGGGATGCCAGGGGGTGTGGGATGCAGGTGGGATGTGGGATGTGGGTCTGATGTGGGATGCTGGGGGGATGTGGGTGGGATGCAGGGTGCGGGATGTCGGGGGGATGCGGTGGGATGTGGGTGGGATGCGGGATGCGGGATGCCGGGGGGATGCGGTGGGATGTGGGATGCTGGAGGGATGCGGGATGCGGTGGGATGCCGGGGGGTGTGGGATGCGGTGGGATGTGGGGTGGGATGCAGGTGGGATGTGGGTCTGATGTGGGATGTCGGGGGGATGCGGGATGCAGGTGGAATGTGGGATGCGGGATGCTGGGGGGATGCGGGTGGGATGCAGGGCGCGGGATGTCAGGGGGATGCGGGATGCGGTGGGATGTGGGATATGGGGTGGGATGCGGGATGTGGGGTGCAGGATGCTGGGGGGATGCAGGTGGGATGTGGGATGCGGTGGGATGTCGGGGGGATGCGGGATGTGGGTGGGATGTGAGGTGGGATGCGGGATGCGGGGTGTAGGATGCTGGGGGGATGCGGGATGTGGGTGGGATGTGGGTCTGATGTGGGATGCTGGGGGGATGCTGGGGGGATGCGGGGTGCGGGATGCGGGGGGTGCAGGCAGGAGGCAGCCCCGGTGCCCCCCCAGATGAGGAGCATCCTGGAGCGGGTGGGCTGCTGCATCGTGGGGCAGAGCGAGGAGCTGGTGCCGGCGGATCGGGTCCTGTACGAGCTGCGGGACGTCACGGCCACCGTGGACAGCGCGCCCCTCATCACGGGTGGGCGGGGGGCGGGGGGGCTGGGAGCGCTGGGGGGGGCCGGGGGGGGCGTCTGGAAGGGGCCGGGCCGGGGGGGCGCGCTGGGAGGGGGCTTGGCGGGGCTGGGAGTACAGGGGGGAAACTGGAGGAGGCCGAGCGGAGGGGGGTTTGGAGGGGGCAGGGCCGGGGGCGGAGGGTGCTGGAGGGGGCCGGGAGGGGGCTGGGAGCACTGGGGGGTTCTGGAGAGGTCCGGGGGGTCTGGAGGGGGTCGGGGTCGGGGTCCGGGGGTGGGTCTGGAAGGGGCCGGGCCGGGGGGAAGGGGGCTGGGAAGGGTCTGGAGGGGGCTGGGGGGGGGGGGCTGGGAGCACTGGGAGGGGGTCTGGAGGGCCGGGCGGGGGGGGGGGGGAGGGGGGGGGGAGGGGGCTGGGAGGGGGCTGGGAGCACTGGGGGGGGGTCTGGAGGGGGCCGGGGGAAGGGGGGTCTGGAGGGGGTCTGGAGGGGGCCGGGGGGTTTGGAGGGGCTCGGTCGGGGGGGTCAGGAGGGGGCCGGGTGGGGTCTGGAGGGGCTCGGAGGGGCGGGGGTCTGGAGAGGGCCGGGGGGTTCAGGATGTCTGAGAGGGATCTGGGAGGGGGCTGGGGGAGGGGGGCTGGGAGCACTGGCGGGGGGGGTCTGGAGGGGCTCGGTCGGGGGGGGTCTGGAGGGGGCTGGGGGGTTCTGGATGTCCCGGCCGGGGGGGGGGTGTCTGGAGGGGGCCGGGGGGGTCAGGAGTGGCCGGGGGGTCTGTGGGGCCGTGGTGCCAGCCCCCCCGCCCCCCAGCCTCCATCCTCAGTAAGAAGGCTGCCGAGCGCCTCTCCGCGCTCGTGCTCGATGTCAAGTTCGGGGCCGCCGCGCTGCACCCCACGCGGGAGGGCGCGCGGGAGCTCGCGCAGAGCCTGGTGAGACCCCGGCCCGACCCCCCCCCCGACCCCCCCCCGACCCCCCCCCAGGGACAGGGCGGACACCGCCCCGCTGCCCCCGGGACCCGCCCTGCCCCCCCCGGCCCCCCAATCCCCCTGCCCCACCCATGCTCCCCCCATGCCCCCCCCCGCACCCCCTTCCCCCCGCCCCCCACTCCCCCTGCCCCCCCCCGCCCCCCCCCCCCCCTGCCCCCCCCCCCCCTCCCCACCCCCCAACGGCCCAGCCCCCCTGGCCCCCCCAATCCCCCCTGCCCGCGGGACCCGCCCTGCCCCCCCCATGCCCCCCCGGCCCCCCCACTCCCCCTGCCCCCCCATGCCCCCCTGGCCCCTCCCGCCCCCTACGCCCCCGTGCCTCCCTACCCCCCTGCCGCCCCTCCCCCTCTACTCCCTCTCCACCCCCCGCCCCAACGACCCCCTATGCCCCCCTGCCCCCCCCAACCCCTGCCTCCCTTTCCCCCACAACCCCCCTCCCCCCTTTGCCCCCCTCCCCCCACTATCCCCCTCCCCCTCTGACCCTCTCTCCCCCTTCCCCCTTCCCCCCGGCACCCTCCCCCCATCCCCCTCTCCTTTGCCCCCCTCCCCCTCTCTCCCGCTCCCCTCTATCCCCCTCCCCTCTGACCCTCTCCCCCCTTTCCCCCCTTCCCCCCGCCCCTCCCCCCACCCCCTCCCCCTCTGACCCTCTCCCCCCTTTCCCCCCCCTTGCCCCTTCCCCCCTCTATCCCCCTTCCCCCCAAACCCCTTCTCCCCCTCCCCCCTTTGCCCCCCTCCCCCCATCCCCCTCCCCTCTATCCCCCTCCCCCCACCCCCCTCCCCCTCTGACCCTCTCCCCCCTTCCCCCCCTTGCCCCTTCCCCCTCTATCCCCCTTCCCCCCAAACCCCTTCTCCCCCTCCCCCCTCTCCCCCCCCTTCCCCCCCCTCCCCCTCTATCCCCCCCTTCCCCCCTCTCCCCCCAGGTGGGGGTGGGGGCGGTGCTGGGGCTGCGCGCGGCCGCGGTGCTGACCCGGATGGAGGCGCCGCTGGGCCGCTGCGTGGGTCACGCGCTGGAGGTGCTGGAGGCGCTGGGCTGCCTGGGGGGGGCGGCCCCCGACCTGCGGCTGCTGGTCACCAGCCTGGGTCAGCGCCCACACGGGGTTTTGGGGTGCCCCCTGGGGTTTGGGGGTGCCCACACGGGGTGATGCCCTCGGGGGGGTTTGGGGATGATGCTCACCCGGGGTTTTGGGGTGCCCAGAGGGGGTTTGGGGGTGCCCACCCGGGATTTTGGGGTGCCCACACGGGGTCTGGGGTGCCCAGAGGGGGTTTGGGGGTGCCCACACGGGATTTTGGAGTGCCCTCTGGGGTTTGGGGTGCCCCCAGAGGGGGTCTGAGGTGCCCAGAGGAGGTTTTGGGGTGCCTACACGGGGTTTGGGGGTGCCCACCCGGGATTTTGGGGTGCCCACACGGGGTCTGGGGGGCCCAGAGGGGGTCTGGGGGTGCCCAGAGAGGGTTTGGCGGTGTCCCCTGGGGTTTGGGGGTGCCCAGAGGGGGTTTGGGGGTGCCCACACGGGGTGATGCCCTCGGGGGGGTTGGGGATGATGCTCACCGGGGTTTTGGGGTGCACAGAGGGGGTTTGGGGGAGCCCAGATGGAGTTTGGGGGTGCCCACACGGGGTTTTGGGGTGCTCCCTGGGGGGTTTGGGGTGCCCAGAGGGGGTCTGGGGGTGCCCACCCGGGATTTTGGGGTGCCCCCTGGGGTTTGGGGGTGCCCACACGGGGTGATGCCCTCGGGGGGTTTGGGGATGATGCTCACCGGGGTTTTGGGGTGCCCAGAGGGGGTTTGGGGGTGCCCACCCGGGATTTTGGGGTGCCCACACGGGGTCTGGGGTGCCCAGAGGGGGTCTGGGGGTGCCCACCCGGGATTTTGGGGTGTCCCCTGGGGGGTTTGGGGGTGCCTAGAGGGGGTCTCGGGGTGCCCACCCGGGGTTTGGGGGTGTCCCCTGGGGGGTTTGGGGGTGCCCAGAGGGGGTTTGTGGGTGCCCACCCGGGATTTTGGGGGGCCCAGAGGGGATCTGGGGGTGCCCCCTGGGGGGTTTGGGGTGCCTAGAGGGGTTTTGGGGTGCCCCCTGGGGGGTTTGGGGGTGCCCAGAGGCGGTCTCGGGGTGCCCACCCGGAGTTTGGGGGTGTCCCCTGGGGGGTTTGGGGGTGCCCAGAGGGGGTTTTGGGGTGCCTAGAGGGGTTTTGGGGTGCCCCCTGGGGTTTGGGGGTGCCCACACGGAGTTTTGGGGTGCCCGGAGAGTGACGCCGGGGTTTTGGGGGTGCTCCCGGGGGGGGTTGGGGTGCCGGGGGCTGATGGCCGCCGTGGTTTTGGGGTGCTCCGGGGGGGTGTTGGGTTCCGGG
The DNA here is from genome assembly GCA_027925045.1 of Hypotaenidia okinawae. NCBI lineage: Eukaryota > Metazoa > Chordata > Aves > Gruiformes > Rallidae > Hypotaenidia > Hypotaenidia okinawae. Next base: position 823,580 of record BSDF01000001.1, on the reverse strand, counting down.
CGCTGATGGCCGCCGTGGTTTTGGGGTGCTCCCGGGGGGGGTGTTGGGTTCCGGGCGCTGATGGCCGCCGTGGTTTTGGGGTGCGGGGGGTGACGCGGTCCCGTGGCAGGGGGGCTGCTGCTGTGGCTGTGCGGGCTGTCGGGCTCGGCCGAGCGGGGCCGGGCGCGGCTGCGCCGGGCGCTGGATGACGGCTCCGCGCTCCGCACCTTCGAGGCGATGCTGGGGGCGCAGGGGGTGCCCCCCGACACCGCCCGCCGCCTCTGCGCCGGGACCCCCGCCCAGCGCACCCAGGTCCTGGGCCGGGCCGGGGTCTGCGAGGAGCTGCTCGCGCCGGGAGGGGGTGAGCCGGGACCCCGCAGCCCCCGGGACCCCGGGACCCCGCACCGCCCCCGGGACCCCCGGACCCCGCACTGCCCCTGCACCCGAACCCCGCACCGCCCCCCGGGACCCCCACACTGCCCCGCACCCGGGACCCCGCACCGCCCCCGGGACCCTGGACCCCGCACCGCCCCGGGACCCCGGGACCCCGCACTGCCCCTGCACCCGGAACCCCGCACCGCCCCCGGGACCCCCACACTGCCCCCGCACCCGGGACCCCCGCACCGCCCCCCGAGACCCCCGGGACCCCCGCACCGCCCCCCGGGACCCCCGGGACCCCCGCACTGCCCCTGCACCCGGAACCCCCGCACCGCCCCCCGGGACCCCCACACTGCCCCTGCACCCGGAACCCCCGCACCGCCCCCCGGGACCCCCACACTGCCCCTGCACCCGGAACCCCCGCACCGCCCCCCGAGACCCCCGGGACCCCCGCACCGCCCCCCGGGACCCCCGCACTGCCCCTGCACCCGGAACCCCCGCACCGCCCCCCGGGACCCCCACACTGCCCCCGCACCCGGGAGCCCCGCACCGCCCCCCGAGACCCCCGGGACCCCCGCACCGCCCCCTCGGGACCCCCGCACTGCCCCCGCACCCGGGACCCCCGCATCGCCCCCTCGGGACCCCCGGGACCCCCGCACTGCCCCCCGGGACCCCCACACTGCCCCCGCACCCGGGAGCCCCGCACCGCCCCCCCGGGACCCCCGCACCGCCCCCTCGGGACCCCCGCACTGCCCCCCGTCATCCTGGGACCCCCGCAATGCCCTCCCCGACCCCCCCGTCCCTCTCGGGACCCCCACAGTGCCCCCACACCCCGGGACCACCGCACCGCCCCCCCGACCCCCCCGGGACCCCCACACTGCCCCCCGTCATCCCGGGACCCCCGCACCGCCCCCCGGGACCCTCTCAGTGCCCCCGCACCCCTGGACCACCGCACCGCCCCCCGACCCCCCCGGGACCCCCACACCGACCCCATGCCACCCCCACACCCTGGGACCCCCGCACCCCAGGAGCCCCACATCCCACACCCCTGTGCTCCCCATAGCCCCATAACCCCCCCGCCTCTGTGCCCCCCATACCCCCCACACCCCCTGTACCCCACATACCCCCACACCCCTTGTACCTCTCATACCCCCCATACCCCCCGTACCCCCATAGCCCCCACACTCCCTGTGCCCCCTATACTCCCCATAACCCCCATACCCCCCACACCCTCCATACCCCCATAGCCCCCATAGCCCCATACCCCCCACACCCCTGTACCCCCCATGCCCCCCCATTCTCACCGTGCCCCCCACACCCCCTGTACCCCACATACCCCCATAACCCCATGCCCCCCTTCTCACCGTGCCCCCCACACCCTCCCACACCCCCTGTACCCCCCATAACCCCATGCCCCCCATGCCCCCCATTCTCACCGTGCCCCCCACACCCCTGTGCCCCCTATACCCCCCCATTCTCACCGTGCCCCCCACACCCCCTGTACCTCCCATACCCCCATACCCCCATGTCCCCCCGTCTCACCGTACCCCCCACACCCCCTGTACCCCACATACCCCCATAACCCCATGTCCCCCCTTCTCACCGTGCCCCCCACCCCCCTGTACCCCTACACCCCCCACACCCCCGTACCTCCCATACCCCATACCCCCATGCCCCCTTCACCGTGCCCCCCACCCCTGTACCCTACACCCCCACCCCCTGTACCCCCATACCCATACCCCATGCCCCCCTTCTCACCGTGCCCCCCACCCCCTGTACCCCCTACACCCCCCCACACCCCCTGTACCTCCCATACCCCCATAACCCCATGTCCCCCCTTCTCACCGTGCCCCCCACCCCCCTGTACCCCCTACACCCCCCCACACCCCCTGTACCTCCCATACCCCCATACCCCCCATGCCCCCCCTTCTCACCGTGCCCCCCACCCCCCGTGCCCCCCCCCCGTGCAGGGTGGGTGCACCAGGTGGAGGCGCTGCCGCTGGCCCAGGTCCTGCACAAGTTGGGGGCCGGGCGGTCGCGGGCCGGGGACCCCATCAACCCCCGGGTGGGCGCAGAGCTGCTGGTGGGCGTGGGGCAGCTCCTGCGGGAAGGTAACGGGGGGCTGGCTGGGGGGCTGGCCGGGGGGCTGAATGGGGGGAATAGGGGAGAATGGGGGGCAATGGGGGAGCTGGCCGGGGGGGAATGGGGGGATGGCTGGGGGGAATGGGGGGCTGGCCAGGGGGAGAATGGGGGGGATGGCTGGGGGGAATGGGGGGCTGACCGGGGGCTGGCCGGGGGTAACGGGGGGCTGAACGGGGGGGAATTGGGGGGATGGCTGGGGGGTAATGGGGGGCTGGCCAGGGGGGAATGGGGGGATGGCTGGGGGGGTAATGGGGGGGCTGGCCGGGGGGGAATGGGGGGATGGATGGGGGGTAATGGGGGGCTGAGTGGGGGGAATGGGGGGCTGACCGGGGGTCTGACTGGGGGGTAATGGGGGGGCTGGCCGGGGGGTAATGGGGGGGGGGGGCTGACCAGGGGGGTAGCAGGGGGTGACTGTGGGGGGCTGACCAGGGAGTAATGGGGCGTGACTCTGGGGGTACTGGGGGGGATGACCAGGCAGTAATGGGGTGGTAACGGGGGGCTCACTGGAGGGGTCGTGAGGTTGGGCTCCCTGGGGGGCCTGTGGGGCTGACCAGGGAGTATCGGGGGCTGACTGGGGGCCCTGGGGCTCCCCCTGCCCGCAGGAGAACCCTGGCTGCGGGTGCACCACGACGGGGGTCTGGATGAGGAGGGGCGCCAGGCTCTGCAGGGGGCACTGCGCCTGGGCCCGGCCCCCCTGCGCCCCCCCACCCCTCCTGGCTGAGACCATCCTGCCCCCGGACATGCCCCCCACACTGGAGGGGACTGTGGGGACCCCCCCAGCTGTGGGGACGAGCAATAAACTGCATCTGCCTGTGTCGTGTGTGTGTGTGTGTGTGTGTGTGATTGTGTGTGTGTGTGTGTGTGTGTGTGTGTGTGTGTGTGTGTGTGTGTGTGTGTGTGTGTGTGTGTGTGTGTGTGTGTGTGTGTGTGTGTGTGTGTGTGTGTGTGTGTGTGTGTGTGTGTGTGTGTGTGTGTGTGTGTGTGTGTGTGTGTGTGTGTGTGTGTGTGTGTGTGTGTGTGTGTGTGTGTGTGTGTGTGTGTGTGTGTGTGTGTGTGTGTGTGTGTGTGTGTGTGTGTGTGTGTGTGTGTGTGTGTGTGTGTGTGTGTGTGTGTGTGTGTGTGTGTGTGTGTGTGTGTGTGTGTGTGTGTGATGTGTGTGTGTGTGTGTGTGTGTGTGTGTGTGTGTGTGTGTGTGTGTGTGTGTGTGTGTGTGTGTGTGTGTGTGTGTGTGTGTGTGTGTGTGTGTGTGTGTGTGTGTGTGTGTGTGTGTGTGTGTGTGTGTGTGTGTGAGTGTGTGTGTGTGTGTGTGTGTGATTGTGTGTGTGTGTGTGTGTGTGTGTGTGTGTGTGTGTGTGTGTGTGTGTGTGTGTGTGTGTGTGTGTGTGTGTGTGTGTGTGTGATTGTGTGTGTGTGTGTGTGTGTGTGTGTGTGTGTGTGTGAGTGTGTGTGTGTGTGTGTGTGTGATTGTGTGTGTGTGTGTGTGTGTGTGTGTGTGTGTGTGTGTGTGTGTGTGTGTGTGTGTGTGTGTGTGTGTGATGTGTGTGTGTGTGTGTGTGTTGTGTGTGTGTGTGTGTGTGTGTGTGTGTGTGTGTGTGTGTGTGTGTGTGTGTGTGTGTGTGTGTGTGTGTGTGTGTGTGTGTGTGTGTCTCATGCATGTCCTGTGCGTGTTCTCCCTGTTCCCAGCCCGTCTCATAGAATCCCAGACTCACAGAGTCACAGGGGTGGGAAGGGCCCCCCAGAGCCCCTGGGGTCCAACCCCCTGCCAAAGCAGGGTCCCTAGCACAGGGCACACAGGGCGCTGTCCAGACGGGGCTGGAATCTCTCCAGAGAAGGAGACTCCACACCCCCTGGGCAGCCTGGCCCAGGGCTCCCTCACCCTCACTGGGAAGAAGTTCTTCCCCACATTGGGGGGAACTCCCTGGGCTCCAACTTGAGCCCATCGCCCCTTGTCCTGTCCCCACAGACACTGAGCAGAGGCTGCCCATGTCCCCCTGGGTCCCACCCTTCAGCTCCTGATCCCCAGGGATCAGATCCCCTCTCAGTCTCTTCTCTCCAGGCTGAACAGCCCCAGCTCCCTCAGCCTTTCCTCCCAGGGGAGATGCTCCAGGCCCTTCAGCATCTCCCTGTCCCTCCTCTGGACTCTCTCCAGGAGATCCCTGGCTGGTTGATCCCAGGGAGCCCAGCACTGGACACAACACTCCAGCTGGGGCCTGAGCAGGGCAGAGCAGAGGGGGAGGATCCCCTCCTGGGACCTGCTGCCCACACTCCTCCTGATGTCCCCAGGATCCCATTGTCTCTCTCAGCCCCAGGACACACTGCTGGCTCATGGACACCCTGTCACCCACCAGCACCCCCAGTCCTTCCCCTCGGGGCTCCTCTCCCCCCCGCCCCCCACCCGGGGTCACGCCGGGTCAGGGCCTGGCCGTGCGCGGCGGCGCCCCCTGGCGGATGAGCCGCGTTCTGCGCAGGCGCAGCGGGCAGGGGAGGAGCGAGCAGCCCTCAGTGCGCATGCGCCCTGCCCGCTCCCTGCGCGCCGCACTTCCGCTTCCGGCCGTGTCGGGGCGGCGCGCTGCCGGGGCCGCGGGCAGGAGCGGGCCGGGGTCAGAGGGCGAAGGTCAGCGGGGGTCAGAGGGCGCCGGGCGGGGCGGGGGCGGCTGGGGCCGGGGCACGGGCACGGGACGGGGGCGGTGGGGCAGGGTGGGGGGCGTGGGGGGGGCATGACGGGGCCTCAGCGGGGGGGGGGGGGAGCTGGAGTCAGGGAGCACCGGGGATGGGCCGGGGTCAGAGGGCACCGGGGATGGGATGGGGTCAAAGGGCACTGGGGAGGGGATGGGGTCAGAGGGCACAAGTGGCAGACAGGGGTCAGAGGGCACCATGGGCGGGCTGGGGTTAGAGGTCACGAGGGGTGGGCTGAGGTCAAGGGGCGTCAGGGGAAACCTGGGGTTAAAGGTCACCTGTTCTATTGGGGTCAGAGGGCACCAGGGGTTGGCTGGGGTTAAAGGGCATCAGGGGTTGGCTGGGGTCAGAGGGTGCCGTGGCAGCCTGGGGTCAAAGGTCACCGTGTCACGCCGGGGTCAGGAGGCACGGGGTCGTGGGGAGGTGACATCCCTCTGGCCCAGCCTGGCCCCAGCTGCCCCCTCCCCACAGCCCCACCATGTTCCGGGCCCTGCACCGCCTGTCCCGCTGCCGCCGCCCCCCTTGCCCCCCACCTCCCCCCCCCCCGGGGCCTGTCCGGCCGGGACCCCGCGGGGAGCCGGGCTCTGCCGCTGGGCCGGCGGGTGGCGGCGGTGGCGGCGGTGTCGGCGGGGGCGGGGGCGGCCTGGCTCTACCTGCGGCAGGAGAAGGAGCGTCTGCGCCGGGCGCGGCGCCGGGAGGAGCTGCGGGCGCTGGCGCTGGGACAGGGCGACTTCCAGCTGCTGGACCAGGCCGGGCGGCCGCGGCGCAAGGCCGATTTCCTGGGCCAGTGGGTGCTGCTCTACTTCGGCTTCACCCACTGCCCCGACGTCTGTCCCGAGGAGCTGGAGAAGCTGTGCCGGGCCGTGGAGCTGCTGGAGCGGCAGCCGGGCCTGCCCCCCGTGCAGCCCCTCTTCATCACCGTCGACCCCGAGCGCGACGACGTGGCCGCCATGGCGCGCTACGTGCGCGACTTCCACCCGCGGCTGCTGGGGCTGACCGGCACCCCCCGGGAGGTGCGGGCGGCCGGCGACGCCTACCGCGTCTACGCCAGCGCCGGCCCCAAGGACGAGGAGGGGGGCTACGCCGTGGACCACACGGTGATCATCTACCTGCTGGGCCCCGACGGGCTCTTCCTCGACTACTACGGCCGCGGCAAGACGGACGCCCAGATCGCCCAGAGCGTCCGGCGGCACATGGACACCTACCAGCCCCTGGGCTGAGGGCAATAAACACACCCCCTCCTCCCCCCGAAACTGCTGCGCTCACAGACGGCTCTGGCAAAGGGACCCCCAAGAGACCCCTGCGCCCCAACCAGCCCTGCACCCCAACCAGCTCCATCAAAGGGACCCCCAAGGGACCCCTGCGCCCCAACCAGCCCTGCACCCCAACCAGCTCCATCAAAGGGACCCCCAAGGGACCCCTGCGCCCCAACCAGCCCTGCACCCCAACCAGCTCCATCAAAGGGACCCCCAAGGGACCCCTGCGCCCCAACCAGCCCTGCACCCCAACCAGCTCCATCAAAGGGACCCCCAAGGGACCCCTGCGCCCCAACCAGCCCTGCACCCCAACCAACTCCATCAAAGGGACCCCCAAGGGACCCCTGCGCCCCAACTGGTTCCGTCAAAGGGACCCCAAGGGACCCCTGCGCCCCAACCAGCCCTGCACCCCAACCAGCTCCATCAAAGGGACCCCCAAGGGACCCCTGCGCCCCAACCAGCCCTGCACCCCAACCAGCTCCATCAAAGGGACCCCCAAGGGACCCCTGCGCCCCAACCAGCCCTGCACCCCAACCAACTCCATCAAAGGGACCCCCAAGGGACCCCTGCGCCCCAACTGGCTCCGTCAAAGGGACCCCAAAGGACCCCTGCACCCCAACCAGCCCTACACCCCAATTGGCTCTGCGTGAGGGACCCCAAGGGACCCCTGCGCCCCAACCAGCTCCATCAAAGGGACCCCCAAGGGACCCATGCACCCCAACCAGCCCTGCACCCCAACTGGCTCTGCATGAGCGAGCCCTGCACCCCAACCAGCTCCATTAAAGGGACCCCTGTGCCCCAACCGGCTCTGCATGAGGGACCCCAAGGGACCCCTGTGCCCCAACCAGCCCTGCACCCCAACTGGCTCTGCATGAGGGTCCCCTGCGTCCCAACAGGGTCCGCATGAGGGACCCCAAAGGACCCCTGCACCCCAACCAGCTCAGTGTAAGGGTCCCCTGCACCCCAACCAGCCCCACGTAAGGACCCCCCCACGGCAGCAGCGTTCTTCCCAGGGGGGTTTATTTGGGGGGTGAGGGGTGTCTGTACAGCGGGACGCTCGCTCAGGGACCCCCACGGCAGCGGCGCCGTTCCCAGGGGGGTTGATTTGGGGGGTGAGGGGTGTCTGTACAGCGGGGTGCTCGCTCAGGGCTGGGCGTAGGGCGGGTGCAGGGTGTGGAACCGGTCCTGCGGGCGCTGGTGCGTGAGCAGCCGCAGCCGCGCCGTGTCCAGCGCCTCCTCCAGCCCCGGCTCCTGCGTCAGCTCCACCACGTAATCGTTGGCCTGGGGTGGGGGGTTAGAGAGAGAGAGAGGGTGGGGGAGCAGTGGGTGGGCTGGAGGGGGTAGGGGGAGTCTGGGGAGGGGGTGAAGCCCACGCTTACCAGCTGGAGCGCAGCCAGCATGTAGCGGCACACCTCGAAGGGGGGCTGCCCCGCCACCAGCGCCGCCAAGGGCTGCCACGTCCCCAGCTCCCCCAGCCGCCCCGCCAGCGCCTCCCCGTAGCTGTGGATGTCGAAGGGGGCACGCTCCTCCTGTGGGCACAGCGGGTTCAGGCATGGGGGGGGGGGCTGCCAGACCCCCCCCCCCCAACCCTGTCCCGGGGGTCCCTGCCTGCTCCTGCAGCAGCGGCCCGATCCTCTCCTCCCAGCGCCGGACGTGCTGCGACAGCTCCGTCTCCTGCGCGTACTTCTGGGAGTCAGCGATGAACAGCTCCTGGGGGGAGAGGGGAGTGGGGGCACCCTGAGCCCCCCATCCCATCTCTCCCACCCCCCCCCCGCCCGGCCCTGGGCTGGAGCCCCCCCAAACCCCTGTGACATCCCCTTACCACGTTCCTGCGCACCAGCTCCTCGTAGCCCAGCGAGCCGGGGTCAGGGGGTCTGGGGTGGGGGACACAGCGCTGTCACCCATGGTGTCACCACGCAGCTGCCCCCTCCCACTGCAGGGGGATGGGGTGTTTGGGAGGGGGCACGGCTGCACCCCCCGGCACCAAGGCTCATGGTGAGGGGAGCAGGGTCACCCCCCCACACGCTCACCCAGGGCTCCTTCCCCCAGCTCCTCCAGGTCTGCAGGCTCCACGTCCTCTTGCTCCATGAAGTCACCTGCCCAGGGACACCCCCTCAGAGCCACGGCCCTGACCCCCAGGACCCCCCAGGCCAGACCCCTCCCAACAAGGGCACCCACAGGGACCCCCGGGGGTTGGGGGGCAGAGGTACCTGCACCGTCGTCCCCATCCAGCCCCCGTTCCTCCTCCAGCGGATCCAGCTCCTCGCACGGCAGCGGCCAGGGTGGCCCCTGGCAGAGAGCAGCCCTGAGCCTCCCCACTCCAGGGTGCCCCCCAATGCCCCTGCGCAAGGGTGGGTGGGGGTCCCGGTGCTGCTGCTTCCCAGTGCCCTGGTTCCCCAGTGCCAGGGCTCCTGGGTGCCAGGGCTCCCCAGTGTCAGGGCTCCCTGATGCCAGGGCTCCCCGATGCCAGGGCTCCCCAGTGCCCCAGCTCCCTGGCGCCAGGGCTCCCCAGTGCCCCAGCTCCCTGGTGCCAGGGCTCCCCGGTGCCAGGGCTCCCCAATGCCAGGGCTCCCTGGTGTTAGGGCTCCCAGGTGCCCCAGCTCCCCGGTGCCAGGGGTCCCCGGTGTTAGGGCTCCCCGGTGCCAGGGCTCCCCAATGCCAGGGCTCCCCGGTGCCGTGCCCGCTCACCACCCGGCTCTGCAGCTTCCTCTGTGCCGCCACACGCTCCTTCATCTGCCTCCAGTACAGCACCTCCAGATCTGTGGGGAGAACGGGGGGGCTGGAGAGAGCCCTTGCAGCAGGGCCCCCCACCACCTCCCCCCCAACCCCGGTGCTTTCCCCCACTCCCCTGGGGCTGTGGGGACAAACCTGCCCCCCCCCCCGTGCTGCGGCCAAAGCTGGACCCTCGTGTGTCCCCCCTGTGCAGGAGGGCTCGGGGCTGCTCTGGGAAGAGCCACAAGCCTCCACCTCCCCCATTCCCAAACCACCCCCCAGCCCCCAGCAGACCCCCCGGTGTCCCCTCACACCAGCCCCCAGTGTCCCCTCACCACACCAGCCCCCGGTCCCCTCACCACACCAGCCCCCAGCAGACCCCCCCAGCCCCCAGCACCCCCCCCCCGTCCCCTCACCTGCAAACGTGGGCCCTTTGCTCCTGGGTCTCCTGCTGCCGGTGACAGTGTTGTCTGGGGACCGAGGAGGAGCGGGGTCACGGGGTGCCAGGGGCCCAGTCACCGGCAACGCTCCCAGCACGGGGCTGCGGCACACGAGGCCCGGCAGTGGTGACAGCACCACGGCTGCTCTGGTGAGACCCAGAGCTCTGGGGAACTGGCCCCTTTCCCCTCGGAGCCCCGGGAACCAAGGGATGAGGAGACCCTGGGCCCTGGTATCCCAAGGGATGAGGAGACCCTGGGCCCTGGTATCCCAAGGGATGAGGAGACCCTGGGCCCTGGTATCCCAAGGGATGAGGAGCTCCTGGACCCTGGTATCCCAAGGGATGAGGAGACCCTGGGCCCTGGTATCCCAAGGGATGAGGAGACCCTGGGCCCTGGTATCCCAAGGGATGAGGACCTCCTGGACCCCGGTATCCCAAGGATGAGGAGACCCTGGGCCCCGGTGTGCCAAGGGATGCCCAGCAGACAACACGGAGCCACCTCGGCTGCTCCGGCACCACCTGAGCGGAGCCACCGGCTGCTCCGGCACCGGGACCGGAGCACCCACCGGAGGGGTGCTGAGGATCCAGGCAGGATCCCGTGGGAAGCGCGGCGGCGGCGGGACTCACAGGCTGCAGAGAACCACTGGAGGAAGTCCTGCAGCTTCCTCGGCCCCTTCCTCTTCCTCTTGCCGCTCGTCACCTCGTCCAGCCCCTGCGGCACCTGGAAGGGCCTCCCTGGAGACAGGCAGAGATGGGAGGGCCGTGCCGTGGCTCTGGGGAGGCTGGAGCTGGGGGGGCTGGGAGGGGGAGAGCCTCTCTGCCCCCCCTGCCCCGTGCTGGGCAGAGTGGGGCCCGGCTGCCCTCGGGTACCTCTGCGGAAGGGCCTGTCCTCGGAGTCCCCGAAGGGGTCGATGCTTTGCCAGGGATCCGGCGCCTCCTGGCAGAGCAGAGATGGGGGGCTCAGGGCTGCTCAGCACCGCGGGGTGACCACAGCCCCTCTCTGGGTGGGACACAGGGGTGTTCCAGGTGCACCCCGTGGGGTCCCAAGGGGACCAGGAGGGGTTCTGGGCCCCCCTTTACCTTGGTGTGGGCGCCGGTGTCCTTGGCAGGGGCTCTGTCCCGCAGCGTGTAGCCCTAGAGAGAGCAGCAGGAGCTGGTGAGGGGCTCTGGGGGGGAAGGAGCAGGGCAGCACCCCCCCAGCACCCCCAGCCTACCCTCTGCGCCTCCACGCGCTCCTTAGCGGCCGGGCTGGTCTCCATGGGGTCCCCCAGGACCCCCGGCACCTCGTCAGCGCCGTCATCATCATCATCGTCGTGGCCTGAGGGATGCGGGAGGGGAACTGGCCAGGCAGACACCCCAAAAGCCCCCGGGGTGCCCCCGCTTTGGCCAGGGGGTTTCCCGGGGTGTTTCCTCGGGGGAAGCGGGGCGGCAGCTGCCGGCACGCAGGCGGGAAGGACAGACAGACAGACAGACCCCCCTGCCCCCAGCCCCCTGAGGGGGGTCTCACCTCCGTCCTCAGAGAAGTTCAGTGCCTGGACAGGAGCGGGGCCAGGGCTCAGGCTGCCCCTCCCGGGGACCTGGGACTGGCCCCCTGCTGAGGGGAGGGAGCAGAGAGGTCACCAGAGAGGGGGGGCACCAGAGAGGGGGGGCACCAGAGAGGGGGGGCACCAGAGAGGGGGGCACCAGAGAGGGGGGCACCAGAGTGGGGGGCACCAGAGAGGGGGGCACCGGCAGCCCCAGCATGCAGCACCCCACAGCCAGGGAGTGGGTGGGGGGCAGCACTCGACCCTCACTGGGCACCCCACCATCTCCAGCGATGAGGGGTCCCACTGCCTCCCCCAGCTCCAGAGCAGCCTGAGCCCCCCACCCCCACAGCACCCTGAGCCCCCCACCCCAGGGTGCCTCCCCCAGCTCTGCCCTCCTCAGGGTGCCTCCCCCAGCTCCGCAGCACCCTGAGCCCCCTCCCCACCCAGGGTGCCTCCCCCCAGCTCTGCAGCACCCTGAGCCCCCCACCCCCACAGCACCCTGAGCCCCCCACCCCAGGGTGCCTCCCCCCAGCTTTGCCCTCCCCAGGGTGCCTCCCCCCAGCTCTGCAGCACCCTGAGCCCCCTCCCCCACCCCAGGGTGCCTCCCCCCAGCTCTGCAGCACCCTGAGCCCCCCACCCCCACCCAGCACCCTGAATCCCCCACCCCAGGGTGTCTCCCCCAGCTCTGCAGCACCCTGAGCCCCCTCCCCACCCCAGGGTGCCTCCCCCCAGCTCTGCCCTCCCCAGGGTGCCTCCCCCAGCTCCGCAGCCCCCTGAGCCCCCCACCCCCACAGCACCCCGAGCCCCCCACCCCAGGGTGTCTCCCCCCAGCCTGCAGCCCCCAGCTCCCCCCAGCCCAGCCCCCTGAGCCCCCCCCCACCCCATACCTGCTGCCCTGCTGGGGGTCCCCGGGTGCTGGTGCAGGAGGGTGGGGGAGAGGCCGCCCAGCTCCAGCAGGAAGGCCCCGCTGGCGTGAGGGGTGCAGGTGTTCATCCGGAAATCCTTCCGGCTGGCCAGCAGGTCCCCTTTCCGGCTGGGGGGGGAAATCCATCAGGGACCCCCCCAGACCCTGCCCTGGCCCTGGGAGGGGGTTTGGCCCTGCTGGGGTGTCCCCAAAGCCCCCATGGAGAAGGATCTGGGGTCCGGTGGCACCAAGATCTCTGTGCCCAGCGCTGTGTCCTCGTGGCCAAGGGGTCATGGGCGGGGGGGGTCTGATCCCCTCCCCTCTGCTGAGCCACAGCTGGGGCTGGGCTCCCAGTTCAGGACAGACTGGGAGCTGCTGGGGAGAGGCCAGGGAGGGTACGAGGATGAGGAGGGGCTGGAGGGGAGGGAAGGCTGAGAGAGCCGGGGCTGCTCAGCCTGGGGAAGAGAAGCCTGCGAGGGGATCCCATCGACACCCACCCCTATCTAAAGGGGGGGCAGGGGAGGGGCCAGACTCTGCCCAGGGGGGCCCAGCCACAGGACAAGGGGCAACGGGCACAAACTGGAGCAGGGGAAGGTCCATCCCAGCGGGAGGAAGAACTTCTTCCCTCTGCCCAGGGTGCCCGAGCCCTGGGCCCGGCTGCCCGGAGCGGGTGGGGAGTCTCCTTGTCCGGGGAGATCCCACCCCGGGGCTCCAGGTGACCCTGCTTGGGCAGGGCTGGGGCTGGGGGGTCTCCAGGGCTCCCTCCAGCCCCCCCAGGCGGGTTCTGGGACCAGTCCAGTCCTCCTGCCAGCTGTTCCCAGCCCCTCTGCCCAGGAAAGCCCCTCCTGGACTTCCCAGCAGAGCCTCAGCTCATCACTCCCAGCCCCTCGCCCTGCGTGGGATCACCAGTCCATCCCAGTTTAACTGGGAATTCGCTCCCTCCTCAGCTGAGAGGGGCAGGGAGAGCCCGACCCTACTGCAGCAACAGGGCTGGGGGCACAGCTGAACCCGCAGGGGGGGCGTGGGGGGGTGTCACCTGAGCAGGGGGTTGTCTCTCTTCTCAGCCTCTTCTGGGGGCACCAAGGACATGGGGGTCAGGGGGACGATGTTCACGGCCTGCAAAGGTGGGCAGGGGGGTCCTGGGAAGGCACCAACCCCAGGCACCTTCCAGAATCATCCAGGGAACCCCTGACCCAGGGAGGGGCCAAAAAGGGGGTGGGGGTGGGGGGTACAGGTCCCCTTACGTTGGGCTGAGGGTCCTTCTTCATGTCCACGTTGGCCTCGCTGGTGTCACTGATGTCATCCAGGGAGAGGAACTGCAGAGAGCCCGGGCGGGGGTCCGGGGGTTACTGGGGCAGGGGGGGGACATGGGACACCCCCACGGCTGCACCACGTGTGTGGGACAGTCCTGGTGGCACTGAGGGCAGAGCGAGGGGGCAGGAGGAGCACCGGGGGGGGTGAAGGTGCCTGTTCCCACGGGAAGGGTCCAGCCCTGGGAGCCAGCCCCGGCTCTGCTCCGGAGCTGCCAGGCTCCCCCCGCCGTGACGGGGCACAGACACCCCCCTGACGCCCCCTAACACCCCCCTCAGCCCCCCTGACACCCCCCTCAGCCCCCTAACACCCCCCTCAGCCCCCTGACACCCCCCTCAGCCCCCCTGACACCCCCCTCAGCCCCCCTGACACCCCCCTGACGCCCCCCTCAGCCCCCCTAACACCCCCCTCAGCCCCCCTAACGCCTCCCTAACACCCCCCTCAGCCCCCCTGACACCCCCCTCAGCCCCCCTCACCTCCTCTGCTTCGTCCCTGAAGCTGGCATCGGCGTCCTTGCCGTCCTGCCCCACCGAGCTGGGCTGCTTCTCCCTCCTGAATGGGGAACACGGCTCAGGACCCACCCGTGGGGGCAGGATCCACCCGTGGGGGGCAGGGGACACAGCTCTGGGTCAGGATCCACCCATGGGGGGCAGGATCCACCCATGGGGGGCAGGGGACATGGCTCAGGGTCAGGATCCACCCGTGGGGGTCAGGGGACACAGCTCAGGGTCAGGACCCACCCGTGGGGGTCAGGATCCACCCGTGGGGGTCAGGGGACACAGGTCAGGATCCACCCGTGGGGGTCAGGATCCACCCGTGGGGGTCAGGGGACACAGCTCTGGGTCAGGATCCACCCATGGGGGGCAGGGGACATGGCTCTGGGTCAGGATCCACCCGTGGGGGGCAGGATCCAGCAGTGGGGGGCAGGGGACACCGCTCAGGGTCAGGATCCACCTGTGGGGGTCAGGACCCACCCGTGGGGGGCAGGATCCACCCGTGGGGGGCAGGGGACATGGCTCTGGGTCAGGATCCACCTGTGGGGGGCAGGATCCACCCATGGGGTCAGGGGACACAGCTCTGGGTCAGGATCCACCCATGGGGGGCAGGATCCACCCGTGGGGGGCAGGACCCACCCATGGGGGGCAGGACCCACGGCTCAGGGTCAGGATCCACCCGTGGGGGGCAGGGGACACAGCTCTGGGTCAGGATCCACCCATGGGGGGCAGGATCCACCCGTGGGGGGCAGGGAGCACAACACACTGCTCAGGATGTGAAGGGAGCGACACCCCCAACAACCAGCAGTGATCCCCGAGCAGGGGCACCACCGCTCCCCCAAAAGCTCCTTTGCAGGGCTGGGGCCAAGCGCCCCCCAAAAGCCTCCTACCCCCCCCAGCCCCCCGGCCTGAGCGTGGGTGGGAGCTGGGGGCAAGGGGCAGGTGGCACGAGGCAGGGCTGGGTCCCCAGTGGGGAAGGAGCCACGGGGAGGGGCAGAGAACTGGGGGGGGGGGGAAGAAATTGGGGGGGGGCAGAGAAATGGGGGTGAGGGGCAGAGAAATGGGGGGGAAGAAATGGGGGTGAGGGGCAGAGAAATGGGGGGGGAAGAAATGGGGGTGAGGGGCAGAGAAATGGGGGTGAGGGGCAGAGAATTGGGGGGAAGAAATCGGGGTGAGGGGCAGAGAAATGGGGGGGGAAAGAAATCGGGGGGGGCAGAGAAATGGGGGTGAGGCGGGGAAAGAAATCAGGGGGAAAGAAATCAGGGTGGGGGAGGAAATCAGGGTGAGGGAGGAGAAGAAATCAGGGTGAGAGGGGAAGAAATTGGGGTGAGGGGGGAAGAAATTGGGTTGAGGGGGGAAGAAACTGGGGGAGGAATTGGGGAAGAAATTGGGGGAAGAATCAGGGTGAGGGAGGAAAAGAAATCAGGGTGAGAGGGGAAGAAATTGGGGTGAGAGGGGAAGAAACTGGGGTGAGGGGCAGAGAAATGGGGGTGAGGGGCAGAGAAACGGGGGTGAGTGGGGCAGAAATCGGTGTGAGGGGGGAAGAAATTGGGATGGGGGAAGAAATCAGGGTGAGGGAGGAAAAGAAATCGGGGTGAGGGGGGAGAAATCAGGGTGAGAGGGGGGAAGAAATTGGGGTGAGGCGGGAGGGAAGGAAAGCAGGAGGTTCCAAACCTTGGCAGGATGGAGCAGGGAAAGGCTGGGGCAAGGCAGAGGGTGAGAGCAGCGAGGCAGGAGCATGCAGCAGCGTGTCCTGCCCAGGCAGGGAAGGCCCCCAAGCACCTGGCAGAGCCCCCCAGCGCCTGGCAGAGCCCTCCCAGCGCCTGGCAGAGCCCCCCTAGTGCCTGGCAGAGCCCCCCAGCGCCTGGGGTCTGCTTACTTTTTGTTGGAGATCAAGTCGAGCGTCTGGTACACCAGTGAGTAGAGATACTCCACCTGCAAGAGAGGGGCTGGTCTCTTGGGGATGATCACAGCATCAGAGTCACAGGGGTGGGAAGGGCCCCCCAGAGCCCCTGGGGTCCAACCCCCTGCCAAAGCAGGGTCCCTAGCACAGGGCACACAGGGCGCTGTCCAGACGGGGCTGGAATCTCTCCAGAGAAGGAGACTCCACACCCCCTGGGCAGCCTGGCCCAGGGCTCCCTCACCCTCACTGGCAAGAAGTTCTTCCCCACATTGAGGGGGAACTCCCTGGGCTCCAACTTGAGCCCATCACCCCTTGTCCTGTACCCACACACACTGAGAAGGGGCTGGCCAATTCCCCCTGCATCCCATGCTGAAGATAATTATAAACATTAATTAGGTCTCCCCTTAGTCTCCTCTTCTCAAGATTGAACAGCCCCAGCTCCCTCAGCCTTTCCTCCCAGGGGAGATGCTCCAGGCCCTTCAGCATCTCCCTGTCCCTCCTCTGGACTCTCTCCAGGAGATCCCTGGCTGGTTGATCCCAGGGAGCCCAGCACTGGACACAACACTCCAGCTGGGGCCTGAGCAGGGCAGAGCAGAGGGGGAGGATCCCCTCCTGGGACCTGCTGCCCACACTCCTCCTGATGCCCCCAGGATCCCCTTGTCTCTCTCAGCCCCAGGACACACCGCTGGCTCATGGACACCCTGTCATCTACCAGCACCCCCAGTCCTTCTCCACAGAGCTCCTCTCCAGCAGCTCCCCCAGCCTGTCCTGATCCCAGCAGTTCTTCCTTCCCAGGGGCCAGACTCTCCCCTTGCCCTTGTTGTTCCTCCTCTGGTCTCTCCCTGCCCAGCTCTCCAGCCTGGCCAGGTCTCTCTGGGTGGCAGCGCAGTGTCCTGTGTCCCCCACTCCTCCCAGCTCTGGATCATCAGCACTTGCTGAGGGGGGATGCTGTCCCCTCATCAAGGTCTCAGTGAAGATGTTAACCAGGACTGGACCCAACCCCAGCCCTGGGGAGCAGCGCTGGTCACAGGCCTCCAGCCAGACTCTGCCCCACTGACCACCCCGCTCTGGGCTCGGCCCCACAGCCAGCTCTCCCCCCACCTCACTGCCCACTCCTCCATCCCATGCTCTCCCAGCTTTGCTGTCAGGATGTCATGGGATGTCAGGATGTCATGATGGGAAAAGCAGCTCCTGGAAGAGCTACTCCGGGGTGAACCAGCCCCCTGCTCACCCCCAGCAGCTGCAGCCCCCTCCCCACCCTCACCATCTCCCTGCCCTCTGCGCTGCCAGAGCCGCCCTGAGCCCGGGCCTGGGGAAGTGGGGGGCTGTTTCCCACCCTCCTGGTCTGTTCCAGTCCTCCAGCCCCCGACACGCACCAAGGGCTGAGTCGAGGGGCTCCAAATTCACACCCCCCAGCTCCACCAGCCCTCACCACATCCAAGTCTCCTCCCAGAGCCCCTGCAGAGCTCAGCCTCAGGGCCTGGTAGAAGGATGGAGGAACAGGCAGGGTGAGCGGATCGGGGTCCCACCAGCTCCCTCACCTTCCGACTGTAGATACAGGCAGAGCCCTGGATCAGCAGAGCCGCCTCTGTGAAGTTCATGGTGGTCCTGCCATTGTCAAAGGAGATGCAGATCTGATCCACCTGCAAAGGGAAAGCCAAGGGTGGGGGCAGAGCCAGCAGCGAACCTGGGGCGCAGGAGGGAAGCCCCCCACCCAGGGGTGCAGACAGACACCCCCCCAGCTCACCTCCTCCAGGTACTCCCCGAGCTGGGCAGCCACATCCACCTCCCAGTTCTTGGTGAGGTCCTGGATGGGCTGCAGGAGGTGCAGGAAGCGCGACTCCACCTCCTCCATGGCCCCGGGCTGGGGGGTCCCAAGGGGTTTAAAGCTCCTGGTTCTAAACAGGGGGTCCTGGGGGTGACATCCGAGGGTCAGGGGTCCCTGCAGCTCAGCACAGCCGCGGGGCTGGGGCTGGCAGAGAGTCCTGAGCTCCACGGGGAGAGACACAGGAGTTTTGGGGGGCAGAAAAGACCCCCGAGGGCACCGAGTCTGAGCGCTGCCCCAGCCCTGCCGAGCCCACAGCCCCCCATCCGCAGGGCTCTGCCCCCCGGGGGGATGGGGACTCCCCCTGCCCCGGGCAGCCCGTCCCAGTGACCCACAGCCCTCTGGGGAAGCCGCTTTCCCTGAGCTCCAGCCCAAACCTCCCCGGCACAACAGGAGGCTGTTTCCTCTCCTCCCATCCCTCCTTACTGGGGGAAGGGACCGGCCCAGCCACAGCCCCCCCAGGTCTCCCCAGAGGAATCCTGCACCCCTGGGCAGGCAGGACCCGAGCCCCACGCCAACACCTGCCCTGGGCAGCGCTGCCCACAGGCCCCGATCCCGGATCCCCATCCCAAACCCGAACCCGATCCCAGATCCTGGTCCCCGATCTTGACCCTGAGCCTGGATCCCAGCCTTAATCCCAGATCCAGGCCCTGGCCCCAATCCCAGATCCCAGCCCTGATCTTGTACCCAATCCTGTATCCTGACCCTGATGCCAGCCCTGATCCCAGCCCCAGTCCCAGATCCTGGCCCTGATCCCAGATCACAGCCCTGATGTCAGCCCAGATCCTGGTCTTGATCTTGACCCTGACTGCAGATCCAGCCCCTGATCCCAGCCTTGATCACATACAGATCCAGGCTGTGATCCGAACCACGGCCCTGATCCCAGATCCCAGCCCCGATGTCGAGCCCCAGTCCTGACCCCAATCCCAGATCCCAGATCCCAGACCCTGGCTTCAGATCCCGACCCCAATCCTGGATCCAGGCCCTGACCCTGATCCCAGATCCCGACCCCCAATCCCAGAGCCCATCTCAATTCCTGATGCCGGCCCCAATCCTGACCCCAATCCCAGATCCCAGACCCCGGCCCCAATCCCAGATCCAGGCCCTGACCCCGATTCTGGATCCTGACCCCCGATTCCAATCCCAGATCCCAGCCCCGATCCCCACCCCTGCCCCCCTGGCCGCCTCCGTCCCTCGGCTCCGCTATCCCTATCCCGGCCTGCTATCCCTGCTATCCCGGCCCCGGCTCCACTATCCCTATCCTGGTCCCGCTATCCCGATCCCTGCCCCGGCGCCGCTATCCCGGTCCCGGGATCCCGGTCCCGATCCCGGCCCCTCTATCCCTGCCCCGGCCCCTCTATCCCAATCCCGATCCCGGCCCCGCTATCCCGATCCTGGCCCCGGCCCCGCGATCCCGATCCCGGCCCCACTACCCCTGCCCCGGCCCCGGCCCCGGCCCGGCCCCGGCCCCGGCCCCGGCCCCGGCCCCGGCCCCGACCCAGCCCCTGCCCCGGCGCCGCTATCCCGATCCCGGCCCCGCGATCCCGATTCCGGCCCCTCTATCCCTGCCCCGGCCCTGGCCCCGGGACCCCGATCCCTATCCCTATCCCTATCCCGATCCCGATCCCGGCCCCGCTATCCCGATCCCAGCCCCGGGATCCCGATTCCGGCCCCTCTATCCCGGCCCCGGCCCCGCTATCCCTATCCCTATCCCGGCCCCGGCCCCGGGATCCCGGTCCCGCTGTCCCTCTATCCCGGCCCCCCGGTGTCCCGGCCCCCGGCCCCCCGGTGTCCCGGCCCCCGGCCCCGGCCCCGGCCCCGGCCCCGGCCCCGGTGTCCCGGTGTCCCGGTGTCCCGGTGTCCCGGTGCCCCGGTGTCCCGGTGTCCCGGTGTCCCGGTGTCCCGGTGTCCCGGCCCCTCACCGGCCCCTGGCGCCATTTCGCTTTTCCCGCCCAACGCGCTGACGCCCGATACGCGCTGACGTCACCGCGCTCCGGGCCTGTCCCACCCCCCCTCCCACCCCCCTCCCCCCGTCTCCGCCATGGGGGACCCGCCGTTACGGCCGCGCTCCCTCTTCCTGGCCGGGCTGGCGGCCTCTTACCTCGCTGCCTTCGCCTCCCTCTACGTACAGATCCCCGGTACAGCGGCGGGGAGGCCGGGCTGGGGCGGGGAGGGGGCTAGGCTGGGGGGTGAGGGGAGGCCGGGAGGGGTCGGGGTCGGGGGGGCCTAGGCCTGAGGCCAGGCCGGGCTGGGCTGGGTTGGGGGGCTAGGCCTAAGGCGAGGCCAAGCCAGGCCGGGCTGGGGCGGGGAGGGGGCTAGGCTGGGGGGTGAGGCGAGGCCGGGAGGGGTTGGGGTCGGGGAGGGGGTGTCTAGGCCTAGGCTTGAGGCCAGGCCGGGCTGGGTTGTGGGGGCAGGGGGGGCTAGGCCTGAGGCGAGGCCAAGCCAGGCCAGACCGGGCTGAGGCGGGGAGGGGGCTAGGCTGGGGGGTGAGGCGGGGTCGGGGGGGCCTACTCCTAGGCCTGAGGCTAGGCCAGGCCGGGCTGGGTTGGGGAGGGGGCCAGGCCTGAGGCGAGGCCAAGCCAGGCCAGGCCGGCGGCGTGAGGCGAGGTGGGGTGAGGCGAGGTGGGGCTCGTGGGGTGAGGCGAGGCCGGGATGGGTCAGGGTCGGGGAGGGGGGAGCCTAGGCCTGAGGCTAGGCCAGGCCAGGCCGGGCTGGGTTGGGGAGGGGGCTAGGCCTGAGGCGAGGCCAAGCCAGGCCAGGCTGGCAGCGTGAGGCGAGGTGGGGCTGGGGAGGGGGCCCGGGTTGAGGCGGGCGCCGGGGGAGGCTGAGCTTCCCCCCGGCGCCCGCCTCAACCCGGGCCCCGACCCCACTGGATGCCCCCCTTGCCCCCCACCTTCTCCATCAAGCAGGAAGGCTCCATCCCCATCACCCCCATCCCTTTTTCCAGGCCTCTACGGGAGAGACGGCATCCTGCCTGCCCGCCGAACGCTGCGCCTGAGCGGGAAAGGGTTATGGGAGCAGCTGCGGGATTTTCCCACCCTTCTTTGGCTGGGACCGTACCTGGGCTTGGATACGGAGCTGGGGATGGAGCTGCTGTGCCTTCTGGGGGTGGTGACATCCTTGGGTGCCATGGTTTTCGAGCCCCTGAGGGATAGCCTGGTCTTTGCCCTGCTCAGCATGTTCTATCTGTCGCTCTACCAGGTAGGAGGATGCGCAGGGAGGGCTGGGTTTGCTGCAGGAGGGGAGTTGAGGGGATGGTGTTGTTGGGGTGGGAGTTGGATGGGACCTGGAGAGATCGCTGAGCTCAACATCCTGGAGGGCCTGGAGCGTGTCCAGGGAAGGGCAAGCAGGCTGGGGAAGGGGCTGGAGAGCAGCAAAGCTTGCGAGGAGCGGCTGAGGGAGCTGGGGGTGTTGAGGCTGGAGCAGAGGAGGCTGAGGGGAGAGCTTCTCCCCCCTGCCCTGCCCTGCCCTGGCAGGAGGGTGCAGAGAGGTGGGCGAGGGTCTCTCCAGGCAGGGGCCAGGAGCTGGGAGGAGGGGCAGTGGGCTCAAGCTGGGCCAGGGCAGGCTCAGCTCAGCTGGGAGGGCAAAGTTCTTCCCTGGCAGAGCTGTGGGGCTGTGGCCCAGGCTGCCCAGGGAGGGGGCTGAGTCCCCAGCCCTGGGGGTGTTGAACAGAGGGGAGATGAGGTGCTCAGGGATCTGGCTCAGCACAGGACAGGGGCGGTTGGGCTCCAGGGGCTCCAAGGGCTTTTCCAGCCTGGGGATTCTGTGAGGTTGGGGGTTGGAGCTGGGAGCTCTGGGGAGGGCAGGGGGTGACACTCCCCAGCCTCGCTGAGCCCTCCCAGGGCTGCCATGCCCAGCGCCAGGCCCTTTCTCTGCTCCCTGGGAGAGCTCTGGGCCACTGCTGGGCTGGCATCAGCTGGTGTGAAGCAGAGGCCACCGGCACGGGCTGGGTGAGGAGGAGGAGGGGGGTCTATTCCCTCTGAAACCCGGGAGTCAGAGGGAAAGGGCCCATCTGTGTGTTTGGAAATCCTTCTGTGGGGCAGCTGTTCCCCCAGGAGGAGCTGGCGGGCAGCCCGGGTGCTGGCAGCCCTTCCCGGTCCCAGCACCAGTGGCTGTGGGGAGCGGTGCTGGGGGGGTGCTGGGGGGTGCTGGGAAGGGTGCAGGGGGGTGCTGGCTGTGAGGAGGGATGCAGGGGGGCTGCTGGCTGTGGGGAGGGGTGCAGGGGGGTGCTGGCTGTGGGGAGGGGTGCAGGGGGGTGCTGGCTGTGGGGAGGGGTGCAGGGGGGTGCTGGCTGTGGGGAGGGGTGCAGGGGGGTGCTGGCTGTGGGGAGCGGTGCAGGGAGGGGTGCAGGGGGGGTGCTGGCTGTGGGGAGGGGTGCAGGGGGGTGCTGGCTGTGGGGAGCGGTGCAGGGAGGGGTGCAGGGGGTGCTGGCTGTGGGGAGGGGTGCAGGGTGGGTGCTGGCTGTGGGGAGGGGTGCACAGGGGGGTGCTGGCTGTGGGGAGCAGTGCTGGAAGGGGTGCAGGGGGAGTGCTGGCTGTGGGGAGGGGTGCAGGGGGGTGCTGGCTGTGGGGAGGGGTGCAAGGGGGCTGCTGGCTGTGAGGAGGGGTGCAAGGGGGCTGCTGGCTGTGGGGAGGGGTGCAGGGGGTGCTGGCTGTGGGGAGGGGTGCAGGGGGGTGCTGGCTGTGGGGAGGGGTGCAGGGGGGTGCTGGCTGTGGGGAGCGGTGCAGGGAGGGGTGCAGGGGGGTGCTGGCTGTGGGGAGGGGTGCAGGGGGGTGCTGGCTGTGGGTAAGGGGTGCAGGGGGGTGCTGGCTGTGGGGAGTGGTGCAGGGGGTGCTGGCTGTGGGGAGGGGTGCAGGGGGGTGCTGGCTGTGGGTAAGGGTGCAGGGGGGTGCTGGCTGTGGGGAGGGGTGCAGGGGGGTGCTGGCTGTGGGGAGCGGTGCAGGGAGGGGTGCAGGGCGGGTGCTGGCTGTGGGGAGGGGTGCAGGGCGGGTGCTGGCTGTGGGGAGGGGTGCAGGGCGGGTGCTGGCTGTGGGGAGGGGTGCACAGGGGGGTGCTGGCTGTGGGGAGGGGTGCAGGGCGGGTGCTGGCTGTGGGGAGGGGTGCACAGGGGGGTGCTGGCTGTGGGGAGGGGTGCAGGGGGGGTGCTGGCTGTGGGGAGGGGTGCACAGGGGGTGCTGGCTGTGGGGAGCAGTGCTGGAAGGGGTGCAGGGGGGTGCTGGCTGTGGGGAGCGGTGCTGGGAGGGGTGCAGGGGGTGCTGGCTGTGGGAGCAGGATGTCTCCCATGTGGGGGGCTGCCCTGTGGCATGGTTATCCCCAGCACACGGCTGAGCCCTGCTGAGCAGCTCGGGCCTGGGGAGGCCATGGGGGAGCTGGGGGTCCTGAGCGACCCCCTGCCTCTGCAGGAGGAGGGCACGGCTCCCGGGGCTGAGCCCAGCCGGCTCCTGCCCTGCCCGGGAGAGTGCTGGGGAGGGTGGGGGGTGGTGCTGGGGGGGTGGGGGGTGGTGTACGTGGCTCCCTCCCTCGCTCCCTTTTAAGGTGACGCTGGAGAGAGCAGTCCCGCTCCTCCCCTGCAGCCCTGGCCCGGCTGCGGGCAGGGACCAGCACCCGGGGGAGGGGGAGGAGCCCCCTGCAGCCCCCAGCCCTGGCCCTCTGCCCTCCCACCCTGGGAGCTGGTCCTGGGTGTCCTGGGCTGAGCATCCTTCTCCCTCCCTGCCCCGGGTGCCGCCACCGTGGCATCCCGATGTGCTGCTGCTCTGCCTCTCAGGCTTGGCCCCTAGCCCAGTGCTGGGAGAGGAGCTGCTGGAGGCACTGGGAGGGGGGTGGCTCTCTGGGAGGGGTCGGCAGCCACCCCTTGACCCTTCTGCCCCCTCCCCACGGGGTTGGGCTTGAGGAAGGGGCTGTGGGTCTGCTTACCACCCCCTCCCTCTCTCTGCAGGTGGGGCAAGTCTTCCTCTACTTCCAGTGGTAAGTGGGCTCTACCGGCCCGGGGGGGCTGAGCCAGGTGGGGGATAGACCTGGGGGGGCTGAGCCAGGTGGGGGATAGACCTGGGGGGGCTGAGCCAGGTGGGGGATAGACCTGGGGGAGGCTGAGCCAGGTGGGGGATAGATCTGGGGGGGGTTGAGCACAGGGGGATAGATCTGGGGGGGGTTGAGCACAGGGGAGCAGATCCAGGGGAGCTGAGCTGGGGGTTCCGTGCCTGGGGCTCAGGGGAGCTGGGGGTTCCATGCCTGGGTTTTGGGGGATCTGGGGGTTCCGTGCCTGGGGAGCTGGGGGTTCCGTGCCTGGGGCTCGGGGGAGCTGGGGGTTCCATGCCTGGTTCTTGGGGGAGCTGGGGGTTCCATGCCTGGGGAGCTGGGGGTTCCATGCCTGGTTCTTGGGGGAGCTGGGGGTTCCATGCCAGGGGAGCTGGGGGTTCCATGCCTGGGGCTTGGGGGAGCTGGGGGTTCCATGCCTGGGGCAGCTGGGGGTTCCATGCCAGAGGATCTGGGGGTTCCATGCCTGGGGCTCGGGGGAGCTGGGGGTTCCATGCCAGGGGCTCTGTGCTAAGGGTGCCAGTGGTTCCATGCCAGGGGAGCTGGGGGTTCTGTGCCTGGGGCTCTGGGGAGCTGGGGGTTCCATGCCTGGGTAGCTGGGGGTTCCGTGCCTGGGGCTCAGGGGAGCTGGGGGTTCCATGCCAGGGGAGCTGGGGGTTCTGTGCCTGGGGCTCTGGGGAGCTGGGGGTTCCATGCCTGGGGATCTGGGGGTTCCATGCCTGGGTAGCTGGGGGTTCCGTGCCTGGGGCTCAGGGGATCTGGGGGTTCCATGCCAGAGGATCTGGGGGTTCCATGCCTGGGGAGCTGGGGGTTCCATGCCTGGGGCTCGGGAGAGCTGGGGGTTCCATGCCAGGGGCTCTGTGCTAAGGGTGCCGGTGGTTCCATGCCAAGGGAGCTGGGGGTTCTGTGCCTGGGGCTCTGGGGAGCTGGGGGTTCCGTGCCTGGGGAGCTGGGGAGTTCCATGCCTGGGGCTTGGGGGTGCTGGGGGTTCCATGCCTGGGGCTTGGGGGATCTGGGGGTTCCATGCCTGGGGAGCTGGGGGTTCCGTGCCTGGGGCTCGGGGGAGCTGGGGGTTCCATGCCAGAGGATCTGGGGGTTCCATGCCTGGGGCTCAGGGGAGCTGGGGGTTCCATGCCTGGGGAGCTGGGGTTTGCGTGCTGGGGGCTCTGGGGCCCAGCTGAGCCCCAGGGCGGCGATGGGGCCCCCCCGGGGGTCTGGGTGCCCCTGAGGTGGCGGTGGGACACAAGGCTGTTCCCCCTAGGGACAGCCTGCTGCTGGAAGCGGGGTTCCTGGCGGTGCTGGTGGCCCCCCTGCGCCTGCTGAGGTGGGGGTCCCCAGCCTGGCGCCCCCACGACTCCATCACCTTCTGGCTGGTGCGCTGGCTCCTCTTCCGCCTCATGTTCGCCTCTGGCGTGGTGAAGCTGACCAGCCGCTGCCCCACGTGGTGGGGGCTCACGGGTGAGGGGTGTCCTGGGGGGAGGGGGTCTGGGGGGACCCTGGGTGTGTTGGGGGGAGCAGGGGCATCGCCCCAAGCCTCAGGCTGTCCCCCAAGCCTCAGGCTGTGCCCCCAGTAGCAGGCAGCTGCCTGCACCGGGGCGGGGGCTGCTGCCGGCACCTCTCCTGCGTTCCCCCCGAGCCGTGCCCCCCTGACCCCCCTGACCCCCCGTGCCCCCAGCTCTCACCTATCACTACGAGACGCAGTGCATCCCCACGCCAGGCGCCTGGTTCGCCCACCAGCTCCCGGTCTGGTTCCAGAAGCTCAGCGTGGTGGCCACCTACGTCATCGAGATCGCCCTGCCCCTCCTCTTCTTCGCGCCCCTCCGGCGCCTCCGGCTCTTCGCCTTCTACAGCCAGGTGGGTGGGCAGAGCCGGGACCCCCACCCCCCACACCCCATCCCCTCCCTCAACTCCCCGGGGGCTGCAGCACCCGCCGTCCCCATGGGCAGGCCAGGCTCAGCGTGCCCTGGCAGGCAGGGCCCTCCCTTCCCCCAGCGCTGGGGTGCCGTGCTTCGGTGGGGTGCCCCCCAGGGCAGGCCGCTCAGCGCTGCGGGCCCCCCCCCCCCAAGTCCCTGCCTGTGCCCCTCCCCAGGTCCTGCTGCAGGTCCTCATCATCCTCACGGGTAACTACAACTTCTTCAACATGCTGACCATCGTCCTGGCCTTCTCCCTGCTGGATGAGGAGCACGTGGGGCGCTGGCTGGGCCGTGCCAAGAGGAAGCAGGGCAGCGGTGAGCACCCAGGCACCTTGTTTTGGGGGGTGGGGGAGGGATCCCCTCTCTGCCATGCCAGAACTGGGGAGGGGACAGGCCAGCGCCACCCACCACCCCCTGTGCGGCCCTGAGAGCTGTGCCAGCACGGCCGCCTTGCCCCATCCCAGGGCTCTGCACCCCTGGGGGCTCCAGCCCCATCCCAGGGCTCTGCACCCCTGGGGGCTCCAGCCCCATCCCAGGGCTCTGCACCCCTGGGGGCTCCAGCCCCATCCCAGGGCTCTGCACCCCTGGGGGCTCCAGCTGGGGCCCCCAAAGCGATGCGGTGGTTCCTGCTGCGGGGGTCAGCTCTGAGGGCTGTGCCCATGCTCCTGGGTGGCAGGGGGTCAGGCTCGACCCCCTCCCCAGCAGCCCCAGAGCTCAGGCACCCCGCTGTGCCGCAGCCTGGCCGCCCAGCCTGGGGTCCCTGCTCTCCACGCTGGTGGAGCTGAGCACCTACGGGCTCCTGCTCTACTGGAGCATCCAGTCCTTCGGCCTGGAGATCGACTGGGAGAAGAAGCAGCTGGACTCCAAAGTTGGTGGGTCACAGCCCTGCCCTTCAGAGCCCCCATCACCCCCCACCCCTCAGGGGTGAGGAGGCTCCTGGGTGACCCCGGGGACCTTCCTTTGCTGCAGCCTTCACCTACCACGAGTTCACGACGTGGCTGCGGGCCGTGACGCTGCCGCTGGTGGGGCTGGGCTTCCTCTCCCTCTCCTGGGAGATCCTGGTCGCCATGTACAGGTCAGGGGGGTTGGTGGCACTGGGCTCTCGTGTGTGGCACCCCCGGGGGGCAGAGCTGCTGTTGGGGGGGGCTGGTGCTGCCCTGAGGGAGCAGGTGCCAGGGGAGCCGTGTTGGGAACCAGAGCACGGGGCTGGGGAGGGGGTGGGACGGGGCTGGGGAGGGGAGGAGGGGAGGGGAGTGGGACGGGGCTGGGGAGAGGGGTGGGACGGGGATGGGAGGGGTGGGATTTTCCTCCGCAGCATTGGAGCAATGCTGAGCCCTCGGGTGCTTTGGGTGCAGACAGGGGGTCTCTGCGCCCCGAAGCCTGGGGACACCCTGGATTTGGGTGCAGCTGGGGGGGTCTCTGCACCCTGGAACGTGGGGACAGCCCAGAGTGTGGGGACAGCCTGGATTTGGGTGCAGTTGGGGGGGTCTCTGCACCCCAGAGCGTGGGGACAGCCTGGATTTGGGTGCAGTTGGGGGGTCTCTGCACCCCAGAGTGTGGGGACAGCCTGGATTTGGGTGCAGTTGGGGGGTCTCTGCACCCTGGAGCACGGGGTTAGCCTGGATTTGGGTGCAGTTGGGGGGGCTCTGCACCCTGGAACGGGGTCAGCCTGGATTTGGGTGCAGCTGGGGGTCTCTGCACCCCAGAGCATGGGGACACCCTGGATTTGGGTGCAGCTGGGGGGTCTCTGCACCCCAGAGCATGGGGACACCCTGGATTTGGGTGCAGTTGGGGGGTCTCTGCACCCCAGAGCATGGGGACACCCTGGATTTGGGTGCAGCTGGGGTGGTCTCTGCACCCCAGAGCATGGGGACACCCTGGATTTGGGTGCAGTTGGGGGGGTCTCTGCACCCCAGAGCACGGGGACACCCTGGATTTGGATGCAGCTGGGGGGTCTCCGCACCCTGCAGCGTGGGGACTCCCCAGAGCATAGGGCCACCCGGCAGCAGGGGGACACCCTGGTGCAGTTGGGGGGGTCTCTGCAGAGCTCGAGCCTCCCCCTCTCCTCGTAGGTGCGCCTGCGTCCGCGGATGCTTCTGGAAGCTCTGGGCCGCGCTGCAGTGGGCCCTTATCACCACCGCCGCCGTGGGGCTCTTCGCCGTCAGCCTGGTGAGCGGCTGGGGGAGCAGCAGGGTGGGGAGTGGGAGGCAGGGCCTGGACCCCTCCCCACCCCTCCAGCTGGGGTGACAGGAGCCCCTCCGTGCTGCCTCCCAGGTGCCCTTCACCTACGTGGAGCAGGAGGCCAGCGGGAAGCTCTGGCCCGGCCTCCACCGCATGTTCAACGCCGTGGAGCGCTTCCAGGTGGTGAACTCCTACGGGCTGTTCCGCAGGATGACCGGCGTGGGGGGCAGGCCCGAGGTGGTGCTGGAGGGCAGCTACGGCGGCCAGAGCTGGACGGTGGGTGGGGGGCCCTGCCCTGCGGGGGGGCAGCACTCTGGGGTGGGAAAGACACCCCCCTGAGAGCTCTGGAGCCGGGCTGGGAGAGCTGGAGAAGGGAAAGCTGCTGCTGGGGAGAGCTCCCAGCCCCTTCCCGGCCCTCCAGGGGCTCCAGGAGAGCTGGAGAGGGGCTGGTGCCCAGGGCAGGGAGGGCCAGGCCCAGGGGAACGGCCTCCAGCTGCAGGAGGGGGATGGAGAGGGGCTGGGGGGCAGAAATCCTTCCTGGGGAGGGGGAGGCCCTGGCACAGGGTGCCCAGAGGAGCTGGGGCTGCCCCGGGACCCCTGGCAGGGCTCAAGGCCGGGTTGGACGGGGCTGGGGGCACCCTGGGCTGGGGTGGGGGTGTCCCTGTCTGGGGGGGGGGCTCTGAGGGCCCTGCCCTGCACCAGAGGAGGCCCCAGCGATGCCAGACGTCCCCATCCCACTGGTGTGGTCCCTTCTGGAGCATCATCTCTGGTGATGGGAAGGAGGATGGGGAGGCCGGCAGAGCCCTGCCCTTGACCCAGCGCAGCCGGGGGGAGGTCCATGCCCCCTCCCCACAGCTGCAGCCCCCTCCCAGCCCCCTCTTCTTCCTCCCCCCAGGAGATCGAGTTCATGTACAAGCCGGGTAACGTGAGCGCAGCCCCCCGGTGCTCGTGCCCCACCAGCCCCGCCTGGACTGGCAGATGTGGTTCGCGGCCCTGGGCCCCCCAGCAGCAGCCCCTGGTTCGCCAGCTTCGTGTACCGCCTGCTCCAGGGCAAGAGGGACGGTGAGCGGGGCCGGGGGCTGGGGGGCTGTGGGGGCTGCGAGGGCTGGGGGCGGGGGGCATGGCTCAAGGGGGTCAGAGCTCATGGGGCTCAGGGCAGGGTCACGGCTCGGGGGGGTCACAGCTCAGGGGGGTGGATCATGCCTCATGGGGCTCGCGGGGGGGTCACAGCTCATGAGGCTCAGGGTGGGGGTCACAGCTCGGGGGGCACATCACAGCTCGGGGGGGTCACAGCTCGGGGGTGGCGTCACGGCTCATGGGGCTCTGGGTGGGGGTCACAGCTCGGGGGGGGTCACATCTCTTGGGGCTCAGGGTTGGGGGGAGTGTCACGGCTCGGGAGGGGTCCCAGCTCATGGGTGTCACAGCTCAGGGGGGTCCCGGCTCTTGGGGCTCAGGGTTGGGGGGGGTGTCACAGCTCGGGGGGGTCCCGGCTCTTGGGGCTCAGGGTTTGGGGGGGTGTCACAGCTCGGGGGGGGTCCCGGCTCTTGGGGCTCAGGGTTTGGGGGGCTGTCACGGCTCGGGGGGTCCCGGCTCTTGGGGCTGAGGGTCGGGGGGTGTCACGGCTCGGGGGGTCCCAGATCATGGGGCTGGGGGGAGGTCACAGCTCAGGGGGGTCACATCTCATGGGGCTCAGGGTCGGGGGGGTGTCACAGCTCAGGGAGGGTCCTGGCTCTTGGGGCTCAGGGTTGGGGGGAGTGTCACGGCTCGGGGGGTCCCAGCTCATGGGTGTCACAGCTCGGGGGGGGGTCCCAGATCATGGGGCTGGGGGGAGGTCACAGCTCAGGGTGGGGGTCACATCTCTTGGGTGTCACAGCTCGGGGGGGGGTCACATCTCTTGGGGCTCAGGGTTGGGGGGAGTGTCACGGCTCGGGGGGGTCCCGGCTCTTGGGGCTCAGGGTTGGGGGGGTGTCACAGCTCGGGGGGGGTCCCGGCTCTTGGGGCTGAGGGTTGGGGGGGTGTCACGGCTCGGGGGGTCCCAGATCATGGGGCTGGGGGGAGGTCACAGCTCAGGGGGGTCCCGGCTCTTGGGGCTCAGGGTCGGGGGGGAGTGTCACAGCTCAGGGGGGTCCCGGCTCTTGGGGCTCAGGGTTTGGGGGGCTGTCACGGCTCGGGGGGTCCCGGCTCTTGGGGCTGAGGGTCGGGGGGGTGTCACGGCTCGGGGGGGTCCCAGATCATGGGGCTGGGGGGAGGTCACAGCTCAGGGGGGGTCACATCTCATGGGGCTCAGGGTCGGGGGGGTGTCACAGCTCAGGGGGGTCCCGGCTCTTGGGGCTCAGGGTTGGGGGGAGTGTCACGGCTCGGGGGGTCCCAGCTCATGGGTGTCACAGCTCGGGGGGGGGTCCCAGATCATGGGGCTGGGGGGAGGTCACAGCTCAGGGTGGGGGTCACATCTCATGGGTGTCACAGCTCGGGGGGGTCACATCTCATGGGGCTCAGGGTTGAGGGAGGAGTGTCACAGCTCGGGGGGGTCCCGGCTCTTGGGGCTCAGGGTCAGGGGGGTGTCACGGCTCAGGGGGGTCCCGGCTCATGGGGCTGAGGGTCGGGGGGGGTATCACGGCTCAGGGGGGTCCCGGCTCTTGGGGCTCAGGGTCAGGGGGGTGTCACAGCTCAGGGGGGGTCCCGGCTCATGGGGCTGAGGATCGGGGGGGTGTCACGGCTCAGGGGGGTCCCGGCTCTTGGGGCTCAGGGTTGGGGGGAGTGTCACGGCTCGGGGGGTCCCAGCTCATGGGTGTCACAGCTCGGGGGGGGTCCCAGATCATGGGGCTGGGGGGGAGGTCACAGCTCAGGGTGGGGGTCACATCTCTTGGGTGTCACAGCTCAGGGGGGGTCCCGGCTCTTGGGGCTCAGGGTTGGGGGGGGTGTCACAGCTTGGGGGGGTCCCGGCTCATGGGGCTGAGGGTCGGGGGGGGTGTCACGGCTCAGGGGGGTCCCGGCTCTTGGGGCTGAGGGTCAGGGGGGTGTCACGGCTCGGGGGGCCCCAGGTCGGGGTGCTGACGCTGTGTGCCGTGGGGCAGTGGTCCGGCTGGTGCAGGTGGATGAGTCCCGGTACCCCTTCAGCGCCCAGCCCCCCGTCTACCTCCGGGCCCAGCTCTACAAGTACTGGTTCACCAGCAGCACCCAGAGCAGGTGAGGGGGGCTGGGGGGCAGCACCCCCACGCTGCTCCCGCTGTGCCCACGGGCTTTGCTCTTGGGTGGGGAAGGAGGGGGGCAGGCCCTGAATTTGGGGAGCTGCTGCTTGCCTGGCTAATGGGCTCCTTCACCTGCCGTGTGCCCCCAGCTCCTCTTGGGGGGGGTGGGAGGCAGGATCCTGTCCTCCCCCCCGGGCTGGTTTGGGGAGGGGCGTGGGTGCTGAGCTCCACTTTGGGGTGGTGGGGGGAGGCAGGATCCCATCCCCCTCCCCGGGCTGTTTTGGGGAGGGGGCTGAGTGCTGAGCTCCTGCATCCTGCAGCTCCTTGGTGTCCTGAGCTCTGGTTTTGGTGGGTGGGGGGAGTCAGGATCCCATCCCCCTCCCCCTGGGCTGGTTTGGGGAGGGGGCGCAGGCCAGGCCCTGATGCCCCCCCCCCCCAGCCCGGGCCCTGCGCCGTGGTGGCGGCGGCAGCACGTGCAGGAGTTCTTCCCCACCGTCTCCTTGGGGGACCCCACGCTGGAGAAGCTCCTCACCCAGCATGGCCTGAAGGTAGGACCCCCCCTCATTCCCCGGACCCCCACGGGCCCCCCTGACCCCCTCCCCTCTCCCTCCACCCCTCCCTCCCCTCCCTCCCCTCCCCTCCCCTCTCCATCCGTCCCTCCCCTCTCCCCTCCCCCCTCCCCTCCCCTCTCCCTCCATTCCCCCCTCCCTCCATCCCTCCCCTCCCCCCTCCATCCCTCCCCTCCCCTCTCCCTCCCTCCCCCCTCTCCCTCCGTCCTCCCCCCTCTCCCTCCATCCCTCCCCTCTCCCTTCGTCCCTCCCCTCCCCTCTCCCTCCGTCCCTCCCCTCCCCCTCCATCCCTCCATCCCCCCTCTCCCTCCACCCCCCCCCGTCCCTCCATCCCCCTCTCCCTCCACCCCCCTCCATCCCCTCCTCTCCCTCCACTCCCCCCTCCCCCTCCATCCCTCCATCCCCCTCTCCCTTCGTCCCTCCCCTCCCCTCTCCCTTCGTCCCTCCCCTCCCTCTCCCTCCGTCCCTCCCCTCCCCTCCATCCCTCCATCCCCCCTCTCCCTCCACTCCCCCCCCCGTCCCTCCATCCCTCCATCCCCCCTCTCCCTCCACCCCCCCCCGTCCCTCCATCCCTCCATCCCCCCTCTCCCTCCACCCACCCCCCCCGTCCCTCCATCCCTCCATCCCCCCTGTCCCTCCCCAGGACCCGCCGCCGCCGCTCTCCGCAGCCGCCGCCCTGCCCCGGCTCCTGCGCTGGGCCCGGCTCCTCAGCCGGCCCTTCCCGGGCCCGGCCGTGCTCTGGTCCCTCTACCTGGTGGCAGCCACCGCCCGCCTCCTGCCAGCCCTGGGGCGCCGGCGCCGGGGGGCGCGCCCCCCGCCCGCCACAAAGCCCCCAGGAGAGGGGAACCCCCCGACCGGGGGGCGGCGAGAGGAACGGGCAGGTGCGGAGGAAGGAGCCCCGGGACCCCGAGGAGAAGGGGGAGGGGAGGCCGCGGGGGGCAGCAGAGACCCCCGACGGCCCCCGCGGGCCCAGGAGGAAGAAGTAGGGGGGGGGGGGCTGCTGGCCTGGCCCCTCCCCCCTTTCCGGCCCCCCCCCCACCCGACTGAGGGTGCTGCCTGTGAGCTGGGGGGTCGGGGTGCAGGCAGCCCCCGCCCTCATGCTGCTCCCCCCTGGGCTCCCCGCTGTCTTCCCCCAAATTCAGGGGGTGCAGCGCTGGGGGGGGGGGCGGCAGCTTCCTCCCCTCTGCCCCCCTGGCCCCGTGGTGGGGTGGGGGGCGCTCTGACCCAGCACTGGGGGTGAGTTGGGCCACTGACCCCCCCCACCCTGAGCCCCCTGCCCTGGGGGACTGCCCCCCTGGCCCCACGCTGGGGCTGCGGGGGGCAGAGGGGGGGCTCTGACTCAGCACTGGGGGTGAGTTCTGCCCCCTCCCCTCTGCCCCCCGGCCCCACACTAGGGCTGCGGGGGCGGGGGCTGGGCTCTGACTCAGCACTGGGGGTGAGTTGGGGCACTGACCCCCCTCCCCTGCCCTGGGGGACTGCCCCCTCCCCTGCCCCCCGGCCCCACACTGGGGCTGCGGGGGGAGGGGGCTCTGACTCAGCGCTGGGGGTGAGTTGGGGCACTGCCCCCCCGAGCCCCCTGCCCCCCCCAGCACAGAGGTTTCCTATAATTTTCTAATTAAAAAGCCTTTGCCATTCCCGTGCCCGTGTGTGCCTGTCCCCGGGGGGAGGGGGGCCGGGGGGGGGCCTGTCCATTTGGGGCTGGGGGTTGTGCAGGGAGCGACCGGCAACGGGGTGGGGGGTGATGAGCAGCTTTATTAGGGAGCCCCGGTGCCCCCCACCACCACACCGCCTGTGCTGTGGGCTGGGGTGGGGGTCCCGCTGAGGTGGGGGGTCCTCCTGGGTTGGTGGCGGGGGGTGTCCCTGTCCATTTGGGGCTGGGGGTTGGGCAGGGGTCGACCAGCACGGGGCTGGGGGGTGATGAGCAGCTTTATACGGAGCCCTGGTGCCCCCCCACCACACTGCCTGTGCTGTGGGCTGGGGGTCCCCCTCGGTCAAGGGGGTTCTCCTGGGTTTGGGGGGGGTGTCCCTGTCCGTTTGGGGCTGGGGGCTGCGCAGGGATCCACCAGCAACGGGGTGGCGGGTGATGAGCAGCTTTATTAGGGGGCCCTAGTGCCCCCCAGCCTCACCACACCGGCTGGGGTGGGGGTCCTGCTTTAGTGGGGGTCCCCCTGGGTTGGTTGGGGTAGGGTCCCTGTTAATTTGGGGCTGGGGGCTGCTCAGGGAGTGACTGGCACCAGGCTGGGGGGTGATAAGCAGCTTTATTAGGAGCCCTGGTGCCCCCCAGCCCCACCACACCGGCTGGGGTGGGGGTCCCCCTGGGTTGGGGGGGTTCTCCTGGGTTGGGGGCACCCCTGGGTTGGGGGGGTCCCTGTCCATTTGGGGCTGGGGGCTGCGCAGGGAGTGACTGGCACCAGGCTGGGGGGTGATGAGCAGCTTTATTAGGAGCCCTGGTGCCCCCCAGCCCCACCACACCGGCTGGGGTGGGGGTCCCGCTGAGGTGGGGGTCCCGCTGGGTTGAGGAGGGGTCCCCCTGGGTTTTGGGGGGGGTCCCTCTCACCAGCAGAGCTGCCCCGGGCAGTACTTCTCCACCAGCGCCCGGTAGTAACCCTTGAGCTGCTGCACGTCGGGCAGCTCCTCCTGCTTGGTGTACAGGTCAAACTTGCTGTGGGGAGGCCAGAGGGGGGTGTGAGGGGGGGCTGCCCTTGGACCCCCCCCGAACCCCCAGCACCCACTTGAGCTCCTGCACCCAGGGCAGCATGCGCAGGTCCTCCTCGGAGCAGAGGTGCAGGTAGTCGCCGTGCTCGTGCCAGGGGTAGAAGGAGTGGAAGCGGATCATGTAGAAGGCCTGGGGGGGGGCAGAGGGGACAGAGTGGGGTGCCCACCCCACCCCGGGGGTGCTCAGCCCCCCTTGGTCACCCCAGCCCCCCAGCCTCCCCCCAGCCCTCACCTCCTTGGGCAGGGCGAAGCCGTTGAACTTCATGACTCTGTACATGTACTCTGGGGAGAGGGGGGTGGGGATGGGACCCTGGGACCCCCCCCCACACACACACCCCCACCCACACCAGGCACCCCCCCCAAACTGCCTGCACCCCCCTGCCCCCGCGGCCCTGGGCCCAAAGCTCCCAGTGAGGGGGGTTGGAGGGGGTCTGGGTGCAGGGTTGTGCCCAGAGGACAGGACCCCCCTCTATGCCCCCCCCAGCCCACCCACCCTGTACCCTCATGTCCCCCCCACCCCCTCCTCCCCATACCCTCGTGTCCCCCCTGCCCCAGGCCACGCCCCCTCATATGCCCCCCCTCATGTCCCGCCCCCCATGTCCCCCCCAGCCCACTCACCCTCCCCTCATGTCCCCCCCAGCCCACCCCCCAGTACCCTCATGTCCCCCACCCCCCCATACCCCCCAGCCCCTTCCCCATACCCTCATGTGTCCTCCCCCACCCTCATGTGCCCCCCCTCATGTCCCCCTCATGTCCCCCCCACCCTCATGTCCCCCCCCATGTCCCCCCACCCCCATCCCCCCCTCATGCCCCCACCCTCATGTCCCCCCCCCCATGTCCCCCCACCCCCATCCCCCCCTCATGCCCCCCCCCATGCCCCCCCCCATGTCCGTCCCCCCCCATGTCCCCCCCCCCATGCCCCCCCCCCCATGCCTGTCCCCCATGTCCGTCCCCCCCATGCCCCCCCCCCCCATGTCCGTCCCACATGTCCGTCCCCCCCATGTCCCCCCACCCCCATGCCCCCCCCCATGCCCCCCCCCATGCCCCCCCTCATGCCCCCCCCCCATGTCCGTCCCCCCCATGTCCCCCCACCCCCATGCCCCGCCCCATGCCCCCCCCCCCCATGCCCCCCCCCCCCCGCCCCCCCCCCCCCATGCCCCCCCCGTACCGTCGTGCCCCCAGGACATGAGGACGTTCTCCAGGCCGCAGTGGGGCTGGTACATCCCAAACTCAGTGCTGGGGACAGAGCCGGGGGGAGGGGGTGCTCAGGGCTGGCCCCCTCCCCGCACCCCCTGACCCCCCCAGCCCCCCCAGCCCCCATCCCCACCTGTACCGGGGGTCCCTGGTGTCGGGGTTGTCCCTGAAGGTCGAGTCGCTGAAGACCACCGACCTCTGCACCTTGCAGCCCACGGGGAACGTGTCCCCCACCACTGCCCACTGCGGGGGGAAGGGGGGCTAGAGCATCCCCCTGCCCGCCTGGGGGGGTGCGTGTCCCCCCAACAGCCGGCGGGACCCCCCTCCCCACCCACTCACCTGCGGCTCCCCAAACAGCGCCAGCACCTTGCCCAGGTCGTGCAGCAGCCCCACCAGCTGGAACCAGTCTGGGGGCGAGAGGGACCATCACCCCCACCCCCACTTCCCAGTGCCACGGGATGGGGGTCCCCGGGGCGGGGGGGCTGGCACAGACCCCCCACCCCCCTACCCTTGTCGGGGTGGGCGCGCCGGATGCCCTCAGCGGTTTGGAAGGCGTGGAAGGAGTTGGGGAAGTCCACGTCGGGGTCCGACTCGTCCACCAGCTGGTCCAGCAGCTCCAGTGCCTCCATGGCCCCCATCTTCCTCAGGGAGCAGGGGCTGTACTGGGCGCTCTGGGGGGGCACGGAGTGTGCTGGGACCCCCCCACTGCCACCCCAACCCGTCCCCGGGATCCCTCCCCAGAGCTGCAGGGGGTGTGTGCCCCCCCATTCCCAAAACCAGGCTGGAGTGGAGAGGAGCAGGGTCCATACTGGGCGCTCTGGGGGGCACGGAGTGTGCTGGGACCCCCCCACTGCCACCCCAACCCGTCCCCGGGATCCCTCCCCAGAGCTGCAGGGGGTGTGTGCCCCCCCATTCCCAAAACCAGGCTGGAGTGGAGAGGAGCAGGGTCCATACTGGGCGCTCTGGGGGGCACAGAGTGTGCTGGGACCCCCCACTGCCACCCCAACCCGTCCCCGGGATCCCTCCCCAGAGCTGCAGGGGGTGTGTGCCCCCCATTCCCAAAACCAGGCTGGAGTGGAGAGGAGCAGGGTCCATACTGGGCGCTCTGGGGGGGCATGGAGTGTGCTGGGACCCCCCCACTGCCGCCCCAAAACCCCCACGGGGTCCCTCCCTAGAGCTGAAAGGGGTGTGTGCCCCCCATCCCCAAAACCAGGCTGGAGTGGAGAGGAGCAGGGTCCATACTGGGCGCTCTAGGGGGCACAGAGTGTGCTGGGACCCCCCCACTGCCGCCCCAAACCCCCCCAAGTCCATCCCCTAAGCTGGAGGGGGTGTGTGGCCCCCTCCCCCCAAAACAGGCTGGGGTGGGGGGATCATGGCATCACCCCACAGGGAGCAGGGTCCATACTGGGCGCTCTGGGGGGCACAGAGTGTGCTGGGACCCCCCACTGCCACCCCCCGCCCCGGGGTCCCTCCCCAGAGCTGTGTGGGGCACAGTGCTGGCCTCACATTGGGGTGAGTTGGGGGGGGTGTGTCCCCAAAACCAGGCTGGGCAGGTGGGGGGGGGTCATGGCATCCCCTCACCATGGGTGCAACCTGGGGGGGCCAGGGCAGTTTTGGGGGGGGGGGTGGGGGGTGTCTCCCACCTTCTTGCGGACGAACTCCACGGTCTGGTGGGTGTGCATCAGCAGGTAGGTGCCGTAGACACGGTCCAGCAGCTTCCCCTCCTGGGGTGCAGCGCCAGCTTTGGGGGGCTCCCAGGGCTGGGGGGACACCCCCCTGTCCCCCTGCCCCCACCCCCCGTCCCCCTGCCCCGGCCTGGGGCAGCAGAGCTCCAGCTGGCACCTCTGGCCTCGCCCAGGGGGATGGACCCCCCAACCTCACCCCACCCCAGCCTGGTCCCACAGGGCCCCCCTGCCCCCCGTGCCTTGCCTGGCACAGGGGGACCCTCCCCTCACCCCCCACCCTGGGGGTCCTGTCCCGGTTTGGGTCCCGTCCCTGTGGGGGTCTCATCCCCATGGGGGTCTCATCCCAGTGGGGGTCCCATCCCAGTGGGGGTCCCATCCCGGTGGGGGTCCCGTCCCCATGGGGGTCCCATCCCAATGGGGGTCCCATCCCAGTGGGGGTCCTGTCCCAGTGGGGGTCCCATCCCCATAGGGGTCTTATCCCAGTGGGGGTCCCATCCCAGTGGGGGTCCCGTCCCCATGGGGGTCCCATCCCAGTGGGGGTCCTGTCCCCATGGGGGTCCCATCCCCATGGGGGTCCCCGGGCCCTGCCACGCTCACCGTGTAGTTGCGGTACCGGCCCCTGGCGCTGCCGGGCTCCGCGGTGGCACCGGTGTCCTGGGGGGGACGGGACGGGGGGTCAGGGGGACACGTCCTGCACCAGCCCCGGGGCTGAGCCCGAGCGTGGGGATGGGGGGACAGTGGGGTCAGGGGACCGCGGTGTCCCCAGGGGAGACCCGGAGTGCACAGCACTGCATGGGGCTGCATGGCACTGCATGGCGCTGCATGGCACTGCATGGGGCTGCATGGCGCCGCATGGGGCTGCATGGCATCACATGGCACTGCATGGGGCTGCATGGCGCTGCATGGGGCTGCATGGCATCACATGGCACTGCATGGCACTGCATGGCACTGCATGGCGCTGCATGGGGCTGCATGGTGCTGCATGGGGCTGCATGGCATCACATGGCACTGCATGGCGCTGCATGGCGCTGCATGGCGCTGCATGGCATCACATAGTGCTGCATGGTGCTGCATGGCGCTGCATGGTGCTGGATGGCATCACATGGCGCTGCATGGTGCTGCATGGCATCACATGGCGCTGCATGGGGCTGCATGGCGCTGCAGGGCATCACATGGTGCTGCATGGCATCGCATGGTGCTGCATGGCGCTGCATGGCATCGCATGACATCACATGGCACTGCGTGGCGCTGCATGGCACCACATGGCGCTGCATGGTGCTGCATGGCATCACATGGCGCTGCATGGCGCTGCATGGGGCTGCATAGGGCTGCATGGCATCGCATGGTGCTGCATGGCGCTGCATGGCGCTGCATGGCACTGCATGGCATTGCATGGCACTGCGTGGCGCTGCATGGCGCTGCATGGCGCTGCATGGCGCTGCATGGCATCACATGGCGCTGCATGGCGCTGCAGGGCATCACATGGCGCTGCACAGCACCCACAGCACCCACAGGACCCGGGGGTCGCCCTGTTGGGGTTTGGGGGCCGGGGGGGGGGGCAGCTGCCGGCTCTGCCGGGGGGCCTGGCCTGGCCCGGGGCTGCTTTGGGGCATCAGCCCCCGAGTCACTGCCTCAGCCCCCAACACCCCCACCCCCCTCCCCCCGCTGCAGGACCCCACTGACCCCCCCCGTCACGCGGGGCCGGGATGGGTGGGGGGCAGGGACACAGAGTGCGTGGGACCCCTTGGGGGGGGGGATAAAGCACCCCCGGCAGGGAGGTCACACCCCCCCCCGCCCCCCCGCCAGGCGACACCCCCAGTGCTGAGCCCGGGGGGGGGGGGCGGGGGGCAACCCTGAGGGCACGTGCCCCATGGCCGCGGGGGCCGGGGGGGGAGGGTGGGAGGGACCCCCCGTGAAGAGGAGGGGGGGAGCTGCCCCTTCCCTGCGTGTCCCTGGGGGGCCCGTGTCCCTGGGGGGGCTTCATGTCCCTGGGGGGCTCTGCCCTGGGGGTCCCCGTGTCCCTGGGGGTCCCCGTGTCCCTGGGGGTCCCCGTGTCCCTGGGGGGTCCCCGTGTCCCTGGGGGGCTCTGCCCCCCCGTGCGGGTCCCGTACTCACCGCCCGGAGGCTCCTCATGGCGGCCCTGGCTGGGGGGGGTGCGGGGCGGGGTGGGGGGGCTCTGGGGCGGCCGCCGGGACCCCCCCCGGCTTTATCCCCGCGGGGGCGGCGCGGGGACCACGGGACACGAGTCCACGCGCCCCCGGTTAATGTTTGAGCCGCGGCCCCCCCGGGCTCGGGGATGCTGCTCCCGGGGGGGAGGGGTCCCCCCGCCCCCGCTCGGTGACCCCCCACCCCCACCCCCTCCCCACCCCCCGGGACCGGCAACCGACGGGGCGGGGAGGGGGTTGGGGGGGGGATGGGGGGGATTGGGGACGGGGGGGATGGGGGGGGGGCGGGGACCGCAGGAGGCGGTTCGGGGTGGGGGGGATGGGGGGGGTCTGACCCCGCGGGTGGGACGGGCGGAAGCGTGCGGGAGGGATGCGGGGTGCGGGGCCGGGGGGTGCGGGGGGGCTGCTGGTGCGCTGCGGGGGGGCTGCGGGCCCGGGGGGGGCGCGGGGGTGCCGGATCCGGTCCTAACCCCCGGGGGGCACCCAACGGCGGGGGGGGGGCGGGGGGAAGCCCTTGGCCAGGTCCCCTCCTGTCCCCATCCCCCCTGGGCTCGAGCAAGCGCCGGCACCCCGGGCGGGGGGTGCGGGGTGACACCCCCGGCTGCTCCCACCTCCCCCACCCAGCGCTGCTGCAGGCTGGGCGCTCCCGGGGGTGGGGGTGCTCCTGGGGGTGGGGGGCACAGGGTGCTCTGGGGGTGGGGGCGCTCTGGGAGGTCGGGGGGTGCTCCTGGGGGTGGGGAGCTCGGGGAGGCTTGGGGGGCAGAGGGTGCTCTGGGGTTGGGATGCTCCAGGAGTTTGGGGGGCACAGGGTGCTCTGGGAGGCTGGGGGTGCTCCTGGGGGTGGGGTGCTCCTAGGGGTGGGGTACTCCAGGAGGCTGGGGGGCACAGGATGCTCTCAGGGATGGGGTGCTCTGGGAGACTGGGGGGCACAGTGTGGTCCTGGGAATGGGGCGCTCTGGGAGGTTTGGGGATGCTCCTGGGGATGGGGTGCTCGGGGAGGCTGGAGGGCACAGGGTGCTCCTGGGGGTGGGGTGCTTTGAGAGGTTTGGGGGTGCTTCTGTGGGTCGGGTGCTCCTGGGGGTGGGGGGCACAGGGTGCTCCTGCGGATGGGGTGCTCGGGGAGGCTGGGGGTGCTCCTGGGGGTGGGGTGCTCCTGGAGTGTGCAGCGGGGTGCTGGGGGGTGCAGTGGGGTGCTGGGGGGTGCAGCAGGTCGCTGGGGGGGTGCTGGGGGTGGAGAGGGGTGCTGGAGGGTGGAGCGGGGTGCAGCAGGGTGCTGGGGTGCGCTGGGGGGTGCAACGGGGCACTGGGGGGTGCAGCAGGTCGCTGGGGGGTGCTGGGGGGGGTCCCAGCCCACCCCTGGCTGTGCGTGCCATGGCAGGGTGCTGAGCTGCTGAGTCAGGCAGGATGGCGCCGGGGGCTCGGCCCCCCCAGCTCTTGCACAAGGCTGCTGCGGTCAGCACCCCCACACCCACCCCCCTGTGCCCCTTGGACCCTCCGGCAGCCCCGGCTGCACCGGCCACAGCGGCCACCACGGGCCACCGGCCCCGGGCGCTGCGCTGGGCTGGAGACCGGGACCCCTCGGGGGGCTCCCACCGGCCCCCTGTCCCTGGGGGCCCCGTGTCCCTGGGGTCCCCGTGTCCCTGGGAGACCCCCCTGACCCTGGGGGGCCTTTGTGTCCCTGGGGGGCTCTGCCCTGGGGGCCCCGTGTCCCTGGGGGGGCCCCGTGTCCCTGGGGGGGCTCTGCCCTGGGGGACCCCATGTCCCTGAGGGTCCTCGTGTCCCTGGGGGGCTCTGCTCTGGGGGGTTCCCGTGTCCCTGGGGGGGCTCTGCCCTGGGAGACCCCCATGTCCCTGGGTGGTCCCTGTGTCCCTGGGGGTCCCCGTGTCCCTGGGGACCCCGTGTCCCTGGGGGCTCTGCCCTGGGGGGTCCCCGTATCCCTGGGAGATCCCCCTGACCCTGGGGGACCTTTGTGTCCCTGGGGGGTCCCCATGTCCCTGAGGGTCCCCTGTGTCCCTGGGGGAGCCTTCGTGTCCCTGGGGGGCTCTGCCCTGGGGGACCTCGTGTCCCTGAGGGTCCTCGTGTCCCTGGGAGTCCCCTTGTCCCTGGGGGGCTCTGCCCGGGGGGTCCCCCGTGTCCCTAGGGGTCTCTACCCTGGGAGATTCCCGTGTCCCTGAGGGTCCCCTTGTCCCTGGGGGTCTCTGCCCTGGGGGGTTTCCGTGTCCCTGGGGGCCCCTGTGTCCCTGGGGGTCCCCGTGTCCCGGGGGAGCCCTGCCCTGGGGGGCCCCCGTGTCCCTGGGGGGTTCTGCCCTGGGGGGCTCTGCCCGGGGGGCCGTGCCCTGGGCCCCCCGTGAGGTGCAGAGGGAGCCCAGCCACGTCTGAGTCTGGAAGCGCTTTAGTGCGGGTGGGGGTCCCGCCGGGCAGGGCGGGGGTGGGGGGGGGCACAGGGCCAGGCAGCAGCATCCCCCCGCCTCCTCCTCCTCACCCGTAGCTGTGGGGGCTGTTGGGGTTCATGGGGGACGAGTCCTGGCGCCCCGGCTGCCCCACCAGCTGCCAGAGCCGGTGGCTGAGGTTCTGCACCTGGCAGGTGCCCAGCACGCAGCCCACCCGCAGCGCCCGCAGCCCCCCGCGCCTGCCGCCGGCCGCGGGGCTGCGCGGTGCCGGGGCGGGGCTCGGGGCGCTGCCGGGGGGCGACCTGGGGGCGATGCTGGGGGGCGACCTGGGGGCGATGCTGGGGGGCGACCTGGGGGTGATGCTGGGGGGCCTGGCGCCGGGGGCCCGGGGAGTCCGTGCCGGGGGGCGAGGGGTCGGTGCCGGGGGTCCCGGGAGGGTCCGTGGTGCGGGATGAGCTGCGGGCGGTGCCGGGGGGGGTCAGGCCGCTGCTGCGGTGGGGGGGGCTGCTGCCGGCCTTGGGGGGTCCCCAGGAGCGAGGCTGGGAGGGGTCCGTGTTCCGGGGGGTCCCT
Organism: Hypotaenidia okinawae; assembly: GCA_027925045.1. NCBI lineage: Eukaryota > Metazoa > Chordata > Aves > Gruiformes > Rallidae > Hypotaenidia > Hypotaenidia okinawae. The sequence continues at coordinate 781,432 of BSDF01000001.1, read as the reverse complement.
GCAAGAGAGCGGCAGTGGGGTCAGTGGGGGGCGATACACGGCTCGGGGTGGGGGGAGATAGACGGCTGGGGGGAGGATAGACGGCTGGGGGGGATACACGGCCGGGAGGGGGGATACAGGGCTGGGGGGGGGGGTACAGGTCTGGGGGGGGGGAGGGGCACGAGGCCGGGGCAGGGGGTGGCAGCCCCTCGCCTGCCCACACCCCACAGCACCCTGCACCTGCCCCCACCCTGCCAAAGCCCCCACCCCCCTGCACACGCGTGTCCAGTGACATACTAACATGACAGCCCCGTGTGCACAGGTACATGTGTGTCCCAGCACACGCGTGTCCCAGCACCCCCCCTTCACACACACATGTCCCACCCCCCCACATGTCCCAGGACAGACACCCCCCACACACACCCCCTCCACCCAACACACGTGCACACTCCTGCTGTGCCCCCTGTGCCAGGGTCCTGCCGTGCCCAGCACAGCGCAGCCCCCAACACCCCACACGAGCAACCCCCGTCCCCCTACCCGGGGCAGGTAGGTTCCATCCCATCCCACCCCCATCCCACCCCCATCCCCATCCCATCATCCCCATCCCATCATTCCCATCCCCATCCCATCACCCCCATCCCATCATCCCCATCCCCATCATTCCCATCCCCATCCCATCATTCCCATCTCCATCCCATCATCCCCATCCCATCATCCCCATCCCATCATCCCCATCCCCATCCCATCATTCCCATCTCCATCCCATCATCCCCATCCCATCATCCCCATCCCATCCCATCATTCCCATCATCCCCATCCCATCCCATCATTCCCATCATTCCCATCTCCATCCCATCATCCCCATCCCATCCCATCATTCCCATCATCCCCATCCCATCCCATCATCCCATCCCCATCCCATCATCCCATCCCCTCCCCACCCCTGCACAGCCGGGCCGAGGCCGGACGCCGCTTGGCCCCGCGCCGGGGGACACGGGCCAAATCCCTGCGTCCCCACAGGGCCGGGAAGCCCGGGGGGGCTGGCAAGCGCCCACCCCCCTTCCCGTCCCGGGACGTGTTTACGGCCGGTGCCCGGAAACACCGGTGGCCTCGGCCGCACGTGGGACTTTCCCGATGGCTCCTTCCCAGGCACCGCTGGGACGGCGGCCGGACACGGGACGCCGTGTTTCCCTCTGTCTGTCCCTCTGTCCGTCCCTCTGTCCCTCCACACGCTTGGCCTCTGTCCTGGCGTCACCCCGCTTGCTGGGGGTGGGTCCCAGGGGGTCCGGTGTTGTCACCGCTGTTCTGCCCCTGGGCGCTGCAGGGTGCCCACCCACCCCGGGGTGCCACTGGCTCATTGGAACCCCCCCCCACACACACACCCGCAGCCCCCCCCCCCGGTCCCACGAGTGCCCCTCACATCTCCTGCCCCCCTCCCTGCCCCGGCCCCCTTCCCTGTTCCCACCAGCACCCACGCTCACCAGCTGTGGGCACCAAGACCCCCGGCACCCATGGGAGGGGGTCTGGCCTGAGGACACCCCCATCCACATCCCATCCCCATCCCAAACCCCATCCCCTCCCATCCCCATCCCAAACCCTATCCCCATCCCCATCCTATCGCCATCCCCATCCCCATCCTTATCCCAAACCCCATCCCCATCCCATCCCCATCCCAACCCATCCCCATCCCCATCCCAATCCCATCCCCATCCCTATCCCAATGCCCCCCAACCCTCACTGCTCCCCGCAGGATGCTGGGGACCCCTCACCCCATCCTGCCCCCCCCGGGCAGACAGACACGGGACATGCAGTGAAGTGGGTGCTGGGGGCCGGGTGGGAGGTGCTGCTCCCCCCCCGCCCTCCGCCCTCTGCGCAGCCCCTGGCACCCCCCCGCCTCGTCCCCACTCTCCGGGCACCGTCCCACGTGTGTGTCCCCCCCGAACCTGCCCATATCCTGCGTGTCCCCCCCCGCAGGGACAGCGGGACAGACGGACGCGCTGCACAAACCCCGCGGGACCGAGGGAGGGCGGGCGGCCAGCGGGACAGACGGACCCCCCCCGCAGGACAGGGGCTGCGGGGCTGCGCCCGGGGGGTGCGGGGCGGCTGAGCCCCTGCCTGGGGAGGGTGCGGGGCCGTGCGCTGGGCGCGGGGGGCACAGGGAGCGGCACCGCGCAGGGGTGCGGGCCTGGGGGGGGGCAGGGTGCGTGCTCCGGGGTGCGGACCCAGGGGGGACAGGCAGGATGCGGAGCTGGGGGTCGCGGGCAGGGTGCGGGGCCCGGGGGGAGGGCGGGCAGGGGGTAGGCCCCAGGGTGCGGGTAGAGTGTGTGCTCCGGGGTGTGGGCAGGGGTGCGGGCAGGGTGCTGGTCCTGGGGTGTGGGCAAGGTGTGGGGGCAGGGGGTGCGGGCAGGGTGCGTGCTCCGGGGTGCGGGCCGTGGGGTGCGGGCAGAGGGTGCAGGCAGGGTGCGGGTCCCGGGGTGCTGACCCGGGGTGCGGGCAGGGGGTGCAGGCAGGGTGCGGGCAGGGTGCGGGTCCCGGGGTGCGGGCAGCGGGTGCAGGTCCCGGGGTGCGGGCAGCGGGTGCAGGCAGGGTGCGGGTCCCGGGGTGCGGGCAGGGGGGTGCGGGTCCCGGGGTGTGGGCAGGGGGTGCGGGCAGAGGGTGCAGGGCCCGGGGTGCGGGCAGGGGGTGCGGGCAGGGTGCGGGGCCCGGGGTGCGGGCAGGGGGTGCAGGGCCCGGGATGCGGGCAGGAGGGTGCGGGCAGGGGGTGCAGGCAGGGTGCGGGCAAGGGGTGCGGGCAGGGTGCGTGCTCCGGGGTGCGGGCCGTGGGGTGCGGGCAGAGCGTGCGGGTAGGGTGCGGGTCCCGGGGTGCTGACCCGGGGTGCGGGTCCCGGGGTGTGGGCAGGGGGTGCGGGCAGGGGGTGCAGGTCCCGGGGTGCGGGCAGAGGGGTGCGGGCAGGGGGTGCAGGCAGGGGGTGCGGGCAGAGGGTGCAGGCAGGGTGCCGTCAGGGGGTGCGGGTCCCGGGGTGCGGGCAGCGGGGTGCGGGCAGGGTGCGGGTCCCGGGGTGCGGGCAGGGGGTGCGGGCAGGGGGTGCGGGTCCCGGGGTGCGGGCAGGGGGTGCGGGCAGGGGGTGCAGGCAGGGTGCCGTCAGGGGGTGCGGGTCCCGGGGTGCGGGCAGCGGGGTGCGGGCAGGGTGCGGGTCCCGGGGTGCGGGCAGGGGGTGCGGGCAGGGGGTGCGGGTCCCGGGGTGCGGGCAGGGGGTGCGGGCAGGGGGTGCGGGTCCCGGGGTGCGGGCAGGGGGTGCGGGCAGGGTGCGGGTCCCGGGGTGCGGGCAGGGGGTGCGGGCAGGGTGCGGGTCCCGGGGTGCGGGCAAGGGATGCGGGCAGGGGGTGCGGGCAGAGGGTGCAGGCAGGGTGCGGGCAGGGGGTGCGGGTCCCGGGGTGCGGGCAGCGGGGTGCGGGCAGGGTGCGGGTCCCGGGGTGCGGGCAGGGGGTGCGGGCAGGGGGTGCGGGTCCCGGGGTGCGAGCAGGGGGTGCGGGCAGAGGGTGCGGGCAGGGTGCGGGCAGGGGGTGCGGGTCCCGGGGTGCGGACAGCGGGGTGCGGGCAGGGTGCGGGTCCCGGGGTGCGGGCAGGGGGTGCGGGCAGGGGGTGCGGGTCCCGGGGTGCGGTCTCACCTGCGCTTGGGCGAGCGGGCGGCGGGCAGGGCCAGCCCGTCGGGCAGCTCCAGCAGACACAGCACCAAGCTGACGCAACCCAGCGCAACCGGCGCCGGGGATCTCATGGCGGGGCCGGGCCGGGGCAGCGGCTGCGGGGGGAGAGACGGGGCTCGGGGCCGGGCCGGGAGCGGGGCCGGGCCGCCCGGTGCCACCCCCCGCCACCGCCGCCTCCCGGTGCCCCCCGGTCCCTCCCTGCCCCGTCCCGTCCCGCAGCCCCGGGGGACGGTGCGGGGGCTGCAGGGGGTCCCGAGGGGGCTCGGTCGTACCTGGGCGGAGGGAAGGGGGGGTGGGGTGATGGGGAGGGGGTGGGGGGCCCGGTCCGGGCTCAGGTCGGGTCGGTGCCTCGCTCGGCGCTGCCGCTCCCCGGCCCGGCCCAGGTTAAATATCGCCGGGCTCGGCGGGCGAGGAGGAGCCACGGGGGGGGGGACAGCCCTAAACCGGCCCCCCTCTCCCCGGTCCCGCTTCCCGGGCCCCGTCCGGAGCGGGGCCGGGATGGGCCGGGGGAGCTGTCCAGGGGGAATGGGATGAGCTGGGATGGGGCTGGGGGGCTGTCCCGGGGCGCTGGGGTGGGGCTGGGGGGTCCATCCAGGGAATCTGGGCTTGGGCTGATGGGGGGTGGGTGGGGGTGTCACGGTACACACACCCCCCCCCCCCACTCTGCACCTGCGCGGCCCGTCCCCAGCGGGACCCCCAAAACTCCGGTCCCTGCCGCGCCGAGGAGTTTGGGGGGGGGGGGGACACGAGAGGGGGAGGGGCTGGGCAGAGCCCCCCAGCTCCGCTCGCTGCTCCCCACGCTCGGGGGACAAACCGCGGCTGAAGGACCAACGTCCCTGCCGGGGGGGCCAGTGCAGCCCAGTCCCCCCAGTTCGGCCAGTCCCCCTGCCCCACGCAGCCCGGGAGACCCGTCCCCTCGGGGGCAGCACCCTGGCACTCCCCCCCCCCCCGCCCCTCTCCCCGGTGAGCTCCAGCCCACGCAGTCCCGGCCGTGCCCCGCGGGGGGAGCAGCCCCCCGAAGCTGAGGCGGTGGGGGGCGGGTGAGGTTTGGGGGGCCGCTCCGCGGGCCCGGCAGCCGGAGCTCGGCAGGGGAGGGGCCCAGCCAGTACATCACACCCCCCCACACCCTCCGCCGGGCCCCCCCGCCGCTTGCTCCGGGCCCGGGGGTCTGTACTGCCGGGCCGCGCCGAAGAGCCCCCCGGCCTCCCCAGAACCCCCTGGGACCCAGGGCAGGGGGTACCCGCGCCCACTCCCCTGCCTGCTTCCCGTCCCCCCCAGCCCCCCCAGCCCCCCCCGCTACATCCTCCCCGGGCCGGGGCCCGCCGCGTGCTCCGAATCGCTGGGATTCTTCGGCGTTATCGCGACATGAAGCGCTCCGGAGACCCGGCTCCCGCGGCGGGGTGGGGGGTGGGAAGGGGAGGGGGATTTACGGCACCGCCTGATCACGGGGACGGGCGGGGGGCGGCGGGGACGGACCCTCCGAGGGGGCCCGAAGCGGCCCAGCCTTCTTCCCGTGGGGGGGCGGGGGGGGTCTGCGGGTCGCAGGGCCGGTCCTCCTCTTCCTCGCTGGATCATCCGGTACGAAGCGCAGGCGGCCGGGGGAGGGGGCACACCGGAGCCCCGCCCGCAGCTCACCGGCGGCCCTGAGGGCTCCGCCCCCCGGCCAGCCCCCGGGGGTCCCGGCTGGGGCTCACCCCCGGGCAGGTCCCCATGGGGGGCAGCTCCAGCCGCTGCCGCCCCCGGGGCAAGGCCGGTTCTCCGGGCCCTGGCTAATTAGCGTTAATGCAGGTTAATTGGAGCGGGGGGGGGGGGGGAGCAGCTCCCGGTCACCCCTCCCCACGCGGTGGGGTGGGCAGGGTGGGGCAGGGGCTGGGACCCCCGGGACTTCTCGGGCGGACCCCCTGGGTACGGCTCGGCTGGGACCCCCGGTACGTCCCGGCTCCGGGCGCTGGCAGGGAGCGGGGACGGGGGATGGGCGGGCGCGCTGCCGAGCCCCCGGGGCATCACCGCCCCCGGGGCATCACCGCCCCCGGGGCACCGGGAAGCGGCCGGGGGGTCTCCCCGGGTACCGCTGTGCCCGGCCCGGCCCCTCCGGGCTACCGGAGCCGCCCTGGGTGTCCGCACCGCCCCCCCCCCATCCCCGTCAGCCTGGCTTCCAGCCATGGGAATCAACCTCTAGGTTTTAATTAGCTTAATTGCCTCCTGGCTGAGGCCCCGGGGCAGGGCGGGGGCTGAGAACCGCGGCTGCAGCCCGCTCCGGGCCCCGCTCGCCAAAAAGCGGGGAGAAGGGGGGGTAGGGGAGTGGGTGCACCCCCTGCACGGTCCCAGGTGGGCCAGGAGGGATGGGGGAACCCCCTCCATCACAACAGAGCCCCCCAATAACGTCTGAACCCCCTCCATCACAGCAGAGCCCCCCCCCAACATCTGACCCCCTCCATCCCAACACAGCCCCCCTTAACAGCTGAACCCCCTCCATCCCAACAGAGCCCCTCCCATAACATCTGAACCCCCTCCATCACGGCAGAGCCCCCCCAACATCTGAACCCCCTCCATCCCAACAGAGCCCCTCCCATAACATCTGAACCCCCTCCATCACGGCAGAGCCCCCCCCAACATCTGAACCCCCTCCATCACGGCAGAGCCCCCTTAACATCTGAACCCCCTCCATCCCAACAGAGCCCCTCCCATAACATCTGAACCCCCTCCATCACGGCAGAGCCCCCCCCAACATCCGAACCCCCTCCATCACGGCAGGGGGCACGGTGGGTGCCCCATCACTGTGCCCCCCCCCAGGTCCCTCAGCTGCCCCTCTGCAGTTCGGGGCAGGGCGAAGCAGAGCCGGGGCACAGGGACACCCAAAGCCACCCTCACCCCTCTCTTCCCAAGGGGTAGGAAGGTTTCGGGTGCTGGTGGGTGGCAAGGGGGTGCAGGGCAAAGCCCCCCTCTCGTTCTGGGGGAGCGGGGCAGAAAGGGAGGGGAGGGGTTGATGGGGATGGGGGGAGCGGCAGGGGGAGCGCAGGGGGCGGCTGGGGCCCAATCGCTGCTGGGAACTGCCCGGGGGGGTGGGGGGGCAGGGGGATGCTGCTCAGGGGTGCTCAGTGCTGGGCTGCGGGAAGCAGCCAGGAATGGGCAGGAGAAGGGGGAAACGGCACCCCCACAAACACAGGGAGTGTCCCCGGGGCCCCCAGCATCCCTAGTGTCCCCAGCATCTCCTGCATCCCCAGTGTCCCCAGGATCCCCAACATCTCCAGTGTCTCAAGTGTCCCCAGGGTACCCAACATCCCAAGCATCCTTAGCATCCCTGGGTCTCCAGCATCCCCAGGGTCCCCAACATTCTCAGCATCCCCAGGGCCCCCAGCATCCCCAGTGTCTCTAGTATCCCCAGGGTCCCCAACTTTCTCAGCATCCCCAGCATCCCCAGTGCGCCCAGTGTCCCCACAGAAGGGACCAGCCCTGGGAAAGCAGGGGGCGGGGCACAAGGCATGGCCGGTGGGATGAGCGCTGACCAAGGGGTGTGGGGCAGGGGGTGGCAGGGTGCTGGGGGTCCCATTGCATGTGGGTTCGGGGAGGTGGGTGCAGCCCCTGGCTGAGGGTGCCCTGAGCAGCAGGGTGTTGGGGACAGGGGCTGTGGCCAGGATCTGTCCCTCCCCCAGCACCCGCTCCCATGGGGGTGCAGTGGGGGGCAGTTCTGGGACCCAGACCCCCATGGGGCAGGGACAGGGGGTAAGGGTTGTACTGGGGGCACCATGGGCAGGGACAGGGGGTAAGGCCTGTACTGGGGGCACCATGGGCAGGGACAGGGGGTAAGGGTTGTACTGGGGGGGCACCATGGGCAGGGACTGGGGGTTAGGGCTGTACTGGGGGCATCATGGGCAGGGACAGGGGGTTAGGGCTGTACTGGGGGGCACCATGGGCAGGGACAGGGGGTAAGGGCTGTACTGGGGGGCACCATGGGCAGGGACAGGGGGTTAGGGCTGTACTGGGGGGCACCATGGGCAGGGACAGGGGGTAAGGCCTGTACTGGGGGCACCATGGGCAGGGACTGGGGGTAAGGGCTGTACTGGGGGCATCATGGGCAGGGACAGGGGGTTAGGGCTGTACTGGGGGGCACCATGGGCAGGGACAGGGGGTAAGGCCTGTACTGGGGGCACCATGGGCAGGGACAGGGGGTAAGGGTTGTACTGGGGGGGCACCATGGGCAGGGACAGGGGGTTAGGGCTGTACTGGGGGGGCACCATGGGCAGGGACAGGGGGTTAGGGCTGTACTGGGGGGCACCATGGGCAGGGACAGGGGGTTAGGGCTGTACTGGGGGGCACCATGGGCAGGGACTGGGGGTTAGGGCTGTACTGGGGGCACCATGGGCAGGGACAGGGGGTAAGGGCTGTACTGGGGGGCACCATGGGCAGGGAGCCAAGGCTGCACGCTGCTCCAGAGCACCCAGGACTTACAGCTCACAGCAGGACCCTGGGAGGGTCCCATGGGCACCCACCCCTGCGCCTGCCCCTGCACCCAGGTGCCACGTCCCCAGGGCTGTGCCCAGGCTGCCACCCTGCCTGTGGTGGGACAGCTGCCTCGGTGCATCCCTGGCCCCACACTGCCTTGTCCCATCCCACGGGATCGCACCCGGAGCCGCGTCCCCACCAGACCTCACCTGACCTGTGCCCCCTCCCCGGCTGCCCCGGGGGTGACCTGGGCGCTGGGCCCTGGCAGGGCTGGCACCGGGATGCTGGGATGCTGGGACGTGGGGACAGCCCCCCCCCGGTGCCAGCGTCCTGCCCGGCGCCACGGCTCAGCTCCACAGCCCGTGGGGGCTCTTGGCACGGTGGTGCTGGAGCCGCGGGGTTGGGACAGAGGTGGCAGAGCCAGGACACCCCCGAGGGCTGAGCAGCGCTGGCAGGGCTGCGCTGGGTGGCATGGGGACACTGGTGGCTCGGTGCCACCCGTGGCTCCAGCACCGTGGGGCCTGCTGAGCCCGGCAGTCCCCCTGTGCCCTGTGCCCCTGGGGTGGCAGCGGGGGCCTGGCCCAGCACCGGGAAGCTGCTCCCGGGGGTCTCATCCTGGCAGCTGCATGGTGCTCACCCAGGGGTTCCCCAGCTGCCCCAGCACCCCACCACCCTGGGCTGGGGCTGGGGCACCCACCGCCTCTTCCCTGCGCCCCACAGTGCAGCCCACCATGGCCACAGCACGGTGGGGTACAGGGGGGGACAGCAGCTCAAAGCAAACCCAGAGGGGACCCGTGGGGAAGGGGAGGCAAACACAAGACACCCCCCACCCCGTTAGAACCGGGGTTCATCCCGGTTTGCCCTCCAGCACCGTGGGGTCACCGGTGTCACCGGCGCGGCACGAAGGGCAGGAGCAGTGGCAGCCAGCGTGGTGGCTGTCCCAGCACGGGGGCTCTGGTGGGACCCCAGGGCGGTGCTGGGGTGGGGAGGCGGGTGTTGGGATGGTGCCCCCCGCGTGATGCCCCCCGCACAGAGCTGGGCGTGTCCCGGCCTGTGGCAGCTGGTGACACTGGGGTGACAGGAGGTGCACGGTCCGTGGTCCTCCCACCCGGGAGCAGGGCTGAGGAGGGGACGCTGGCACTGGCCCTGCACCCCCAGCACCCCCAAACCCGGGTGGGGGGACCCCAGGAAGGGGAGCGGCTGCCTGCCTCAGTCTGCCCAGCCCTGGGGCCCTTTGGCTGGGGGGGTGGGGCAGGGCGGTGCCCAGGTGCCCCCCCATCCCGCACGCACCCCACGTCTCGCGTGGGGGTGGGAGCAGGAGGTTCCCTCTGAGTCACCCCGCTCCGCCCGTGCCAAGGACCCCCGACCCATGGGACACCCAGGGGCACGGCCACGGCCATGGGTCCTGTGTCCCACCCCCCGTGGGGTCTGGTGCCGGGGGTGGGGGGGTGCAGGGGACCAGGGACAGACTCAGCACCCTGGGGGACACCGGCACTGCCAGGCACGGGGGGCCCTGAGCACCCTGGGCAGGGAGCCGGGGGGTTGGGGGGCAGCAGAGCTGGATGTACTGGCCGTGGGGGGCTGTGAGCACGGGGTGGGGGGGCTGAGCACACGCCACGGGGGGCTGCACACGGGGGCCGCACGCTTTGGGGGGGCAGAGGGAGGGGGGACGGGGGCGCAGGGGGTCAGGCCATGCCCAGGCGTGGCTGGGTGCGCTCGGGGGGGCTGTGCACGGCCAGGCAGCCCCCCCATTGCTGGCGGTGCACACCGAGGGGGGTGTGCCCACGGGACCCTGCGGGACCCCTGCCCATGCTTTCAGGACCCCCACCCACTCGTGCTGGTGCTCATCGGAACCCCACGGACCCCCACCCACTCATGTCGATGCCCACGGGACCCCACAGGACCCCTGCCCATGCTTTCGGTGCCCACAGGACCCCACCCACTCGTGCTGGTGCCCGCCGGGACCCCGCAGGCCCCCATCCACTCATGTCGGTGCCCACGGGACCCCGCAGGACCCCCGCCCACCCCTGTTACTGCCCGTTGGGACCCCCACAGGACCCCCGCCCACTCATGTTGGTACCTACGGGACCCCACAGGACCCCTGCCCATGCTTTGGGTGCCCACAGGACCCCTGCCCACACATGTCCATGGCCATGGCGACCCCACAGGACCCCTGCCCACGCCTATTACTGCCCGTTGGGACCCCCGCAGGACCCCCGCCCACTCACGTCGATGCCCACGGGACCCCACAGGAACCCACCCACGCTTTATGTGCCCGCAGCCCCCCCCCCCCCCCACGCGTGTCTCTGCCCGCTGGGACCCCGCAGCCCCCCCACTCCCGCCCCGGTGCCCGTGCCCCGGCCCAGTGCCCCCTCCCCTCCCCGCCCCTTCCCCAGCCTCGCTCCGCGGCCCCGCCCCTCTCAAGCCCCGCCCCTCCCCTCCCGGCGCGCCCAATGGGCTGCGGCCTCCCGCGCCCCGCGGCGGTGGCGGCGCATGCGCGGTGCGTGCGGGCCGGGCCGGCCGCGCGAAGGGCCAAGATGGCGGCGGTCGGCGGGACGCGCGGGCGGGCGGGGAGAGCGGCGGCGGCGGCGGCAGCGGCGGCGGGGGGGCGGCTGTGAGCGCGGCGCAGCGGCCGCCGCCCGCCATGGCCCGCCTGGCCGACTACTTCGTCCTCGTGGGCTACGACCCCGGCAAGCGCGGTGAGCGGCGGGTGCGGGGCGCGACCGCTGTCAGTGGCCGGGGGAGGGGGCGGGGAGCGGGGGCGGCCGCCGCGGCACCGGGCCGGCACCGGGCCGGCACCGGGCGGGCGGGACGGGGCCTCGGCTGCGGGGCCGGGCCGAGCGCGGCGGGGCTGGGCCGCGCCCGAGCGACGTGGCGGGGGCTCCGCGGGCGGGACCGCGGCCGGTACCGGGGAGGGGGCGGCGGGCAGCGTCCTTCCGCCGGCTCCCGGTGAGGCCGAGCGGGCGCAGGCCGCTTCCCCCGGGCGGGTCCGGGTCCCGCCCCCCCCCTCTCCTCCGTGAACCCCCCGGGGCCGGGCCGGGGGAAGCCCCGCGCTGGGTGTGCCGGCTCCCGCCGCCCCGGCCCGGGGGCTCCGTGCCGCTCCGGTTCACCGGCAGACAGGCCCCGCCGCGGCCCAGCCGGCCCTGCTCCACAAACGGCAGCTGGCGCTGCTTTGGGGCGGCGGGGGGGTGTGTGTTCTGCCCCTCCCCGGTGCCCTCGGAACGGGATGCAGAGCCCTGGACGGTGCCGGCCTTTGTCACCGAGCCGCGGCTCTGCTGGAAGACCCCGGCCCCCTGCCCGGCGGGGTGTCCCCCGTCCCCACCCCCTGCCCAACAGGCCCCTGTCTATCCCTGTCTGCTGCCCGACGGGGCTGTCCCCTTCCCCTGTCCCCATCTCCCTGCCCGACAAGGCTGTCTCCTCCCCTCTGCTCCCATCCCCCTGCCTGACGGGGCTTCCCCCTGTTCCCGTCGTCCCCCAGCCTGACAGGGCCTTGTCAGTCCCCATCCCCCTGCCCAACAGTCCCCCTCTGTCCTCACCCCTCGCCCTCGTCCCTTCCTGCCCGCGGGCGCTGGGGCCCCTTGTCTCAGCTATGGGTGTTCGATGTATTTGGGGGCTCTTTCCCCGGTGCTGCACCTGCCCTCGGCCCTGCGGGCTCCTTGGGAGGGGGGAAGGACCCCCTGCAGAACCCTCCTGAGAGCAGCTGCTCCCCAGCCGAGCAGGGGGATCCTCCCCCACAAACCCCGGGCTTCCTTACCCCCGGAAGCGGCCGAGAGCATCGTTAGTGCTCAGAGAGGCTGCACATGCTGCTCCCACCCCATCACCGCTCCCTCATCTCTCCGGTTCGAGAGCAGCCCCAGGCAGGAGCTCTGGGTGCCGTGGCTCTCTCTGGGTGCCGTGGTTCTCTCTGGGTGCCGTGGCTCTGGGTGCCGTGGCTCTGGCCAGCACAGCCACGCCGTGTGTCTGTTTCTGGGTTGGAGTTGTGGGGTTTTCCCAGCACGTCAGGCCGTGTGGCGGGGTGCTGTATCACTCTTACCCTTGCAGGCATCTTCCCCCATGCCCGGCACCCCCGTGGCATGGGCAGGGGAAGGATTTTCTCTCTCCCTCTGTGCCCTTGGGCTGGACTCTGCTTCCCGGGGCATCACCGGCGGCGAGGAGATGCCGCAGCATCTCCGGGAGCGAGCGGTTTGCAGTCAGACCCTCCGCTCCTCCCTGCTGAGCGCCGTCCTGCCGCCCCTGAGTGTTTCCCCCGGCCCATCCCAGGCTCCCTCTGGGATTCTGCCTGTGGTATTTGCCGTGTAACACCGGGGGAGGTTGGTAGCCGGGGGCTGTGATGGGGATTGTGGAGCGGGGAGCGTTTTGGGGCTGTGCCCCCTGGCTGGAGACTTGGAAACCTGAGTTTGGGGAGGGAGGGGTGCGTGCCTCACCTCTCCCACTGCTGCCTGGGGCTTGTTGGGGAGGATGGACAGCGCTCTGAGGTGAAGGGGTTCATCCCAGCCAGCGGGCGGAAGGGAAAGAGCCCACAATTAACGGGCTGGAAAGGGAAGGAGCTCATAATTAACAGGCTCTGTGCCTCCAAATTCAGTGTTCTCATTACCTGTGACCTCCCCTGTAGTGCAGAGGTGGGTGACCTGCGCCGAGCGCTTGTGTTGGGCCCAGCACAGAGCCTGGTGATGCGCCTGGCTCCGACTCCAGGCCCTGGGCAGGTTTTGGGAGCAGGAAAAGCCGCCTCCAGCCGCGGGGCTCGTCTGGCTCTGCCGGCACAACCGTGTCTGTGTCCAGCCTGGAGCTCCCTCACCCCGCTGCTGGGCTGGGGGTTGAGAGGGGGACACGAGGCACCCCTCTCAGCGAGGCGCTCGGAAGCGGCAGGGCTTTGCTGGGCTGAGTTTTGGCTGGGCAGAGCTGCTCGTGGAGGGGGGCTCGAGGTGTGTGGGGCTGCTGCATCCCTGTCACCGGGGATGGAGAGCTGGGGGCTCGTGGGGGATGCTTCTGCCAGGGGTTTGCCCGTGGTAGGAGCTGGATGTGGGCTCGGGGGGGGGGGCTTTGGCTGCTGGCACAGTGGAGGGTTCAGCACCTCTGTCAGTGGTTGGCAGAAGATGTGCAGCTCATCTCTGAGCCAGGAGACGTGTCCGGGGCCCTGGGGGAACCCACGGCAGAGCTGGGGCTGCCTCCCTGCTGACGGACCCAGAGGTGGCCTGGCCGGGGTGAGGAGGTGCCCAGGAGTTGGGGGATCCTCTGCCAGAGGTCCGTGCCAGCAGCACCCCCCGAATGTCTGTTGTGCTCCCCGAGAGCTGAAGCAGAGGCTGTGCCCACCCCCTGCTCTCTCCCGAGCCCCGTGAGCCGTGATGTGCGGCGCGACACGTGGCTCAGCGATGTGCTGAGTCCTTGTGAGCATCCCTGAGGATCCACCCCCCAGGATTCATCCCCCAGAGGGGTCACCTCCCCCCCGGATTCATCCCAGAGGGGTCACCTCCCCCCCCAGGATTCATCCCCCAGAGGGGTCACCTCCCCCCCGCACCCAGAATTCACTTCTCTACCCCCCACCCCCAGGATTCACCTCCCCCTGAGGATTCCCCCTGTCACCCCCCTGAGGATTCCCCCCTGTCACCCCCCAGGATTCACCTCCCCCCTGAGGATTCCCCCCTGTCACCCCCCCAGGATTCACCTCCCCCTGAGGATTCCCCCTGTCACCCCCCCTGAGGATTCCCCCCTGTCACCCCCCAGGATTCACCTCCCCCCTGAGGATTCCCCCCTGTCACCCCCCCAGGATTCACCTCCCCCTGAGGATTCCCCCATGTCATCCCCCCCAGGATTCACCTCCTCCCCTGAGGAGTCCCCCTGTCCCCCCCCCAGGATTCACCCCTCGAGGGTGTGAAGATGACCCGTGCCAGTTACTGCTGTTTGGGATGGATGGGGCAGCGCTCACCCCCCTCTGTGCCCTGTTGCCATGTCCCCTCGCTGCATGGATGGTGTTAGGGAAGGGCAGCTGCTGTCACCTCCTCTGCGGGTGACTAATTGCTGTACAGGTTGGGTTGGTCCCGGCACAGCCAGAGCTGGGTGCAGGCTGCTGCTGGCATGGCCAGGCCGCGCCGGCACCTCCCTATGGGTGGGGGAGTGGGGGAACCCACCCACCCAGCAGCGTGGGGGGCTCGCTGGGGTGGGGCCCTTCCCACGGGCAGGGAGGGGGCTCTGCTGGACGTGCAGCTCGACGTGCTGGGCTGTGGCTGCTGAGGGGTCGGTGTGTCAGCAGGGTTGGTGGGGGGCTGAGAGAGGGGCAGGGGCACTGGAGGGAGCTCCCTCTCCAGGGACACAGGCACAGGGTGGTTGGGCTGAAGGGACCTTACCTTGTCCCACCCCAGCCACAGACAGGGACACCCCCACCCCAGCCCAGGGTGCCCCCAGCCCCATCCAACCCGGCCTTGAGCCCTGCCAGGGGTCCCGGGGCAGCCCCAGCTCCTCTGGGCACCCTGTGCCAGGGCCTCCCCCTCCCCAGGAAGGATTTCTGCCCCCCAGCCCCTCTCCATCCCCCTCCTGCAGCTGGAGGCCGTTCCCCTGGGCCTGGCCCTCCCTGCCCTGGGCACCAGCCCCTCTCCAGCTCTCCTGGAGCCCCTGGAGGGCCGGGAAGGGGCTGGGAGCTCTCCCCAGCAGCAGCTTTCCCTTCTCCAGCTCTCCCGGCCTGTCCCCACACGTGCTGAGGCGGCTCAGCACAGTTCTGGGGAACAAAACCGAAAGCAAGAGGTGCAGCAGTGAGCTGGGTTTGCTGGGGCCGGCGTGGGGCTCACGGGAAGAGCTGGGTGCTGGAGCCCAGCCTGCCCACAGCCTGGGCTGGGGTTGGGGGCTGGGGGCTGGCATCCGCCCTGGCACCGCCGGATCATCCGGGAGGGTCCCGCTCTTCCCCCCTGTCACACGCAGGCTTGTGGGGTGCAGTCAGGGTGACCCCTGGGAGCAGCATCTCTGCCTGTGCTGTTTGGTGCTGGGGAAGGATGAGCACAAAGGTGTTCAGCCCCTTGGGGAAGGGTGCTGGCTGGCTGGGACAGCGTGAGGTGCTCCGGCGGGACGGTGCCAGCGGGAGCTGGGCTGGCAGCTCCGTGTCCAGCTGGCCCCCCACCCCTGGTTTTGGTGAGCCCCACTGCGGTGTGCTGAGCTGCTGGGGCATCGGGGCCAATACCAGTTGTCCCCTGATGCTGATACCAGCGTGTCCCAGTTGGTTATGGTCACAGACCACGGCTGCCATGCTCCGAGCCAGCTCCTGGGCTGCACGTTCCCAGGGCTCCGGGTCACTCTAGGGGCTGATCACACCCCAGCAGTGGGAGCTGGGTCGGCTTAGATGAGGGTGTTTGGGGTGGTGGCTGCTCAGGTCGCTCTCTGTAAGTGGACGTGGTTCCAACCCTTGGCTCTTGCTGGCCAGGCTTGGCACAGCTGGTGCCTCGGGACCCGCTCCGAGGGGCTCTCCCAGTTTCAAAGCCTGGGTAGTGTGGATGAGGGGGCCGGGCCTCCGAGGGGCTCGGGGCTCGTGTAGGAGCCGAGGGGTCCGGGCTCTGCACAGGCAGCTGAGGGGCTCGGGGCTCTGTGTAGGGAGCCGAGGGGCTCCGGGCTCTGCACAGGCAGCTGAGGGGCTCGGGGCTCTCTGAGGGGCTCGGGGCTCTGTGTAGGGAGCTGAGGGGCTCAGGGCTCTCCGAGGGGCTCGGGGCTCTGCAGAGGGAGTTGAGGGGCATGGCCCCTTCCCTTGGGGGGACAGGGCAGTCAGCAGACTGACCCAGGGTATCGGGTGTGCTCTGAGTGGGCCGTGCCTGTGCCCAGCCCTGGCTGGGGGCTGCGTATCCAGCCACCCCCTGGGATCATCTCTGCCCCAGGGCCTGGTCACACCTTGGGTGTCAGGGGTGACCAGCCATCACTCCCCAGTGCTATGGGACCCCCATGTGCCCCAGCTCTACGCCGTGCCAACCCCAGGCTGGCTCTGGTGTGGGGCACAGGCTGATCAGCATCCTGGGCTCTGTCAGGCACAGACCTGCTGTTGTTGGATCCGAAATGAGGGGTGCTGCTGCCTCCCAAGGCCCAGGGGAGCTGGGGTGGGGGGAGGCTGGCTTTCTTGGGGGGACACTGGGGCGGCTGCTAGGGGGTGGGGGTCTCAGCTGAGCCGGGGTGGCTGCAGCTTTGTGGCTGTGCAGACCAGAGCATCGTGCTGCTCTGAACACCTCAGAGCTCCTGCGGTCGCGGCTGGGACGCGTCGCTTCTGGTTTCGAGCCTCTGTGGGAGGTGGAGGTGGATGTGGAGAGGAAGCTGCCGCCGCGCTCGGGCTGATGGGGGCACAGACGTGCTGGGCCCGGGGCTCCTCCGAGCTGCTCGGGGCTCCTCTGCCTCTCCCAGGGGCCAGGAGCCCCCAGGATGCTGGAGCTGGACGCGCTGCAGTAGATGTGCTGGGCAGAGGGGAGCTCCTGAGCCCGGCCTGCTGCTGTCCCAGCCCTGTTTGGAGCCATCCCAGCCTTGTTCTGAGCCACCCCAGCCCTGGTTGGAGCCGTGCTCACCCCGAGGGTGCCGTGCTCGGGGCTGCTGCTGGGTGCCCGTGTGGCTCTGGGGGGTGGGAGGCGATTCTGGGTGGCAGTAAAAATACATCTTGCTCTGTGGTGCGTGGACCCTGCCAAGTGACTCATGGGTTTGACTCACACTGGGTGCTGGTAACGTGCTCATCTAGCAAAAACCACCACCCCCAGACCCCCCCAGACCCCCCTGTATGCTGAGATGAGAGTGGTGTGTAAATATTTGCAGGGGGGACCGGGAAGGGAGAGGATGTGATGGTCCCTGTACGGGCCACGTGCGGAGCTACCCCCCTGCTGCCCCCTTACCTGGCTGCCTGGGAAGAGGGGGACACTGTGGGTGCTATCAGAGGGGTCACTCTGCCTCTGGCAGCCCCCTACACCACAGCATCCCTGCTGATTGGCCTGGGAGCTGCAGCTCCTCTCCTCTGAGTTGCTTAATTAATCCTCCTCTCTGGAGGTTCTCCCTGGCCTTTGGTTGAGGCAGCACGGTGCTGTGGAGGCTGATGGTTGGTTCTCCCTTCGGCCAGCACCGGGCTGGGGGTTCAGTCTGGCAGCACCCTGTCTGCATCCAGCACTTCCAGTTCCCCTGGGGCACTTCTGCAGATCAGAAGAGATTAATCCTGTGGTTCCTGTAAGGTGTGGGGAGGGGATTGTGCCCCTGGGCTGGGCAGTGGGGAGGCTGCAGCTGGAGTGCTGGGGGCAGTTGTGGGCCCCTCAGCATCAGAAGGCCATGGAGGGCCTGGAGCGTGTCCAGAGAAGGGCAAGCAGGCTGGGGAAGGGGCTGGAGAGCAGCAAAGCTTGCGAGGAGCGGCTGAGGGAGCTGGGGGTGTTGAGGCTGGAGCAGAGGAGGCTGAGGGGAGAGCTTCTCCCCCCTGCCCTGCCCTGCCCTGCCCTGCCCTGGCAGGAGGGTGCAGAGAGGTGGGCGAGGGTCTCTCCAGGCAGGGGCCAGGAGCTGGGAGGAGGGGCAGTGGGCTCAAGCTGGGCCAGGGCAGGCTCAGCTCAGCTGGGAGGGCAAAGTTCTTCCCTGGCAGAGTTGTGGGGCTGTGGCCCAGGCTGCCCAGGGAGGGGGCTGAGTCCCCAGCCCTGGGGGTGTTGAACAGAGGGGAGATGAGGTGCTCAGGGATCTGGCTCAGCACAGGACAGGGGCGGTTGGGCTCCATGGGCTCCAAGGGCTTTTCCAGCCTGGGGATTCTGTGGCACTGGGCCCTGAAGCGTGTGCCCCGTGGGCTCCAGCCCAGCCCTGTCACTGATGGAGCTCCCTCAGTCACCGTGTGCCCACAGCCTCTCCTGGGGGTGGCAGAGGCAGCTGGTCTCCTGCAGCCTCCGTTTCCCCAAGGTCACCAAGTGGGATGATGCTTTGGAACGGGCTACACCCAGGACAAGCAGAGCTCCCCATGGGCTCGTGAGGGGTGAGCCCAGCATGTCACTGGAGACGAGATGGAAAGCTTCTCTACCCCATCAGGGGTGATCTTGCTCTTCCAGGGACGGCAGACTTGTGTTAGCTCCAACATTTCGGGCCTGGCTGGGCCTCCTCCCCACCAGGGCTCTGCCGGGGCCAGGCCGGTGCTCGCCTGGCTGCCTAACACCAGCACCAGGTTTTGGGGAAGTCAGGTGGATGTTGGGGGGGGGAAGCATCAGTGGATCCACAGGGATCCTTCCACCGCTGGATCCCCAGAGGTTCTCTCATCTCTCTCACGTTTAGCTCGGCCCGAGCGGGATTCCAGAGACTTGGTTTGTTGGCAGCAAGTTTCCTTGTCGTGTTCCAGGCACTGGGATGTTGGGTGCTGGGATGCTTGGGATGCTGGGATGTTGGGCTGGAGGATGCTGGGATGTTGGGCGGAGGTGCTGGGATGTTGGGAGCTAGGATGCTGGGATGCTGGGATGTTGGGATGCTGGGATGTTGGGATGCTGGGCTGGAGGATGCTGGGATGTTGGGATGCTGGGATGTTGGGAGCTAGGATGTTGGGATGCTGGGATGTTGGGTGCTGGGATGCTGGGCTGGAGGATGCTGGGATGTTGGGATGCTGGGATGTTGGGAGCTAGGATGTTGGGATGCTGGGATGTTGGGTGCTGGGATGCTGGGCTGGAGGATGCTGGGATGTTGGGATGCTGGGATGTTGGGAGCTAGGATGTTGGGATGCTGGGATGTTGGGTGCTGGGATGCTGGGCTGGAGGATGCTGGGATGTTGGGATGCTGGGATGTTGGGAGCTAGGATGTTGGGATGTTGGGATGCTGGGATGTTGGGTGCTGGGATGCTGGGCTGGAGGAGCAGCCCAGAGAGAAGAAAGCTGGGCCTGAATGAGAAGGGTGCCCTGTGGTTCCCCAGGCTGCCCTGAGAGCTCCCCTGGGGCAGGACGGGGAGTTCACCCCAAAACCCCTTCAGCTCAGTTACCCCCGTGGCACAGGGCGGGGGTTGGAGGAGTGAGGGGCTGCACCGCCGAGCTGGGGAGCTGTACCCCATCTCTTGTCACCAGGATGGTGACACTGGGTGCTTGTCTTGGCTCTCTGGGGCCGTGAAGCTCTTGACCTCCAAATACACTGGTTATGGAACCTGACCTCAGGAACCTGCACGTGCCTCGGGGCAGGGACCGTCCTGCTTTGGGGACCCCGTACCCAAAGCGCCCTCGTCCCCTCCCGAATTACACCGGGGGATGGAGCTGGTGGCAGAGGGAGGGTTGGGAGGAGGTGGCAGCGGTTATGGGTGGGCAGGGGCTGGGAAGAGCCGTGGCCCAGGGCCCTTCCTCTCCAGGGAGCTCTCCTCTCCCCGATTCCAGCGGGGTTTTGGGGTGTGGGGTGGCTCCCGAGTGCCTCAGAAGCAGCCGGAGGTGCTCAGTCTTGCGCCTTGTTTTTGAGGTTTCGGGGTGTTTCTTGGTCGAGGTGATGCAGCACGAGGGGTTTTTGGGAGGAAAACCTGAGCTCTGTCTGCCTGAGGGCGTGTGTCTGTGGTGTGGGCAGCTGGAGGAGGGGAGCAGAGCTGGGCAGGCTGCCTTCCTCTTCGCTGTACACATCTTCCTCCCCTGAGCAGAGGCCCCTGACGCGTGCTGATTGCCCCACGACTCTGCTTCTCAGTCGGTGGCATCACACCCTTGTCCAAGATGCACCGTCCCAGCACCAGAGCCAAGCAGGGAGGAGTGGTGCTTTCCCAGTTCACCCTGCCCCAGGCTTGGACCGCTTCAGATTTGGGGGATCACAGCTGGGGCTCGGTGCTCTGGCCGGAGGGGAGCACCGGGTCGCTCCGCCCGCATGCCGGCACCCAGTCAACTTGCTCCCAAAATCTGGGGACATATCAGCAGTGGTGTGGCTGGCAGACTGGGACAGGGGTCATCTGGATATGGGGCACTGGTGGGGAGGCCGCCCCTCGGGTCCTGGGTTCAGGGTTGGGCCCCTCATGGTAAGAAGGACGTTGAGGGGCTGGAGCGAGTCCAGAGACACGGAGCGGGGAAGGGGCTGGAGCACAGGTCCAATGGGAGCAACTGGGGCTGGTCTGGAGGAGAGGAGCCTGAGGGGAGCCCTGCTCGCTCTCTGCAGCTCCCTGGAAGGAGGGGGTTGGGAGGGGGGCCGGTCCCTTCCCCCAGTAAGGAGGGATGGGAGGAGAGGAAACAGCCTCCTGTTGTGCCGGGGAGGTTTGGGCTGGAGCTCAGGGAAAGCGGCTTCCCCAGAGGGCTGTGGGTCACTGGGACGGGCTGCCCGGGGCAGGGGGAGTCCCCATCCCCCCCGGGGGGCAGAACCCTGCGGATGGGGGGCTGTGGGCTCGGCAGGGCTGGGGCAGCGCTCAGACTCGGTGCCCTCGGGGGTCTTTCCACCCAGAAGGGCTCTGGGTGCCCCTGAACTTTGCTCTTTGCCAGTGGAACCAGACTTGTGCCTTCTCCCTTTGTTTTCCTGACCTTCCCCTGGCATTTCTGGGGTGGGTCTGGTTCAGAGCCAGGCCCCGATGGGTCGGGAGCTGCGAGGGGGGCTGGGCATGGAGCCCTGGGGAGCCCGGGGGGGCAGGAGGACCGGGAGGTGTTTGAGGAGGGGGTACTGGCTGTGGGCCCCCATCTCGGTCGGTGCTGGGTGCCCCCCGCACCCCCCGGGTCGGTGCTGGCCGCCCCCCCATCTCAGTCAGTGCTGGTTGCCCCCCCTCTAGGTTAGTACTGGCCACCCCCACATCTCGGTCGGTGCTGGCTGCCCCCCCGGGTCAGTGCTGGCTGGCCCCTCTTTGGGTCAGGGCTGGCTGCCCCTCCATGTCAGTCAGTGCTGGCTGCCCCCCCATCTTGGTCGGTGCTGGCTGCCCCCCATGTCAGTCAGTGCTGGCTGCCCCCCTCTCTGGGTCGGTGCTGGCTGCCCCCCCATGTCAGTCAGTGCTGGCTGCCCCCCCCCATCTTGGTCGGTGCTGGCTGCCCCCCTCTCTGGGTCGGTGCTGGCTGCCCCCCCATGTCAGTCAGTGCTGGCTGCCCCCCCATCTTGGTCGGTGCTGGCTGCCCCCCCATGTCAGTCAGTGCTGGCTGCCCCCCCCATCTTGGTCGGTGCTGGCTGCCCCCCTCTCTGGGTCGGTGCTGGCTGCCCCCCCATGTCAGTCAGTGCTGGCTGCCCCCCTCTCTGGGTCGGTGCTGGCTGCCCCCCCATGTCAGTCAGTGCTGGCTGCCCCCCTCTCTGGGTCGGTGCTGGCTGCCCCCCCATGTCAGTCAGTGCTGGCTGCCCCCCCCCTCTGGGTCGGTGCTGGCTGCCCCCCCATGTCAGTCAGTGCTGGCTGCCCCCCCCATCTTGGTCGGTGCTGGCTGCCCCCCTCTCTGGGTCGGTGCTGGCTGCCCCCCCATGTCAGTCAGTGCTGGCTGCCCCCCCATCTTGGTCGGTGCTGGCTGCCCCCCCATGTCAGTCAGTGCTGGCTGCCCCCCCATCTTGGTCGGTGCTGGCTGCCCCCCTCTCTGGGTCGGTGCTGGCTGCCCCCCCATGTCAGTCAGTGCTGGCTGCCCCCCTCTCTGGGTCGGTGCTGGCTGCCCCCCCATGTCAGTCAGTGCTGGCTGCCCCCCTCTCTGGGTCGGTGCTGGCTGCCCCCCCATGTCAGTCAGTGCTGGCTGCCCCCCCCCTCTGGGTCGGTGCTGGCTGCCCCCCCATGTCAGTCAGTGCTGGCTGCCCCCCCTCTGGGTCGGTGCTGGCTGCCCCCCCATGTCAGTCAGTGCTGGCTGCCCCCCTCTCTGGGTCGGTGCTGGCTGCCCCCCCCATCTTGGTCGGTGCTGGCTGCCCCCCATGTCAGTCAGTGCTGGCTGCCCCCCTCTCTGGGTCGGTGCTGGCTGCCCCCCCATCTTGGTCGGTGCTGGCTGCCCCCCCATGTCAGTCAGTGCTGGCTGCCCCCCCCATCTTGGTCGGTGCTGGCTGCCCCCCATGTCAGTCAGTGCTGGCTGCCCGCCCCCTCTCTGGGTCGGTGCTGGCTGCCCCCCCATGTCAGTCAGTGCTGGCTGCCCCCCTCTCTGGGTCGGTGCTGGCTGCCCCCCTCTCTCAGTCAGTGCTGGCTGCCCCCCCCCATCTTGGTCGGTGCTGGCTGCCCCCCATGTCAGTCAGTGCTGGCTGCCCCCCTCTCGGTCGGTCGGTGCCGGGGTCATCCCGAGGGGTGTCGGGAGCGTCGGTCGCTGCAGCTGCCGCCGTGTTGGCTGGGGGGGCGGGGGGAGGGCCCTGTCCTGCACTCCCCTGGAACACAGCATCTCTGTTCAGCAGCGCGGAGCCGGGGGGACAATCGTTCGCTTCAGCTTCTGGGGGTGGCTGTGGTGGGGTACCAGCGAGGGCCCGCGTCACCGCGTGGGTCCAGGCATGGGTGACACCGCGGTTCCGGTGGGATTGGGCATCGTCCGTGGGGACGTGGGGTGTTGGGCGGCACTTCGGATGGGCTCAGCACCCGGCCTGGGACGGCAGAGCCCCCCCTTGGGCTCCCTCTGGCCCCCTTGGGATCCCTCTGGCCCCCTCGGGTCCCCTCTGGCCCCCTCGGGTCCCCTCTGGCTTCCTTGGGCTCCCTCAGGCTCCTGTGGGCTCCTTTAGTCTCTCTTGGTCTCCCTGGGGCTCCCTTGGGCCCGCAGGTGATTAGACCCGAGCAGAGATAAGCTCCTGGATGAGATAAACCCGGCCTGAGCAGCCCTGGTTAGGAAGGAGGTCAGACGGTGACCCAAAGATAGCCTGCTCTGCTCTGATTTACCCTCCAGGCAGAACCGGGTGGGGGGCTGTCAGCGTGGGGATGAGACCCCTGAGAGTGCCTGGGGTCATCCCACAGACCACCCCTCATCACCAGGCACACCGGGGGGTGCTGGAGTGCGGGCTGGCGGGGTGACACCCCTGCACCGGCCGCGGCGCTTGGCCCGTGTTGGAGGTTGGGCTCGGCACCCTCTTGGCAGGACGGACCCTGGCTGGTTGGTCTGTTGGAGGGGGAAGCGGCAGGGCCGTGCTCCCCGGGGTGGGGGGACAGTGACGGGGTCACCGTGTCACCCGAGGGGTGAGGGGTGACACCGCTGCCCTTCACTGGGATCGGGCGCTGGCAGGCAGGTCTGAGCACGGGTCGGGGTGCTGGTGGGGATGGGGACCCTGCCCGCTGCTGTGGCAGGGTCAGGTGTGGCTGTTAATTACAGCCTCCCTTAATGAGCCCTGGCAGAGCCGCAGGGTGGTCACAGTTGTGGTGGATAAATGGAGAGGGAAAGGAGCTGCGGGGATCTCAAAGCACAGGAGTGGTTTGGAGAGCTGGGGTTCCCCCTGCCATCCTGTACCAGCCATGGGGACTCCGGAGGGTGCAGGACAGGGCCTGGGGTGCCTGTGTTCAGAGAGGGAGACAGGAGAGGGGGACAGGGGCTGTGGCTCAGGCTTCCTGAATTCCCGGAGCCGGGACTGTGGATCTGCCATCCTGCTTTGCTCAGCATCCTCACAGCTGGAAGGGTGCTGGGTTCAGGCAGGGCTGAGCCCAGCGGGATGAGGTTCAGCAGGGCCAAGGGCAGAGTCCTGCCCATGGGACACAACAACCATCAGCAGCGCTACAGGCTGGGGCAGAGCGGCTGGAGAGCTGCTGGGAGAAGGACCTGGGGGTGTTGGGGGAGCTCAGCCTGCCCAGGAGCCAGCAGTGTGCCCGGGGGGCCAGGAAGGGCCCCGGCATCCTGGCTTGTGTCAGAGCCAGCGTGGCCAGGAGGTGTGGGGAGGGGATTGTGCCCCTGGGCTGGGCAGTGGGGAGGCTGCAGCTGGAGTGCTGGGGGCAGTTGTGGGCCCCTCAGCATCAGAAGGCCATGGAGGGCCTGGAGCGTGTCCAGAGAAGGGCAAGCAGGCTGGGGAAGGGGCTGGAGAGCAGCAAAGCTTGCGAGGAGCGGCTGAGGGAGCTGGGGGTGTTGAGGCTGGAGCAGAGGAGGCTGAGGGGAGAGCTTCTCCCCCCTGCCCTGCCCTGCCCTGCCCTGCCCTGGCAGGAGGGTGCAGAGAGGTGGGCGAGGGTCTCTCCAGGCAGGGGCCAGGAGCTGGGAGGAGGGGCAGTGGGCTCAAGCTGGGCCAGGGCAGGCTCAGCTCAGCTGGGAGGGCAAAGTTCTTCCCTGGCAGAGTTGTGGGGCTGTGGCCCAGGCTGCCCAGGGAGGGGGCTGAGTCCCCAGCCCTGGGGGTGTTGAACAGAGGGGAGATGAGGTGCTCAGGGATCTGGCTCAGCACAGGACAGGGCCGGTTGGACTCCATGGGCTCCAAGGGCTTTTCCAGCCTGGGGACTCTGGGATTCTGTGCACTGTGTGGGGAGGTAACAAGGGACAAACCCTGAGTACCTGCAGCGGGGGTTTGGCTGCAGAGCTCCAGCATCCAACCCCCACGTGCCGGGATGCTCCGAGCCAGCAGCTCCTCCCAGTGCTCAGCACACTGGGGTTTTGCTTCCATGGACATTTGCTGCCCGACTCCTGGTGCCCCCCTGAGGTTCCACCCAGGGGATGTGGGCAGCGCTGGCACTGTCCTCGGGCACCAGGATGCGTGCTGGGGAGTGGGGCAGCCGGCGCTGGCTGCCAGCGGTGTGCTGCCTCCCCCATCCCAGGGAGCCTGGCAGGGCAGAGGCACGGGCAGCGTGCTCAGCTCCAGGGCTGCAGGAGAGACGGTGTGAGCAATGAGTGAGGGGCTGTGGTGGGCATGGGGCAGGGACACCAGGGAGGGACGGAGGGAGGGAGGGATGGGTGTTGGGATGGAAGGAGGGAATGATGGATGTTGGGATGGAAGGAGGGAATGATGGAGGGAGTAAGGGACGGATGGTCAGATGGACAGATGGACGGACTGATGGATGGATAGATGGGGAGAGCAGGGTAAAGCTCACGTCTGGGAAGGATGAAACCAAAAGCACAGCCAGGGAGATGGAGGAGGAACAAGTGGCTCCTCCAAGGCAGCAGCAGGTGACACTGTGGATGTGTCCCTGGTGTGGTGACAGGCTGGGGGACCTGTCCCATGCAGCCCCCCAGCAGCCCAGCACACGCTCCTTGGCTCAGATGGGGGAGGGTGGGGGGGCAAGGCTGCTGTGGGGCTGCAAATCTCCTGCCAGATGGAGAGTTAAAGAAAATCCTGGGATTTGCTGGGGGTTTCTAGCAGCAGAGCGTTCCCACAGCTGCCTGACCAGGGAGGGAGCGTTGGCGTCATTGTGCCCCCCGTGGAGCCACCCTGTGTGGGATGTCATCAGCCCCACGCTGTCCCTGGCCAGGAATTCGGGGGGCGGGGGGGGCATCCCCCTCACCCCCCATGGGGTAACGCCACTGAGGACCTTGGAAACGAGTCGTTCACCATCCCAGCTCCTGGTGCTGAGCAGCTGGGAGCCCGTTCCAGGGGTTGGAGGGTGATGTGGAGCTCCCGGTGCTGGGGAACACGCACCCAGTGTGGGGTGAAGGGAGGGGGGAAGTGAAACGTCCCAGCTGAGGGGGATCCCCCTGGGAACGGCCTGACCGGGTCAGGGGGTTTTAAGGAGAACAGACCCGTAAACTGTCCCCTCATCTGCAGAGGGCTGCGGAGGTGGAGCTGTGGGAACGACAGCGCAGGGAGATGGGGAGCAGAGCAGGGTGTTGGTGCCTGTGTCAGGGGGGTCGGGCTGAGGGTCCCCATTGATGACCCTGTGTGGCCTCCAGGAAGGTGCCACCGTGCACCCATCTGGCTCAGCACAGGGTTGTGGTGGCTCGTTGGGGACAAGGGATGGCCAGACTGTGTAGGTGCCCGTGGGCATCCCTGCACTGGGCCAGTCAGACCCCAAACCACACTGGAGCAGTTCTGAGGGAGCTGGGCTGGGTCAGCCTGGAGAAGAGAAGGCTGCTTCTGGGGGGACCTCATTGCAGCCTGCCAGTCCCTGAAGGGAGCAGAGGAACAGGAGGGGAATGGGCTTGTTCAAGGGCAGAGCCTGGCAGGGCAAGGGGGCTGGAGTGAAGCTGGAGGAGGGAAGGGGGAGAGGAGAGATTGGGGGGAAGTTCTTTGCAGAGAGAGTGGGGAGGGGCTGTCAGGGGCTGCCCAGAGACGGGGTGGGTGCCCCGTCCCTGGGGGTGTTGAAGGCCAGGTTGGCTGGGGCCCTGGGCAACCTTGTGTAGCTCCAGGCCTGGAGGTTGGTGTCCCTGCCTGTGTCAGGGGTTGGAGCTCTGTGACCCTTGGGGTCCCTTCCAACCCAGCCCATGCTGGGATTCTGTGTTTCATTGACCTCGCCCACCCCAGGGCTCATGGGGAAGCATCAGGGAGTGGGAAGCGTCTGGGGAGCCCCGGGAAGCTCCCTGGGCTCTGGGGATGCAGGGACACATGGGGCCCCGCTGCTCCCACCTTGCCCTCCCCTGTCTCTGGCTGGTCAGAGTCTCCTGGCGCTGTTTCCTGGCAGTGTTGGTGGTGGGGGGGTTGTTGGTGTCTCTGAGACAAACCCTTTGTGGGTGGAAGGGACCAGAGGGGAAGCTGGGGTTTCGGAGCCCACGCGCTCCTGCCCTTATATAGGCACGGCAGGGCGGCTGCGCCCATGGGTGCTGCAGAAGGGGCTGGAGGCGGCCGACACCGCTGGCTCTGTCACCCCCACCCCGGGCATCCCTCTGGCAGCTGCTCCCTACAGCCAGGAGGCTGGAACAGGCCTCTGAGGGCATCGTGTCCCAGCGCATGGGGCCACGTCCCCACGAGTCTCCCCCAGCTCTGGGCAGCCCAGGCCAACGCCTGGCCGCTCTTTTGGGGCAGCTGTTTTCCCTGATCTCCAGCCTAAAGCTCCCCAGCACAACGTGGGGCTGTCTCCTCCCCTCCCATCCCTTCTTACTGGGAGAAGAGACTGGTCCCACAGTCCATCGGCAGCCAGGTCCCGGCTCTCCCCAGCATCCTCCTGCACATGGACACACACGTGTGCGAAGGGGTCTCCACGTGACCTTGGCTTTGCCCCTCACCCCAACCAGCTGCTGACACCCCAACCCCCCTGGCACACAAAGGAGCCCCCTGCCCAGGATGGGGGCAGAAATGGGGTGCAGTAAGTGGGCAGAAGGGCTGTGCTGCTCGGGTGTGGGGTGGCCGGTGCTTGCTCACCGACACCTAACCCACTTCATCTTGTCCCCATTTACTCCTCAGACCTCCTGGTCCCCTGTCCCCTCCTTTGGTCCCTTCCTCAAGCCCCCCATGTCCAGACCCTGCACCCCACCGTGTGTCCCCATTTCTTTGCATAGAGAGTGGTGAGGGGCTGGCAGGGGCTGCCCAGAGAGGGGGTGGGTGCCCCGTCCCTGGGGGTGTTGAAGGCCAGGTTGGCTGGGGCCCTGGGCAACCTTGTGTAGCTCCAGGCCTGGAGGTTGGTGTCCCTGCCTGTGGCAGGGGGTTGGAGCTCTGGGATCCTTGGGGTCCCTTCCAACCCAAACCAGTCCGTGATTCTGTGAATTGAGGTGCTGAAACAGGAGTTGCTGGTGTGTGGGAGGGATCTGCTTGTGGCATCCCTGGTGTTGCTGTGCCGCTGTGCCAGGTCGGCTGCAGCCTGGTCTGGCATCCATCCTCACCTTGGGTTTGGGAAGCGCCGGGAGCCCTGATGTGGCTGCTGCTCCCATCCCCAGGGAGCGTCTGTCCTTCCCACTGGCCTGCCCAGGGGCCTGTCCCAGGGCAGCCTGCCCTCCCTCCCTCCATCACCGAAATCCTTTCCAACCCCATCCTCTCGCGTGGCTCCGCGGCTTCATCTCAGCCCATGAGGCCTTTGGGGGCTCCTGGAATTTTCCAAGCATGGAGAGGGGGCTGGAAGGGAGCTGCTGACCCTGCGGCATCCGAAAGCCAGGGGTGAGGTGAACCCCCCCGACTCACACACTGAGGGTGAGGCTGTCCCCAAAGCCCACACCTCACCCTGGCCTTGGGCAAAAGGAGGATGAGGAAGGGGCTGGCAGAGGAGGAAGGTTGCTCAGAGGAGGAAGATCCCTCGCTGGTTTTGGATCGATTCCCAGAAGGACCTGATGGAAAACATGGACTCCTCTCCCTGGGTCCGGAGGGAGGACGTGGGGCTGGTTGGCTCTCCCCAGCTCCTGCCCCAGCGGGGCTGGACGCTGCGGCGGTGCGGTGGGCTGCGTGCGGGGCTGCGGGGCCTCGCCGTGCCCGCAGCGAGCTCCCAGGGCTCTTGGCTGGATGGTGTGTGCAGCCTCCAGCCCCAGGCACTGGCTGTCCCTGAGCACAGCGGGTGGGATACAGCCGGTTCCCTGAGCTGTCCTCCAAAACCTTCCTGCCCCTTCCCTACCGCTGGGGCTGGGGAGGGGTGCAGGGAGCATCCCCTGTGCTGGCTGCCTGGAATTCCTCTTTGCATGGAAACCCACCTGGAGTGTTGTGTCCAGTGCTGGGCTCCCTGGGATCAACCAGCCAGGGATCTCCTGGAGAGAGTCCAGAGGAGGGACAGGGAGATGCTGAAGGGCCTGGAGCATCTCCCCTGGGAGGAAAGGCTGAGGGAGCTGGGGCTGTTCAGCCTGGAGAGAAGAGACTGAGAGGGGATCTGATCCCTGGGGATCAGGAGCTGAAGGGTGGGACCCAGGGGACATGGGCAGCCTCTGCTCAGTGTCTGTGGGGACAGGACAAGGGGTGATGGGCTCAAGTTGGAGCACAGGAGTTCCCCCAATGTGGGGAAGAACTTCTTCCCAGTGAGGGTGAGGGAGCCCTGGGCCAGGCTGCCCAGGGGGTGTGGAGTCTCCTTCTCTGGAGAGATTCCAGCCCTGTCTGGACAGCGCCCTGTGTGCCCTGTGCTAGGGACCCTGCTTTGGCAGGGGGTTGGAGCCCAGGGGCTCTGGGGGGCCCTTCCCACCCCTGTGACTCTGCAGTTGGTGCCATGTTCTGTCACAGCCCCTGTGTGTGTCCCAGCTCCCGGTGCCCACGCACGTCTCCAGTACACGGCTGTCTGTGCTGTGCTGAGGCTTAGGGAAGCGTGGGGGGTTCTGGGGTCCCTGCAGCCCCTCTCTGTGCTTAGAGCTGGTGGGTGGGTGGGTGGGTGGGTGTGCAGCCATGACAGGACGGCACTGGGTGCCCATGGCTTTCCCTGGGAGCTGGCACAGCCGGGGCTGAGCTGGGCTCTGGGCTGTGCCTCGGGCTGGGGGTGTGGGCTGCAGGCAGCACGTCCTGCCTGTTGCTCCCGTGTGCTGGGGGAGGCTGTGCACATAGGGCAGCGGTGGTGCCCTGTGGATCCAGACACTAGCAGGGCCCTGGCTCCGATGCCCTGTTGCAGCAGCCGGGTTACAGCAGCCCCTCAGCTTTGATGCTCCGTTGGAGCAGCTGGGATGCAGCAGCCCCATCTCTGACCCCCCATTGCAGCAGCCCCGGCTCTGACCCCCGTTGCAGCAGCCCTGGCTCTGACCCCTGTTGCAGCAGCCCCAGCTCTGACCCCTGTTGCAGCAGCCCCAGCTCTGATCCCCGTTGCAGCAGCCCCAGCTCTGACCCCTGTTGCAGCAGCCCTGGCTCTGACCCCTGTTGCAGCAGCCCCAGCTCTGACCCCTGTTGCAGCAGCCCTGGCTCTGACCCCTGTTGCAGCAGCCCCAGCTCTGACCCCTGTTGCAGCAGCCCTGGCTCTGACCCCTGTTGCAGCAGCCCCAGCTCTGACCCCTGTTGCAGCAGCCCCAGCTCTGACCCCTGTTGCAGCAGCCCTGGCTCTGACCCCTGTTGCAGCAGCCCCAGCTCTGACCCCTGTTGCAGCAGCCCCAGCTCTGACCCCTGTTGCAGCAGCCCCAGCTCTGACCCCTGTTGCAGCAGCCCCAGCTCTGACCCCTGTTGCAGCAGCCCCAGCTCTGACCCCTGGCTGGGCAGCAGGGCTGCGGGCTGGGTGCTCTCATGGGCACTGCTGGAAGTGGGAGGACTGGTGCAGCACCCAGTGCCCATCACTCCCCCAGTGCCCATCACTCCCCCCAGTGCCCATCACTCCCCCAGTGCCCACCGTGCCCCTCGCCCAGCCAGGCTGCAGGAGCTCCCAGCAGCGACCCAAAGCCTGTGGGGACCCGGAGAGTGTCCGTGCTCGTGGGTGCAGGAGGGGTGCTGGGTGCTGGGGAGCTGTGGGCAGGCGCTGGGTGCTGGGCCGTTGCTGTGAGGTCCTGGCAGCAGATAAGGACCTTCCCCTCTTCCTGCGCAGCGCCTGGGTTCTGAGCCGGGGGGCTCTTACCAAGGGACAGGATGCCCCGGCCACCAGCTGCCCACGGGCTGGGTGCTGCCGCTGTGGCACAGTGACCTGTGCCAGTGGGGACCTGTGACCCGTGCTGGCTGTGACCTGTGACCTGTGCTGGGCTGTGACCTGTGCTGGCTGTGACCTGTGACCTGTGCTGGGCTGTGACCTGTGACCCGTGCTGGCTGTGACCTGTGCTGGCTGTGACCTGTGACCTGTGCTGGCTGTGACCCGTGCTGGTTGTGACCTGTGACCTGTGCTGGGCTGTGACCTGTGCTGGGCTGTGACCCGTGCTGGGCAGTGACCAGTGCTGGCTGTGACCTGTGCTGGGCTGTGACCCGTGCTGGCTGTCACCTGTGCTGGCTGTGACCTGTGACCTGTGCTGGCTGTGACCCGTGCTGGTTGTGACCTGTGACCTGTGCTGGGCTGTGACCTGTGCTGGCTGTGACCTGTGACCTGTGCTGGCTGTGACCCGTGCTGGCTGTGACCCGTGCTGGCTGTGACCTGTGACCCGTGCTGGCTGTGACCTGTGCTGGCTGTGACCTGTGACCTGTGCTGGCTGTGACCTGTGACCTGTGCTGGCTGTGACCTGTGCTGGCTGTGACCTGTGACCTGTGCTGGGCTGTGACCTGTGCTGGCTGTGACCTGTGACCTGTGCTGGCTGTGACCCGTGCTGGCTGTGACCCGTGCTGGCTGTGACCACTGCTGGGCAGTGACCCATGCTGGGCAGTGACCAGTGCTGGCTGTGACCCGTGCTGGCTGTGACCCGTGCTGGCTGTGACTGGTGCTGAGCTGTGACCCTGATTACGTGGTTGGTGTGCTGGTTACATGGTTGGTGTACTGGTTACATGGTTGGTATACTGGTTAAGTGGTTGGTGTATTGGTTACATAGTTGGTATACTGGTTATATATTTGGTGTACCGGTTACGTGGTTGATATACTGGTTACGTGGTTGGAGTACTGGTTACGTGGTCAGTGTACTGGTTACGTGGTCAGTGTACTGGTGACATGGTTGGTGTACTGGTGACATGGTCAGTGTACTGGTGACATGGTCGGTGTACTGGTGACGTGGTTGGAGTACTGGTGACGTGGTCGGTGTACTGGTGACATGGTCGGTGTACTGGTGACGTGGTCGGTGTACTGGTGACATGGTCAGTGTACTGGTGACGTGGTTGGAGTACTGGTTACGTGGTCGGTGTACTGGTGACATGGTGGGCACTGGGTCCCACTCCTGGGGATCATTGTTGGAGCGGTGGAACGGGCCTGGGGAAGAGGGATGGATGGACAGGCCCCCTGAGCCCCAGGGTCACAGCCCCAGGGTGCAGAGGGACCCCGGGGCTGGGCTGTAGCTGGGTTTTGGGGCTGAGAGGTGCCTGGCTCCGGGCCGAGCCGGGGTGTCCAGCGCGGGGCCAGACAGAAGCCGGGTGGGTGCCGGGCCCCTGCTCGGCGCAGGGACGCGGCGGGGCTGGGGGCAGGGCTGGGGGAGCTGGGGGTGGGATGCTCCGAGTCTCCTGGCCCCTGAACGGCTCCTCCTGTCCTTCTCCTGGAGAGGAACCTGCACCTTGTGGTTTGGGTGCCATCTCAGGAGATGGGGGAAGCTCCTCAAACCACCTGGGGACTCTTCTCCTGCCCCTGCCCCTGCTCCTGCCCCTGCCCCTGCCCCTGCCCCTGCCCCTGCTCCTGCCCCTGCCCCTGCTCCTGCCCCTGCCCCTGCCCCTGCCCCTGCCCCTGCCCCTGCTCCTGCCCCTGCCCCTGCTCCTGCCCCTGCCCCTGCTCCTGCCCCTGTGCCTGCCTCTGCCCCTGCCCCTGCCTGCCCCTGCCCCTGCCCCTGCCCCTGCCCCTGCCCCTGCCCCTGCCCCTGCCCCTGCCCCTGCCCCTGCCCCTGCCCCTGCCCCTGCCCCTGCCCCTGCCCCTGCCCCTGCCCCTGCCCCTGCCCCTGCCCCTGCCCCTGCCCCTGCCCCTGCCCCTGCCCCTGCCCTGCCCTTGCCCCTGCCCTTGCCCCTGCCCCTGCCCCTGCCCCTGCCCCTGCCCCTGCTCCTGCCCCTGCCCCTGCTCCTGCCCCTGCCCCTGCCCCTGCCCCTGCCCCTGCCCCTGCTCCTGCCCCTGCCCCTGCTCCTGCCCCTGCCCCTGCTCCTGCCCCTGTGCCTGCCTCTGCCCCTGCCCCTGCCTGCCCCTGCCCCTGCCCCTGCCCCTGCCCCTGCCCCTGCCCCTGCCCCTGCCCCTGCCCCTGCCCCTGCCCCTGCCCCTGCCCCTGCCCCTGCCCCTGCCCCTGCCCCTGCCCCTGCCCCTGCCCCTGCCCCTGCCCCTGCCCCTGCCCCTGCCCCTGCCCCTGCCCTGCCCTTGCCCCTGCCCTTGCCCCTGCCCCTGCCCCTGCTCCTGCCCCTGCCCCTGCCCCTGCCCCTGCCCCTGCCCCTGCTGAGTTTGGGGAGGAGAAGTCTGTGTCGTGCTGGATGGGGCAGCCTTGGCCATGGGGTAGCGCATCCCCCGAGCTGAGGCAGGTGATGGGTGAGCTTCATGCTGCCAGGGAGCTTCTCCCTTGGAGCTGGCATCGGGCACCCTGGGGCTGCGAAGGGAGAGGCTGTTCCTGCTGGAGGTACTGGGAAGGGAGAGGCTGTTCCCACTGGGGTTACTGGGAAGAGAGAAGGCTGTTCCCATCGGGTTTACTGGGTGCTGCTGTCCTTCCCAGTCTGGCAGCCCTGGGGGGCATCCCTGCCTCTTGAAGCCTTCCTGGTGCGGAGCATGGGGTGGTCTCACACCAGCTGGGTTTGGGGGGGCGAGGGTGACCCCTGGGTGTTGGTGGTGCCACAGGCTGGTAGCAGGAGCTGCTGGAGACACATTCATCCTCCCTGGCCAGGCTGGGTGCTGCTGGCACACCGCAGGGCTTGGCCACATCCCTGCCCCTCTGCTAATTACTAAGTGATTAACGGTGACAGAGGGGCTGCCCCCGAGCTGTGAGGGGCAGGGACCCCAGACCACCAGCCAGGGGGGTGTGTCCTGTCCCATCCCATCCCATCCCATCCCATCCCGTCCCGTCCCGTCCCATCCCATCCCATCCCATCCCGTCCCATCCCATCCCATCCCATCCCATCCCGTCCCGTCCCATCCCATCCCATCCCATCCCATCCCATCCCATCCTGTCCCTGGGTGGGAAGGGCAGTCCTGGAGCAGGGCGAGTGCCGGGCTGCTCTCCGGAGAGGCTCTGCGCCCAGGGCAGCTCTGGGGCAGGGGCTGCTCCCTGGGATGGGAGGGACGGGACCTGCTGCCCTGGGAGGGTTCTGCCTGGGCTGTGGAGGAGCCAGCGAGGCAGAAGCTGAAGGCTCCAGGGGAAACATTAGTTCTGCATCCCCGGGCGGGCTGGAGCCGCTGGTGTTTTCAGTTCTCATTAGCGTCAGCCCCTTCCCCCTCCGGCCGGGCTGCTGGCTCAGAGCGAGAGGCACCAGGGGAACCGGGCTGCTTCGCTTCTCCTTAGCACCCACGCTGCCCCCCGCCCTCCAGCCCCCTGCCCGGGTGGGGGTTACAGACCCTGGGGGGCTGGAGGGAGCCCTGGAGACCCCCCAGCCCCAGCCCTGCCCAAGCAGGGTCACCTGGAGCCCCGGGGTGGGATCTCCCCGGACAAGGAGACTCCCCACCCTCTCCGGGCAGCCGGGCCCAGGGCTCGGGCACCCTGGGCAGAGGGAAGAAGTTCTTCCTCCCGCTGGGATGGACCTTCCCCTGCTCCAGTTTGTGCCCGTTGCCCCTTGTCCTGTGGCTGGGCCCCCCTGGGCAGAGTCTGGCCCCTCCCCTGCCCCCCCTTTAGATAGGGGTGGGTGTCGATGGGATCCCCTCGCAGGCTTCTCTTCCCCAGGCTGAGCAGCCCCGGCTCTCTCAGCCTTCCCTCCCCTCCAGCCCCTCCTCATCCTCGTACCCTCCCTGGCCTCTCCCCAGCAGCTCCCAGTCTGTCCTGAACTGGGTGGTGGTCTGGCCCTGGCTGGAGGCCAGACGCCCCCCAAAGCTGTTCCATCACTCCCCTTTGCAGCTGGACAGGGGAGAAAATAGATACTGAGAGGCTCAGGAGTGAGATAAGGGCAGGGAGAGCTCATTCTGCAGTCAGCATCACGGCTGGGACAGACTCTCCCTCTCCAAGCATCTTCTGAGCCCAGGCAGGGCCCCTTGGTGGCTGCTCAAGGGTTCATCTTGCACGTCCTGGCTGAGTTCTTCCTGACTTGTGTCCTTCTGGTTGGAGCTGGAGAGGTGATGGAGTGATCCCTGACAGGGCTCCTGCTCTGGGGCAGCCAAATTGCTGCTGGGCCAGGTGCAGGGGTCTCCAGGTGAGCCTGGCCCTTCTGAGGGTGATTAACAACCCCAGCGGTGCTACAGGCTGGGGCAGAGCGTCTGGAGAGCTGCTGGGAGAAGGACCTGGGGGTGTTGGGGGAGCTCAGCCTGCCCAGGAGCCAGCAGTGTGCCCGGGGGCCAGGAAGGGCCCCGGCATCCTGGCTTGTGTCAGAGCCAGCGTGGCCAGGAGGTGTGGGGAGGGGATTGTGCCCCTGGGCTGGGCAGTGGGGAGGCTGCAGCTGGAGTGCTGGGGGCAGTTGTGGGCCCCTCAGCATCAGAAGGCCATGGAGGGCCTGGAGCGTGTCCAGAGAAGGGCAAGCAGGCTGGGGAAGGGGCTGGAGAGCAGCAAAGCTTGCGAGGAGCGGCTGAGGGAGCTGGGGGTGTTGAGGCTGGAGCAGAGGAGGCTGAGGGGAGAGCTTCTCCCCCCTGCCCTGCCCTGCCCTGCCCTGCCCTGGCAGGAGGGTGCAGAGAGGTGGGCGAGGGTCTCTCCAGGCAGGGGCCAGGAGCTGGGAGGAGGGGCAATGGGCTCAAGCTGGGCCAGGGCAGGCTCAGCTCAGCTGGGAGGGCAAAGTTCTTCCCTGGCAGAGTTGTGGGGCTGTGGCCCAGGCTGCCCAGGGAGGGGGCTGAGTCCCCAGCCCTGGGGGTGTTGAACAGAGGGGAGATGAGGTGCTCAGGGATCTGGCTCAGCACAGGACAGGGGCGGTTGGGCTCCAGGGGCTCCAAGGGCCTCAAGCAGTGCCCAGCAGAGGGGCTCTCTGCCCCCTCGCAGGGTCCCCTGGCCCCGTGTCCTCGGCTCCATCACCGGTTGAGCTGTGGCTGGAGCCGGGTGTCCCCCAGAAGCTCCCTGCTCCCTCTGTCCAGGTCCCCTGCCCCTTTTCTCTCTGCTCTCCCACTCCAGGAGTGCTGGGAATGAGGCTCAGGCTGTTCCCCGGGAGGGAAGAGCCCTCAGAGCCACTTAGAGCCGGGACAGGAGGTAATGAGCAGCTTTGGCTGGTGACACTGCGCTGCCCCGAGGCCACTGCGGCCGGGCTGAGAGCACAGCAGGGCAGCCACAGCCCAGAGCTGGTGAGGGGCGGGTTGTAAGCCTGGGGCAGGCTGTAGGTGAGGGGCAGGCTGTAGGTGAGGGGCAGGCTGTAGGCATGAGGCAGGCTGTAGGCGAGGGGCAGGCTGTAGGCGAGGGGCAGGCTGTAGGCGAGGGGCAGGCTGTAGGCGTGGGGCAGGCTGTAGGCGTCAGGCAGGCTGTAGGTGTGGGGCAGGCTGTAGGTGAGGGGCAGGTGCTGCTTGTCCCTCAGTGCTGAGCAGACACCCCACCTTTGGGCCTGGTGACAGGGAGGTGTTGGGGTGTGGTGAGTGGTGCTTTGGGGCGCATGGGGAGGCGGGATCCAGGAGGGAGAGGGGTTTGTCTCCAGCACGGATGATGTCATGGGTGACGTCACGGGTGATGTCACGGATGAGGGATACAGTGGGAGAGCCGGGGGCTCCGAAGGTGACTGTCATGGTGACCGTGGGTCCCCCTGGGTGACGCTGCCCTGCTGCTGGAGGGTGCTGCGGGGCAGAGGAGCCACCTTTCCCCCTCCCGGGCTTGGTGCCCCCGTTGGCAGGGGCTGGGCCCGGTTGGGTGGTGCCGTGGGCAGGCAGGATGCCGAGGGGGGGCCGGGGGGGATGTCAGGGCAGCTCCTGCCCTCCCTGCCCTGCTCCCATCGCTCGCTGCCTCGGGAGGGGTCTGGCCCGGCGCAGTGGCCGGTGGCGCTCGCCCTTCGCAGTGCCGTCCCGCTGCCCCCTGCGTGGAAGGGGGTCTATTTCCATCCCCCTCCCACAGCACCCAGCTGCCCCCTCCTCAAGCAGGTCCCCCCCTGCGGCGCTGGGGGCTGTGAGCCAGCGGTGGCTGAAGCAGCGGGATGGTTTTGGTGTTGGGGCTGTGCCAAGGCCCTGCGGCGGGGCACAGGGGTTTGGGCAGGGTCTGGGGGGGCTTGGGAGGGATTGGGGTGGCCAGGGCTGTTCAGCTGGGGCAGCGTGGAGCTGTGCTCATGCCAGAGTCACCCCGGGGGTGCTCGGGCACCGGTGCCCTTCTGGCTTCAGGGGGTCTGGCTGTGCTGAGGAGGGGGGTTTGGCTCCCTCTGCTCCTTCTGAGGAGTGGGAAGCCGGTGCCGGGGTGGGGGGGATGGTGGCTGTCCCTGGGCTGGGCGGTGATGGCTCTGGGCGCAGTGGGATGCGGCACGGGCAGGACCCAGGCGCTTGGCATGTTCTGGCACTGACCCATCGGGTGCTGAGCCGAGCAGGACGTGCTCCTCCTGCTCGGTGCCACGTCGTGTGGCCACAGCTCGGTGCCAGCACGGCTCTTGTGCCGCAGCAGCATGTGCTGCCTGCCTCGGGACCTGCCTGCCCGGGCAGCGGTGCCAGGGATGGTGCCGGGGCCGTGCCCGCTCCCGCCGGGCAGACTGGGGTGGGGAGGTGTCATGGGGGTGCATCGTGCCCCTGTGGCCGCCCCGAGAGCTGTGACATGCCCTGTCTGCAGGGCTGGAGCCGGTTCCTGGTGGGACTGGCAGGTCTGTGCCGGGGCTGCGGCGGGGCGGGAGGCGCAGCACGTGCTGTTTTTAGGCCTTGGGTAAATGCTGGTGGCACGGCCCGCTTAATTATTGGGACAGGGTGCCAGTGGGGCTGGCTAATAGCTCCCCTGGGAAGCAGCTGGAATTTGGTGTCCGGTAAAAATAGAACCGGTCCCTCCCCGAAACGCTTTTAGCATCCCCCCCCACACCCCCTGTGTGCCCCTGGAGCCGTGCGGGGGCCTGTGGGCGGTGGTGGGGGTGACCGCGGTCCTGGCTCCGTCACCAGAGAGGGAGGGTGGCTAAACTCGGGGGGCAGGGACAACCAGCCCTGTCCCCACATCCAGCCACCAGCTCCCGAGGGTCCCCTCGTCCCAGGGGGCTTCGCCAGCAGCGTTGGCGCTGGGTGCTGTGCCAGTCGCGGCGCAGCCAGGCGTTGGTTTGGTTACAGGAGGAAGGTGCAGGCTGGGGGTGATGGGCACGTCCCGTGCCACGAGCCTGCTCCCTGGGTGAGCTGGGATGTGGTCATGCTGGGGGTACCCAGCTCCCAGGTGCCCTGCCTCGCTCTGCCAAACCCTTCCCCACCTCTGACATCCACAGGGGTCTTCCAGGGAGCACCCAGAGCTGAGAGGGAAGGGGGCTGTGGGAGAGGGAAGGGGGCTGTGGGAGAGGGAAGGGGGCTGTGGGAGAGAGAAGGGGTCTGTGGGGGAGGGAAGGGGTCTGTGGGAGAGGGAAGGGGGCTGTTGGAGGCCAGGGAGCCGGTGGTCTCCAGATCCTTTGCCACTGTCGGTCTGTCGGAGGGGCCCAGCGTCTCCCAGCCCCGCAGCAGAAGGCGCCCTGGGGTGCTGGGTGCTGGCGCTGCCTGTGGCATTACCGAGCGCCCTCGGCAAAGGGCTGGATGGAGCCTGCTCTGTCTGGATGGGGCAGAGCTACTTCCTGCAGTGACAGGTGGTTGAGCTGGCACGGCATGGCACAGCACGGCACAGCACGGCACAGCACAGCACAGCACACCACAGCATGGCATGGCACAGGATGGCATGGCATGGCAGAGCACAGCACAGCATGGCACAGCACAGCATGGCATGGACATGCGGCCGGGAGGAGCATGGCTGAGGCAGGGTGGGCTGGGGGCTCCGTGCTGGCGGGGGCTCTCCTGGGCACGGCAGCCGGGTATTTACTGGGTATTTACTGGGTATTTACTGGGTATTTACCATGGCTGCTTGGCGCGTGCCGGGACTGTGGCGGTGGCAGTGGTGGTGGCCATGGCCGTGGCTGTGGCCATGGCAGTGGCTGTGCCATGCCGTGCCAGCTGTGGGCGGCTGCAGGGCCCTTCCCTCTGTGCCGTGCCAGGCAGCCCGGGCCCGGCAGCGCTTTGCTGGGTGGGACTGGGTGTTGGTGTCGACTTCCTGCGGTGCCTCCTGCTCCCCGAGACAAACAGGCTCTCGGCATCCGCACGGGGAGCAGCAGAGCTCTGCGGCACAGCCACGTGCTGTGCCGTGCCGTGCTGTGCCGTGCCGTGCTGTGCCATGCTGTGCTGTGCCATGCTGTGCTGTGCCATGCCGTGCCTTGCCATGCCGTGCTGTGCTGTGCCATGCCATGCCATGCCATGCTGTGCCATGCTGTGCCATGCCGTGCCATGCTGTGCCGTGCCATGCTGTGCCATGCCATGCTGTGCTGTGCCATGCTGTGCTGTGCCATGCCGTGCCATGCCATGCCATGCCGTGCTGTGCCATGCTGTGCCATGCCATGCTGTGCCGTGCTGTGCCATGCCATGACGTGCTGTGCTGTGCCATGCCGTGCTGTGTCATACCATGCTGTGCCATGCCGTGCCGTGCCATGCCGTGCCATGCTGTGCCATGCCATGCTGTGCTGTGCCATGCTGTGCTGTGCCATGCCGTGCCATGCCATGCCATGCCATGCCGTGCTGTGCCATGCTGTGCCATGCCATGCTGTGCCGTGCTGTGCCATGCCATGACGTGCTGTGCTGTGCCATGCCGTGCTGTGTCATACCATGCTGTGCCGTGCCATGCCATGCTGTGCCATGCCGTGCCATGCTGTGCCATGTCGTGTCGTGCTGTACCGTGCCCCATCCCTGGCTCCAGCTCTGGGCTCTGCTTTGCTGGGAGGTGAAGCTTTTCCCCCAGCCCAGGATGGGGTATGGGGGGTCCTGCTGCACTGGTCCATCTTTCTGCCCACCCGGTGCCGGATCCCGGCGTCTTTCCCACCCCATCCAGCCGGTTGCCGTATCGCAGCAGCCTGGTCTCATCCTGGAACCGTCCTCTTTGGGGATAGAGCAGGGGGAGATCTGAGCTGGGGTGGTGGGAGGGTGACCAGCCCCCTGCCCCCATGGTCCTGCACGGCTCTCCGGCGCTCCTGGAGCCTTGCCACACCAGGCTCTGCCAGCGTGCCTGACCCCAGCTGGGCTTTGCGCCTGCGGTGCTGCCCCAGGAGGGGTCTGGTCCCCAGCCAGGGGTGATGGGCTGTCTCTCCAAAACTTACTTCAAGAGTGAGGAGGGGTTTGAGGAGGGTGATGGCAGCTCAGAGGTGGGGGTCCCGGGGGGGCATGGTGTGGAAGGGGATGGTGCAGCCTCTGAGCAAGCCCAGTGCTGCAGAGGCTTTAACTTCAGTTAGGAAGCAGAAGAACCTCCCCGGGTTTGGGGGCAGCGCTGGGAAGGTGCCAGCGGGTCCCCGCTGCCCTGCGTCGCCCTGGGAAGGTCTGAGCCAGCGGCAGAGGGTTCTGCCCGGCTCTGGGAGGTGTCCGTCTGTCCTGAGGAGCTTTCCCAAGCAGGAGCTGGTCCTGCTCTCCTCGGAGTTGCATGCAGACAGTTTGCTGCCCGCCCCGGCCCGCGTCCTGTCCCATTCCAAACTGTTTGTCCTTCTGATCATTCTCCGTGTTTATGGAGAGGCGGCCGTGTCCTCAGGCGTCCCGGGGCCCTGGTTAGGCACGGGGGGGGGGGTGTCATTCTTCCCCTCCTCCGGGCTGTATTTTGACTGTACCCAAGCAGGGGCTGGTGTTCTGGGTGCGACTTCGCCTCTTTGTGGAGACTTTTCCCCTCAGTAGCCTCAGAAGGGCCCTTGTGAGAGCCAAACGTCTCCCTGCCTCCTGCTCCCGTGCTGCTGGGGTCTGGCTCTGGGCAGCTGCCAGTCTGTAGCCGGGTGTGAGGTGCCAGTGGCTCGGCTGCCACCAGCATCTCCTGTTCCTGCCGGCTGGGACGGGGCCAAGCCTTGTGCCCCCCAAATTTCCTGGCCCGTGGGGCTGCACTAACACACAGAGTGAAGGAGAACGTGTGGATTCTGTGTTTCCTGGGATATTTACTCATCCAGCTCACTGTGTTCACAGACTCACAGGAGTGGGGAGGGCCCCCCAGAGCCCCTGGGCTCCAACCCCCTGCCAAAGCAG
This sequence comes from Hypotaenidia okinawae, assembly GCA_027925045.1. Classification (NCBI taxonomy): domain Eukaryota; kingdom Metazoa; phylum Chordata; class Aves; order Gruiformes; family Rallidae; genus Hypotaenidia; species Hypotaenidia okinawae. The sequence goes on along the minus strand of BSDF01000001.1, from coordinate 740,964 downwards.
GGTCCCTAGCACAGGGCACACAGGGCGCTGTCCAGACGGGGCTGGAATCTCTCCAGAGAAGGAGACTCCACACCCCCTGGGCAGCCTGGCCCAGGGCTCCCTCACCCTCACCGGGAAGAAGTTCTTCCCCACATTGGGGGGAACTCCCTGGGCTCCAACTTGAGCCCATCGCCCCTTGTCCTGTCCACCCCGTGCAGAGGGATAAGGTGGCTGTGCCTGCAGCAGGGCCTGGGTGTAGAGGGGGGACAGTGACAGTCCCCTGAGCACCTCTTCATCTTCACTCCCACACCGGCTGCACACTGGGTCCCCTGGGTGTCCACACCGGTGGGTGACCGCTGGCTGTGGCATGGGCACGGCATGGTGGGGATGGACGACTCCTCCCATGCCAGGGGGATGTTGCTGGTGGCCGGGGTGCGAGGACAGTCTGCCTGGTTGCTGTGGGGCGAGTGGACTTTCCCCACCCATGGAGGGAGGACTCGGGGCGCCAGGGACAGTGGCAGACGTGTGGCAGCCGCGGTGGCCGGGAGGAGCGGGCCAGCCCCGTCCCCGCACACAGCCCTTTTGTTTTCCCCCATAGAAAAGCCATTCTTGGTGCTCCTCTCACAAACACGTAAGGAGGGAACAGGGCCCCCATTGTCCTCCTGCCAGACACTCAGCGTGTTGTTCTGGGGCTGCTGGGCCCGCCGGTGCGCTGGGTTTGGTGGGACGGGGGGAGGAAGGACCCTGGCCCCTCAGCTGATGGGGGCTGGGTTCTGCATCCCCAGCTCTGCTCTCCTCTCCCTCCTTTGTGTGGTGTTATTAATTCCCCATAGCATTTCACAGAATCCCAGAGTCTCCAGGCTGGAAAAGCCCTTGGAGCCCATGGAGCCCATGGAGCCCAACCGCCCCTGTCCTGTGCTGAGCCAGATCCCTGAGCACCTCGTCTCCCCTCTGTTCAACACCCCCAGGGCTGGGGACTCAGCCCCCTCCCTGGGCAGCCTGGGCCACAGCCCCACAACTCTGCCAGGGAAGAACTTTGCCCTCCCAGCTGAGCTGAGCCTGCCCTGGCCCAGCTTGAGCCCATTGCCCCTCCTCCCAGCTCCTGGCCCCTGCCTGGAGAGACCCTCGCCCACCTCTCTGCACCCTCCTGCCAGGGCAGGGCAGGGCAGGGCAGGGCAGGGGGGAGAAGCTCTCCCCTCAGCCTCCTCTGCTCCAGCCTCAACACCCCCAGCTCCCTCAGCCGCTCCTCATATGATTTTCCTGGGATGCAGGAGCTGATGTCTGTGCTCTGGGACATCGCAGCATGGCCGCTTTCTGCAGCTCCCAGTTAGCTGGAGAGCACTGGGTGGCCCTGCTCTGCTCGGTGCCTCAACACAGGACGAAGACAGACCCAAGGTGGCTCTGGGAGGTCTTAACAGCTCAGGGAGACCCCAGAGCTGCTGCTCCAGTGCCAAGAAGGGAAGAAGTGGGGAGGTTGAGGGGGCTTTGCTCGCAGCCGGCCGGGAACAAGACCCAGCACTGGCGGGTTGTGCTGCAGCTGGTGTCGATGCTCGAGTAGGAAGCCAAGCTTGTCCTTCCCGGTTGGGCACTGCGGAGCAGAACCTTGTGGTGTTGTGGGCTCGGGTGGGCCGTGGGCAGGTGTCCGGCCCCAGGAGGGGTCTCTGGCCAGGGCAGGGTCCTGCCGCCATGGTCTCCAGCACCCGGTGTAGCTGTTCATCGCGGAGGCTTTCTCCCCTTTTTAAGCCATCGCATTGTTCCTCCCCAAGAAGCCAGTTGGGTCAGAGGGAGGAAGAGGAGGGGAGGAGGGAGGAAGAAGGGGGACGCAGCTCTTTGCAACACCCACAAGACCCACAGCTGCTCATCGCCCGGGGCCTGATAGTTCTGTGGGCTGGGTGTGGGCCGTGGGGCTGCCCGCCGAGCAGGCTGAGCTCCATGCCAGTGTCTCACACTGCCACAGGCCCCACCGCAGGCCCTACTGCAGGCCGCACTGCAGGCCGCACCACAGGCCCCACCGCAGGCCCTACTGCAGGCCGCACTGCAGGCTGCACTACAGGCCCCACTGCAGGCCGCACTGCAGGCCGCACCGCAGGCCCCACCGCAGGCCCTACTGCAGGCCGCACTGCAGGCTGCACTACAGGCCCCACTGCAGGCCGTACTGCAGGCCGCACTGCAGGCTGCACTACAGGCCCCACTGCAGGCCGCACTGCAGGCCGCACCGCAGGCCCCACCGCAGGCCCTACTGCAGGCTGCACTACAGGCCCCACTGCAGGCCACACTGCAGGCCGCACCACAGGCCCCACTGCAGGCCGCACTGCAGGCCGCACCGCAGGCCCCACCGCAGGCCCTACTGCAGGCCGCACTGCAGGCTGCACCACAGGCCCCACTGCAGGCCGTACTGCAGGCCAAATCGCAGGCCCCACCGCAGGCCCTACTGCAGGCCGCACTGCAGGCTGCACCACAGGCCCCACTGCAGGCCGTACTGCAGGCCGCACCGCAGGCCCCACCGCAGGCCCTACTGCAGGCCGCACTGCAGGCCCCACTGCAGGTCGCACTGCAGTCTGCACCACAGGCCCCACCGCAGCCTCTGCAGGCCGCACCATCAGCCCACTGCCTGCTGGGACCACCCAGCCCAGTAGCCACTGTGGCCTGTGGAAGCTTTGGGGGGATCGCAGCCTTGGCCTGCTGGCTCCTGGCACAGACCTTTCCTGTTTGCCGGGCAGGCCCTGACGGCCCGGGGCAGCTTCCGCCCTTTCTCTGGTCACTCAGCCAGGTGCCGGAGCAGGATCTGGCTGAGGTTCAGCTGTGCCGGGCTGCGGCGAGGCTGTGCTGCTCCCTGTCACCCTGGAAAGCTGTGAGGGGGGAACATGGAGCCTGCCAGGGCCTCCCAGCCCTTGCTCAGCGTGTTCCTGGCCAGATCCCATGGCTTTACTGCTGTGGCTGGGGGCAGATGTTTGGGGTTTAACTCCAGCCCTCCTGGGGAGCTTGGTGCTGCCTTCAGGAGCTGGGTGCTGCCTTTGGGAGCCCGGTGCTGCCTTTGGGAGCTGTGGCCTCCATGTTTTGCGTGGGAATCTCTTGTGTTCTTCCCGACATGGAGCGATGCCCCGTGCCTGGCAGGCTCTGAATCCTGGCAGGTGGAGCAGAGCGTGGCCAAGGGCCGTGCTGGCAGGTGAGTCAGCCCCTCACTGTGGTTGATGCAACAGCTCCCACTTGTTGCGGGGTGATTGCCCAAGCAGGGTTTGATTCGGATCACAGCCCCACGGGGGTTACGTGGACTGCAGCTCATTCCAGGAGCTCCGTTAACAACTGGTTCCGCAGGCCCAGGGCCTGATCTGCGTCTCAGGAGGCGGGCTGGCATGATTTGGGCATCACTTGCTGCAGGGCTCTTGGGACAAGCCCTGGGTGTCCCCGCAGGTTGTGGTCCGTGGCTGTGTGCTGCGGGCTGATGTGGCTTTGCTGGAGCCACCTCGGTAACCATCAGTGACCGTGGCCAGCCCTGTGTGGCACCGTGTGGTAGGACTATACTGGGCACAGTTCTGCTTTGGGGTCCTGAGCAGCCCTGGGGGCCTCTGCTCCTGGCTTCAGAGCAGCACCGAGTCGCGGTGCCTCTCCCCACACATGGGATGAGCTGCCGAAACCTTTCTGTGTTGGAGATGCTCCCCCCACAGAGCTGGAGACCCCCCACTCCCTCTGTGCCAGAGCCGGGGCGCAGGAAGGCAGAGGAAGCTCCTGTGTTGGGGACTCGTGAGTGTCACCTTCGTGTGTGTGTCACACCGAATTCTGGGGGTTCAGGGGGTGGGAGTTGTGTCTGAGCCCGCAGCCAGGCTGGGCTCTGCTGGAGATCCACCTTGCTCTGTGAGTCGCTCTCCCGGGCTGTCCGGAGCCTCCACTAATGAGAGCAGAGGGTGTCAGGTAGGAGTGATGGAGAAGGATTTGTTCCAGACCAGATCCTTTCCCTAAAAAGCCTGAGAATCCACCTTGTCACCACAGCAGGATCTGGTGGGGCTCCCACACACCCAGATCCCCCCTTGGCTGGACCCAGAGGCTTCTCTGGAGCAGGAGCTGGTCGCTGGGTGACCAGGGCGGTGACGCCTTTGTGCGGGTGTGGCACAGCTCTGCTTGCCCTCGGGCTGGCAGGCAATGGCCCGGCCAGTTTGCCAGGTCTGGAAACCCTCTGGAAACGTGGCCCGGGGGTCCTGGCACGGTGGGTCCTGGCACGGTGCTCACACCGAGCTCCTCCTGGCCTGTCCCCAAGGGGACACCATGAGTGGGGGGAGCAATGGGGACCCTCTTGCTCGGCCGTGACCCTCCCCCGGCTGGGAACTGGGTGTTCCTGGAGAGCATCCCCAGCGTGTGCCAGCGCTCCCCGCCGGCCTGCCCAGGGGGTCAGGTCAGCTGGGTGCTGTGTCAGCCGGGTGTTTAACTTGGGGCTTATTTAGAGCTTCCTGTGTTCCGATAACATCTCGTAAACTTCCAGCCCCAGCTTAAGGCCGGTGCAGAGCGTGACAGGCTGCCCCGGGAGCAGGGTGACACCAGAGCGTGACAGGCTGCCCCGGGAGCAGGGTGACCAGGTGTCACCCGCAGTCCTGCACAGCAGGAGGAGGCAGGAAGGAAGATGCAAAGCGATGCAGCTGTGGCGATGCCGATGCTCACTGGTGCTTTCCCAGGCACCTCAGCTGGGCACCCCAGAAGGATCAGGAGGGGCTGATCCGGAAGGGATGTGCTGATCCCACAGCCTCATGTGGCCGGTGAGTGGCTCGAGTGCTGGGCCTGATGGATCCCAGAATCCCAGAGTCCCCAGGCTGGAAAAGCCCTTGGAGCCCCTGGAGCCCAACCGCCCCTGTCCTGTGCTGAGCCAGATCCCTGAGCACCTCATCTCCCCTCTGTTCAACACCCCCAGGGCTGGGGACTCAGCCCCCTCCCTGGGCAGCCTGGGCCACAGCCCCACAACTCTGCCAGGGAAGAACTTTGCCCTCCCAGCTGAGCTGAGCCTGCCCTGGCCCAGCTTGAGCCCACTGCCCCTCCTCCCAGCTCCTGGCCCCTGCCTGGAGAGACCCTCGCCCACCTCTCTGCACCCTCCTGCCAGGGCAGGGCAGGGCAGGGCAGGGCAGGGGGGAGAAGCTCTCCCCTCAGCCTCCTCTGCTCCAGCCTCAACACCCCCAGCTCCCTCAGCCGCTCCTCGCAAGCTTTGCTGCTCTCCAGCCCCTTCCCCAGCCTGCTTGCCCTTCTCTGGACATGCTCCAGGTCTCTCTGAAGAGCCTCCCTACCCTCAGGCAGATCCACACTTCCTCCCAGCTCATTGCCATCTGCAGACTTCCTGAGGGAACATTTGATCCCTTCATCCAGGTAGGTTTTGAACCACACTGGACCCAGAACTGAGCCTGGATGGTGGGAAGTTGGATGCCTGGGATCAGTTGCCGATGGGGTAGCCAGGCAGAGCACAGGGTGCTGGGATGGGCACAGCGTGTTAGCACCCGTCGCTGCAATCGGGGCGGGGGGTGTGTGTGGCCCACGGATCACTAAATGACACAGCAGCACTTGGGTGGGCACGGCTGGATGGGAGGGAAATTGTGTCTACATGGGGTCTTCCTGGGTGAGAAGTTGGCACGGGGTGTCTGTGGCAGGTCCTGCTCGTGGTGTTGGGCCCCGTGCCGTGCCGGATGCTGCCGGGGATTTGGCTAACCTGACGCTCGATGCTGTTTTCCTCCCAGTTGGCACAGGCCTTTCCATGCTGGCATCTCTCCCACCCCTTGTTCCGTGCAGTAACCTTGGCTGGGCTGATGGTGCGTGCCAAAACCAGCCCTTTGGTGGGGCCTCCTCTTACCAGGCACCAGCAGCAGTCCTGGAGCCAAGATCTGGCTGTGCCAGAGGGGTGCCAGAGGCTCTCATGCTCCCAAAGGTGTCCCTGTAAGGGAGTCCATGCTGTGGACGTGGTCACCCCACAGCAGCTCTGCCAGCAAAACCCTTCCCAGGACTTCCCATTCCAGGCTCCAGCCAGATCCACCAGAGCAGGGTTTCCCTGGAGCAGGGTTTTCCCTGGAGCAGGGTTTCCCTGGAGCAGGGTTTCCCTGGAGCAGGGTATCCCCTGGAGCAGGGTTTCCCTGGAGCAGGGTCTCTCTGGAGCAGGGTATCCCCTGGAGCAGGGTTTCCCTGGAGCAGGATCCCCCTGGAGCAGGGTCTTCCTGGGGCAGGATTTCCCCTGGAGCAGGGTTTCCCTGGAGCAGGGTTTTCCTGGAACAGGGTCTCCCTGGATCAGGGTTTCCCTGGAGCAGGGTTTCCCTGGAGCAGGGTCTCTCTGGAGCAGGGTATCCCCTGGAGCAGGGTTTCCCTGGAGCAGGGTCTTCCTGGGGCAGGATTTCCCCTGGAGCAGGGTTTCCCTGGAGCAGGGTTTCCCTGGAACAGGGTCTCCCTGGATCAGGGTTTCCCTGGAGCAGGGTTTCCCTGGAACAGGGTCTCCCTGGATCAGGGTTTCCCTGGAGCAGGGTTTCCCTGGAGCAGGGTCTCTCTGGAGCAGGGTATCCCCTGGAGCAGGGTTTCCCTGGAGCAGGATCCCCCTGGAGCAGGGTCTTCCTGGGGCAGGATTTCCCCTGGAGCAGGGTTTCCCTGGAGCAGGGTTTTCCTGGAACAGGGTCTCCCTGGATCAGGGTTTCCCTGGAGCAGGGTTTCCCTGGAGCAGGGTCTCTCTGGAGCAGGGTATCCCCTGGAGCAGGGTTTCCCTGGAGCAGGATCCCCCTGGAGCAGGGTCTCCCTGGAGCAGGGTTTCCCCTGGATCAGGGTTTCCCTGGAGCAGGGTTTCCCTGGAACAGGGTTTCCCTTGGAGCAGGGTTTCCCTGGAGCAGGGTCTCTCTGGAGCAGGGTATCCCCTGGAGCAGGGTTTCCCTGGAGCAGGGTCTCTCTGGAGCAGGGTATCCCCTGGAGCAGGGTTTCCCTGGAGCAGGGTTTCCCCTGGATCAGGGTTTCCCTGGAGCAGGGTTTCCCTGGAACAGGGTTTCCCTTGGAGCAGGGTTTCCCTGGAGCAGGGTCTCTCTGGAGCAGGGTTTCCCCTGGATCAGGGTTTCCCTGGAGCAGGGTTTCCCTGGAGCAGCTTTGTGGCTGGAAGGATGTTGGGACACTGGTCCAGCTCTCCGGCTCTGCCATCGGAGCGGGAGCCACGCACATCTTGGCTGCGTTTGAGCTGTAGCTCTGGGCTCTCCTGGCAGCCAGAGGAGCCATCCCGCTCCCCATGGCTGTGCTGGGGTGACTGGGCTCATCGGGGCACGCTGTGGGTGAAGAGTGGGTCCTTGTTTTGGGTTGGTGTGGGGCCCTGCGTCTGGGGGGGCAGCGCTCCTGGTGCCCTGGAGCCAAGGGGAGATGCTGTTGTTCCAGTGCTGGGCTGGAGGGACTGAGGGGAGTCTGGATCCGGGGCTGGTGCCCTGGAGATGACTCAGGGAGGGGAGCTGGAGATGTGCTGGGCTTCTGCTTGGCCCGGTAGCACCTCCAGATACCGAGCTGGTGTGTCCAGAGATAAACCCCACGGCAGGGGCAGCGGGGCTGCGTGCAGGGGCTGGGGGCTCCTGGGTGCAGCCTGGGCTGAGCTGGGCTGGGCTGGGCTGGGCTGAGCTGGGCTGATGCTGGGCTGTGCTGTGCTGGTCTGGATTGATGCTGGGCTGGATTGATGCTGGGCTGATGCTGGGCTGGGCTGGGCTGATGCTGGGCTGTGCTGTGCTGGTCTGGATTGATGCTGGGCTGGATTGATGCTGGGCTGTGCTGTGCTGGTCTGGATTGATGCTGGGCTGGGCTGGGCTGGCTCGTCCTGTCCTTGGGCTGGTTCCAGCCTGGTGCCTCTGGAGACCGAAATGCCACCCGGGTACCTGGTGCCCTCTAACCCCGTCCTGTCTCCGCAGGGAGCGGGGATGGACAGGGACAGATCCTCCAGCGTTTCCCGGAGAAGGACTGGGAGGACAACCCCTTTCCCCAAGGCATCGAGCTGGTGAGTGTCCCCCCTCAGGTCCGCGGGCCCGGCGCATGGGACACGGTGACACGATGTGTGTGCATCTCTCTGGGTGACACAGTGTGAACTGGGGACCCTGGGACAGAGCAGGGGTCCCACCTGCCCCCCCCAAGTGCAGCTCCAGCTCTGGGAAACTTGCAGGATCCAGGGCACTGCCTCCCAGCCAGGCGAGCAGGGGGGCTCTGCCATCACCATCTCCCTCTCCAGACGCTTCACCCAGCAAACCGCTCCCCTCTTCGGGTGCTGCTCACCCTCCTCAGGCCCAGGGGTGTCCCGAGGGGGTTGCCAAGCCTGGCACCCCTTCCCCAGCCCCTAGACACGTTCTCATGCTGCCCTGAGCCCTCTAGGGCTGGCAGCATTGCCAGGCTGTGCACACCCACTCCCGTTTGGCACCACAGGGTTCTTCAGGAACCAGTTTGCAGCGGATCCAGGGCAGCAGCTTGTTCCCCTCCCTCAGAGCAGCAGCTGTTCCCCTCAGAGCAGCAGCTTGTTCTCCACAGTTCCTGAATTGGAGATGTTCTCCTCAAGCCCAGCCCTGCTGCACCGGTGCTGAGCTGAGGGGCTCTGAGGGAGAGGGACTGGTGCTCCACAGCCAGCGAGAGTGACTGCCTCAGGCTGCCAGCAGTCCAGACCCCTCATCACCTCTGCACCCAGCCCCCTCATTGCCCCTACACCCAGCACCCTTGTTGCCCCTTTGCTGAACCCCCTTGTCACCCCTACACCCAGCCCCTCCTGACTGCTCCCAGCCTTGTGCTGCTTCAGCAGAGCTCAAGCCCCGGGCACAGGGTTTGGGGGGGCCCTTCCTCTCTGCACCCTGCTCCTTGGAGCATTCTTTGCTGTGCTGGAGGTGTCGGCGCCAGCCAGGCCGGCGGGTGATGGTTGACATGGGGAGAGGTGGAGAAGGACCTGGGGGTGTTGGGGGAGCTCAGCCTGCCCAGGAGCCAGCAGTGTGCCCGGGGGGCCAGGAAGGGCCCCGGCATCCTGGCTTGTGTCAGAGCCAGCGTGGCCAGGAGGTGTGGGGAGGGGATTGTGCCCCTGGGCTGGGCAGTGGGGAGGCTGCAGCTGGAGTGCTGGGGGCAGTTGTGGGCCCCTCAGCATCAGAAGGCCATGGAGGGCCTGGAGCGTGTCCAGAGAAGGGCAAGCAGGCTGGGGAAGGGGCTGGAGAGCAGCAAAGCTTGCGAGGAGCGGCTGAGGGAGCTGGGGGTGTTGAGGCTGGAGCAGAGGAGGCTGAGGGGAGAGCTTCTCCCCCCTGCCCTGCCCTGCCCTGCCCTGCCCTGCCCTGGCAGGAGGGTGCAGAGAGGTGGGCGAGGGTCTCTCCAGGCAGGGGCCAGGAGTTGTGGGGATGTGGCACAGGTCTTGGTGCATCCTGGGGACTTGTGGCCAGGGAGTCCCAGTAAGTGCTGGGCACGTTCCCCACACCCTGTCACGCTGGTTTGCTGGGCAGTGGGTCTGCAGCCACCCCCTCACCTGTCCCACTCCCTTCTGCTCCTGTCCGCCCCCCACCTCCCCCAGCCCCTCCAGAGCCATCAGCTGCCTCCCTCATCCTGCGTGCTGGAGCTGGGGAACCTCCACATGAGCTGTGGCTGTGGGAGGTGCTCAGGACACCCCACATCATCCCCCTTCCTCCCACTCTCTGAGGTCACACTGACCTGACTGACACAGGGCTCTGCGAAGGAGACTCCAGTGTGCCCCTCTAACCCAACTGGGAGCAATGGGCTCTGGCACTGGAGGGCAGCAGAGCTGGACCCATCGTCTCTGATCCCCATCCTCATCCCCCTGCTTGGCTCCAGCCACTACCACAGCCGTGTGCCTGCCAGCCAGTGTGGCTGGAACTGGGATGGGTGGTGGTGGCTGGAACTGGGATGGGCAGCAGTGGCTGGTCACTGGGATGGACAGTGGTAGCTGGAACTGGGATGGGCAGCAGTGGCTGGTCACTGGGATGGGTAGCAGTGGCTGGAACTGGGATGGGCAGCAGTGGCTGGAACTGGGATGGGCAGTGGTGGCTGGTCACTGGGATGGGCAGTGGTGGCTGGAACTGGGATGGACAGTGGTGGCTGGTCACTGGGATGGGCAGTGGTGGCTGGAACTGGGATGGACAGCAGTGGCTGGTCACTGGGATGGGCAGCAGTGGCTGGTCACTGGGATGGGTAGCAGTGGCTGGAACTGGGATGGGCAGCAGTGGCTGGAACTGGGATGGGCAGTGGTGGCTGGTCACTGGGATGGGCAGTGGTGGCTGGAACTGGGATGGACAGCAGTGGCTGGTCACTGGGATGGGTGGCGGTGGCTGGTCACTGGGATGGGCAGCAGTGGCTGGAACTGGGATGGGCAGCAGTGGCTGGTCACTGGGATGGGTGGCGGTGGCTGGTCACTGGGATGGGCAGCAGTGGCTGGAACTGGGATGGGCAGTGGTGGCTGGTCACTGGGATGGGCAGTGGTGGCTGGTCACTGGGATGGGCGGCGGTGGCTGGTCACTGGGATGGGCAGCAGTGGCTGGAACTGGGATGGGCAGCAGTGGCTGGTCACTGGGATGGGCAGCAGTGGCTGGAACTGGGATGGGCAGCAGTGGCTGGAACTGGGATGGGCAGCAGTGGCTGGTCACTGGGATGGGCAGTGGTGGCTGGTCACTGGGATGGGCAGTGGTGGCTGGTCACTGGGATGGGCAGTGGTGGCTGGTCACTGGGATGGGCAGCAGTGGCTGGTCACTGGGATGGGCAGTGGTGGCTGGTCACTGGGATGGGCAGTGGTGGCTGTAACCGGGGTGGCACGCTCGCCCCAGCTCAGTTTGGGAATCCTACGTGCTCCTCTGTGTGAGGCAAGAGGATATATTAATCTTCCCCTTCCCTGGGTGTCTGCAGGGGACTTGGGAACTCTCCCAGGGAAGAGGGAAGCTGCTTTCTTACCCCCCCAAGGGTCAGGCTGTCCAGCCAAAACATCCCTGGAATTTAAACAGTCGGAGCCCCGTCCCGCTGGGAGCAGGGCGGCTCTGCGCCTCCCCACAGGCCCTCGGGAGGTGTCTGGGGTGATGGGCACTGGGGAGGGGGCTGAACCTCAGGCAGCTCCCAAAAATCAGATGGAGCCCCCCCGGGCGGTGGGTGGGATGTGTGTGTTGGTCACACCAGGGTTCTTCCCGGAGGCTTCTTGGGGGAGAAGGTTTTGGGTGCGTGGAGGGGGTGGGAGCTGGTGGCTTCTGCCCTTGGATGGGGCCCCGGAGCGTTTCCCAACACTGGGGGGATGGTGGGGGGTCCCCTGGGTGGGAACGTGTCCCTCCTTGGCAGCGTCACCCCCCTCTCTGGGCGCCCTCTTGGGTGGCGCTGGCAGGCTGGGGGACACCCGGGACAGTGCTGCTCCCCTCCCCTGCTCCCCTCCCCTGCTCCCCTCTCCTGCTCCCCTCTCCTCCTCCCCTCCCCTGCTCCCCTCTCCTGCTCCCCTCCCCTGCTCCCCTCTCCTGCTCCCCTCTCCTGCTCCCCTCTCCTCCTCCCCTCCCCTGCTCCCCTCTCCTGCTCCCCTCTCCTTCTCCCCTCCCCTGCTCCCCTCTCCTGCTCCCCTCTCCTTCTCCCCTCCCCTGCTCCCCTCTCCTGCTCCCCTCTCCTTCTCCCCTCCCCTGCTCCCCTCTCCTGCTCCCCTGCTCCCCTCCCCTGCTCCCCTCTCCTGCTCCCCTCTCCTGCTCCCCTCTCCTTCTCCCCTCCCCTGCTCCCCTCTCCTGCTCCCCTCTCCTGCTCCCCTCTCCTGCTCCCCTCTCCTTCTCCCCTCCCCTGCTCCCCTCTCCTGCTCCCCTCTCCTGCTCCCCTCTCCTTCTCCCCTCCCCTGCTCCCCTCTCCTGCTCCCCTCTCCTTCTCCCCTCCCCTGCTCCCCTCCCCTGCTCCCCTCTCCTGCTCCCCTCTCCTTCTCCCCTCTCCTTCTCCCCTCCCCTGCTCCCCTCCCCTGCTCCCCTCTCCTGCTCCCCTCTCCTGCTCCCCTCTCCTTCTCCCCTCTCCCCTGCTCCCCTCTCCTGCTCCCCTCTCCTTCTCCCCTCCCCCTGCTCCCCTCTCCTGCTCCCCTCTCCTTCTCCCCTCTCCCCTGCTCCCCTCTCCTCCGCTCCCCCTGCTCCCCTCCCCTGCTCCCCTCTCCTGCTCCCCGCTGGGGGGGTCAGGAGCCCCACACGTCTGTCCTGTGCCCCCCTCGCTCCCAGGGAGCATTGGATACCCTGGGGCGCATCCCATCGGGAAGCACTGGGCGGGGCAAGCTCCCCGGGGGGCGGGTCCCAAATTCTGTCCGGTCTCGGGGGGTCTGAGCAGAGCAGTGGGGTGTGGGCCTGCTGCTACACCCAGCGAGGAGCAGACCCCAGACCCCTGGCTGGGGTAGTGGTGCCGGGTATGAGCCTGGCAGGAGGCGGCTGGGAAGGAGAGGGGCTGGGGTGCAGGGATACAGGGATGTGGGGATGTAGGGATGTGGGGATATGGGGATGCACGGATACAGGGTGTGAGGATGCAGGGATACAGGGATGCTGGGATGCAGGGATGCGGGGATGCAGGGATACAGGGTTACATAGATGCAGGGATACGGGGTGTGGGGATGCAGGGATACTGGGATGCTGGGATGCGGGGATGCAGGGATACAGGGTGTGGGGATGCAGGGATATGGGGAGATGCAGGGATATGGGGAGATGCAGGGATATGGGGAGATGCAGGGATACAGGGATGTGGAGATGCAGGGTGTGGGGATGCAGGGTGTGGGGATGCAGGGATGCTGGGATGCGTGTGGCGGGGCGCAGGAAGCAGCCTTCCTGCACTCCTCGAGCCCCAGAAGCACCGGGAATTTTCCACGGCTCCGAGTGCAGATGTTGGGCAAACGGGAAAAGTCCCTGGAGGCTTCAAACTCCGGGGGGGGCGGTGCCTGGAAACCCCCCAGACGGGTAACACTGTTGGGAGCCGCCGTGTCAGTGCTGCCTGGGCCGGGTGCTTTCCCAGAGGGAGCTGTGCCACGGTCCGGGGCAGAGCCGGTGCGGGGGCGGCCCCCCCGTCTTTGGGGTGCTTAGTGTCCCGGGAAAATTCGGGGCTCCGTGCCGGTGGCTGCCTCGTACGGGACAGCGCGGCCCCTGTCCCGGCACAGCCCGGCCCCTGTCCCGGCACAGCCCGGCTCCTGTCCCGGCCCCTGTCCCGGCACAGCCCGGCCCCTGTCCCGGCTCCTGTCCCGGCACAGCCCGGCCCCTGTCCCGGCCCCTGTCCCGGCACAGCCCGGCTCCTGTCCCGGCCCCTGTCCCGGCACAGCCCGGCCCCTGTCCCGGCCCCTGTCCCGGCACAGCCCGGCCCCTGTCCCGGCCCCTGTCCCGGCACAGCCCGGCCCCTGTCCCGGCTCCTGTCCCGGCACAGCCCGGCCCCTGTCCCGGCCCCTGTCCCGGCACAGCCCTGCTCCTCACCCCGCTGTGCCCACAGCCCCGCAGTGATGTAGGATGTGGGGTGCTGGAGGGTGCCCGGCTCGGTCAGAGCGTCCCATCGCCCGTCCTCCAGCCTGGGTCTCTCTGGGTGGCTCCTGCTGTCCCCACATGAGGAGGGGACGGTGCCTGCCCGGGTCTGGGGGACAGGGATGGCTGCAGCCTGTGCTGGGGAAGGTGGCACATCCCGGTGTCCCTGTGCCACGTCAGGGCTGCGCTGCCACACCAGGCTCCTCGCTCCCGGCAGTGCCGGACCCGGCGCTGCGCTTCCCATCGCCCAGCCCGCCAAAGCCCCGTGCCCCTGACACTGAAGGGACGCTGGGGACCAGGGGACAGTGACACGGGCAGGTCAGTCACCCCCTGAGCAGGGATGGTGACATGGGCAGGTCAGTCACCCCTGAGCAGGGACGGTGACATGGGCAGGTCAGTCACCCCTGAGCAGGGACAGTGACATGGGCAGGTCAGTCACCCCTGAGCAGGGACGGTGACATGGGCAGGTCAGTCACCCCTGAGCAGGGACAGTGACACGGGCAGGTCAGCCACCCCCTGAGCAGGGATGGTGACATGGGCAGGTCAGTCACCCCTGAGCAGGGACAGTGACACGGGCAGGTCAGCCACCCCCTGAGCAGGGATGGTGACATGGGCAGGTCAGTCACCCCTGAGCAGGGATGGTGACATGGGCAGGTCAGCCACCCCCTGAGCAGGGATGGTGACATGGGCAGGTCAGTCACCCCTGAGCAGGGATGGTGACATGGGCAGGTCAGCCACCCCCTGAGCAGGGATGGTGACATGGGCAGGTCAGTCACCCCTGAGCAGGGACAGTGACACGGGCAGGTCATCCACCCCCTGAGCAGGGATGGTGACATGGGCAGGTCAGTCACCCCCCTGAGCGCTGTCCCCTCGCTTGCAGTTCTGCCAGCCCAGCGGTTGGCAGCTCTTCCCAGAGAGGAACCCCCGAACTTCTTCGTGGCCGTGCTGACCGACATCAACTCGGAGCGGCACTACTGCGCCTGCTTCACCTTCTGGGAGGCTGTGGAGAGCGCACAGGTACTGGGGATGCTGGGGGGATCCATGGGCACAGGTACTGGGGGATGCTGGGGGGATCCATGGGCACAGGTACTGGGGGATGCTGGGGGGATCCATGGGCACAGGTACTGGGGGATGCTGGGGGGATCCAGGGGCACAGGTACTGGGGATGCTGGGGGGATCCATGGGCACAGGTACTGGGGGATGCTGGGGGGATCCAGGGGCACAGGTACTGGGGATGCTGGGGGGATCCATGGGCACAGGTACTGGGGGATGCTGGGGGGATCCAGGGGCACAGGTCCTGGGGGATGCTGGGGGCATCCAGGGGCACAGGTCCTGGGGGATACTGGGGGGATCCAAGGGCACAGGTACTGGGGGATGCTGGGGGGATCCAGGGGCACAGGTCCTGGGGGATGCTGGGGGGATCCATGGGCACAGGTACTGGGGGATGCTGGGGGGATCCAGGGGCACAGGTCCTGGGGGATGCTGGGGGGATCCAGGGGGATCCATGGGCACAGGTCCTGGGGGATGCTGGGGGGATCCATGGGCACAGGTACTGGGGGATGCTGGGGGGATCCAGGGGGGATCCATGGGCACAGGTCCTGGGGGATGCTGGGGGGATCCATGGGCACAGGTACTGGGGGATGCTGGGGGGTTCCAGGGGCACAGGTCCTGGGGGATGCTGGGGGGATCCATGGGTGCAGGTCCTGGGGGATACTGGGGGGATCCAAGGGCACAGGTCCTGGGGGATGCTGGGGGGATCCATGGGCACAGGTACTGGGGGATGCTGGGGGGATCCATGGGCACAGGTACTGGGGGATGCTGGGGGGATCCAGGGGCACAGGTACTGGGGGATGCTGGGGGGATCCATGGGCACAGGTACTGGGGGATGCTGGGGGGATCCAGGGGCACAGGTACTGGGGGATGCTGGGGGGATCCATGGGCACAGGTACTGGGGGATGCTGGGGGGATCCATGGGCACAGGTACTGGGGGATGCTGGGGGGATCCAGGAGCGCAGGGTGGGAAGGGCGGGGATGCACCCAGCTGCCTTCATAGAATCCCAGAATCCCAGACTGGTCTGGGTTGGGAGGGACCCCAAGGGTCACAGAGCTCCAACCCCCTGACACAGGCAGGGACACCAACCTCCAGGCCTGGAGCTACACAAGGTTGCCCAGGGCCCCAGCCAACCTGGCCTTCAACACCCCCAGGCACGGGGCACCCACCCCCTCTCTGGGCAGCCCCTGACAGCCCCTCACCACTCTCTCTGCAAAGAACTTCCCCCCAGTCTCTCCTCTCCCCCTTCCCTCCTCCAGCTTCACTCCAGCCCCTTGTCCTGCCAGGCTCTGCCCTTCTAAAAAGTTGATCCCCCTTTGGCTTTGGCCAGCAGCTCCGGGTGCTGGGCAGCCGTTCCCTGACCTGGGATCTGGGGGTGTGTGTGTGTCCCCAGCCTCAGAGCCCCCCCAGGAATGGCGAGGAGGAGGAAGCGGAGCCGTCGTCTCCCGTCCAACCCGCGCAGCTCTTCGCTCCCAAAAGCCTGGTGCTGGTGTCGCGGCTGGACCACGCGGAGGTGTTCAGGGTAAGGCCTGCTGCACCCATGGGCGGCTGCGAGGGGAGGGCGGCTCCAGCAACGTGGGGTCAGTCTCCCCACATGGCCCCTGCCAGGGATGGGAGCTGTAGAACACCCTGACCCAGCCACCCTGTGAGACCCTGTTCTCATCCCAGTCCGGCTCCACACTGCAACAGAACAGAATCCCAGAGTCCCCAGGCTGGAAAAGCCCTTGGAGCCCATGGAGTCCAACCACCCCTGTCCTGTGCTGAGCCAGATCCCTGAGCACCTCATCTCCCCTCTGTTCAACACCCCCAGGGCTGGGGACTCAGCCCCCTCCCTGGGCAGCCTGGGCCACAGCCCCACAACTCTGCCAGGGAAGAACTTTGCCCTCCCAGCTGAGCTGAGCCTGCCCTGGCCCAGCTTGAGCCCATTGCCCCTCCTCCCAGCTCCTGGCCCCTGCCTGGAGAGACCCTCGCCCACCTCTCTGCACCCTCCTGCCAGGGCAGGGCAGGGCAGGGCAGGGCAGGGGGGAGAAGCTCTCCCCTCAGCCTCCTCTGCTCCAGCCTCAACACCCCCAGCTCCCTCAGCCGCTCCTCGCAAGCTTTGCTGCTCTCCAGCCCCTTCCCCAGCCTGCTTGCCCTTCTCTGGACACGCTCCAGGCCCTCCATGGCCTTCTGATGCTGAGGGGCCCACAACTGCCCCCAGCACTCCAGCTGCAGCCTCCCCACTGCCCAGCCCAGGGGCACAATCCCCTCCCCACACCTCCTGGCCACGCTGGCTCTGACACAAGCCAGGATGCCGGGGCCCTTCCTGGCCCCCGGGCACACTGCTGGCTCCTGGGCAGGCTGAGCTCCCCCAACACCCCCAGGTCCTTCTCCCAGCAGCTCTCCAGACGCTCTGCCCCAGCCTGTAGCGCTGCCGGGGGTTGTTGTGTCCCATGGGCAGGACTCTGCCCTTGGCCCTGCTGAACCTCATCCCGCTGGGCTCAGCCCATGGCTCCAGCCTGGCCAGGTCCCTCTGAAGAGCCTCCCCACCCTCAGGCAGATCCACACGTCCTCCCAGCTCAGTGTCACCTGCAAACTTAAGACAAAGACCAGGAGCCACAGCCACTCGGGGCAGCCGGTGGCCTTGGCAGAGCCCTGAGGAGCAGCCCGTTCCCAGCAGCGTTCCTCTCTGCCACCCTCATTTAGTAGTCCTTTTAATTGTGCCCCATGGAGCCGCCCAAGGGTTGGGGGGTGCAGGCTCCAGCTCGGTGCCCGTCATGGGGCAGCATCCCCTGACCCAGCAGACTGCAGCCAAGGAGGAGTGCCCCTGAAATCCAGCTCTCAGCTGGCTCCCTGGGGGCCGTGTCCCCCCTCTCCCCCTCCCAGGGCTGCTGGGGCTGGGGGCCTGCCCTGTGGTCCAGCCCCTTCGCTGGGAATGGGAGCACAGGGTGTTCCTGGGGCGCTCAGCCGCAGCGTGCTGAGGGGAGGGGGAATCATTCTGTTCCCAGCTCTGGAGCTGCTTCCAGCAGCCAAAATCCAGGGTGTCCCAGAGTCCCAGCCCCCAAGTGGGTTCTCCAGTTCAGGGCTGGGAGTCTGGGACACCCGGATTTTGGGCGCTGCGCTCGAGTGGGGTGAGCTGAGCTGGGGCAGGTTCTCTGGGGTATTGAATTGTCTCTGAGGGTGGAGGCCACAGACCTCCCCCAGGGAACCCTGACAGCGCTCAGCCCCCCTCCCTGTGCCCCCTGACTCCCTGTGCCCCCCAACTCCCCATGTCCCCTGACTCCCCTGTGCCCCCAGTTCTCCACATCCCCTGACTCCTGGTGCCCCCAACTCTCCTGTCCCCTGACTCCCCCATGTCCCCTGACTCCCTGTCTCCCCTATTTCCCTGTGTCCCCTAACTCCCTGTGCCCCCCAACTCCCCCTGTCCCCTGACTCCCAGTAACCCCGACTCCCGGTGTGGAGCCGGTGTCACTCCCAGTCGTGCCCAGTGAGCTGGCACTGGGCAGAGCAGATCTCACCAGCCCTTGGTGGAGCCGTGGGGTCCCTCCCATCCCTTGGGGTTGTTTTAGGAATCTCTAGGGACTGGGAGCATGTGGGCAGGGCTGGAGAAGCCCAGCTGCTTGTGGTCACCTCTGGCAGGGAAGCTTTGAGCCCCCCGACCCAGTGCTGGTCCTGCTGGGCTCTGGCCTGGGGACTCATCCAGCGCTGGTGCTGGGCTGGGAGGTGCTGCCTGGGCTGGGAGGTGCTGCCTGGGCAGCCCCTGCTGCTGGGGCCTGGCTGTGAGAGGTCTGAGGGGGAGCACCTCGAGCCCCGTCCCCACATCGCGGGGTGTCTGTCTGTCTGTCTGTCTGTCTGGGACAGGCACCAGGAGCCCCTCGGTGCGAACCAGAGCTGCTCCGGTGCCCACCTGTGCCCCAGCCTGGTGCTGAGCTCCTCTGCCCTTCCCTCTGCAGAACAGCCTGGGCTTGATCTACACCATCTACGTGGACGGGCTGAGCGTGTCCCTGGAGAACGTCATCGGGAACCTCCTGACCTGCACCATCCCCATCACCGGCGGTGCTCAGGTGGGTACCGGCTACCAGCCCCGTCCCTCCCCTCCCCTCCCCTCCTCCCCTCCCCTCCCCTCCCTTCCCCTCCCCTCCCCTCCCCTCCCCTTCCCTCCCCTCAGCAGCCCTGC
The DNA here is from genome assembly GCA_027925045.1 of Hypotaenidia okinawae. Taxonomy (NCBI): domain Eukaryota; kingdom Metazoa; phylum Chordata; class Aves; order Gruiformes; family Rallidae; genus Hypotaenidia; species Hypotaenidia okinawae. The sequence continues at coordinate 722,351 of BSDF01000001.1, read as the reverse complement.
TAGGAGGGGGGTGGGATGCTTGGGTTGCTCTGCGGCGTTCCCACCTTGCTCTGAGCAGAGCCTGGCTCAGCGCTGGCAGCTGGGGAGCTGCCACAGCACAGGGCTGCCGGCCGGTGCCTGGCCTGCTGCCCTCCCCAGGGTAGGAACCACAGCGCTCGGGATGGCTCCTGGATGGGCTGAGGAGACCCTGCTGCTTCCCTTGGCTGCAGCTTGCTGTGACAGGGCACGGGCTGGGCATGGGCTGGGCACGGGCTGGGCACGGGCTGGGCACGGGCTGGGCACCGTCTGGCTCCCAGCTCCCTCTGGGAAGGGGTCCCGGGTGTCTCGGCCACATGCTGCCTTGTGCAGCGTCCCAGGGGGCTGTGCAGCCCGTTGCCGGGGTCTCTGGTCTGCTTCTGGTCCCTCCTGCCCCAGGGAGGCCTCGTGCCCCCCTCAGCCCCGTTGGATTGCCCCGAGAGCCGCTCTGGAGCCGGGCTGAGCAGGGCCGGGGTTTGCCCGCTCGGAGCTCAGGCCAGCGCTGTGTGCCTGGCAGCCCAGAGCCAAGGGCACCGGATACACCCCCTGTTAGCCCTCTGTGCTGCTCCTCCTCCTCCTCCTCCCGCTGAGGAAGGCCAGAGGAAGGCCAGTGGGGCTCAGCCTTGCTCCTGTGAGGGTGTGGAAGGGGCTCGGGGGTGGCAGGAGCGGGGAGAGCCCAGCCAGCCCCCCTGGCAGGAGCCTGTGGGGGCAGCGGGCTGACGCCTGGAGCAGCCCCTGTCTCCAGTCCCTGAGCCCCGGCGGGGTTGGGGGGGCGCTGCGGGGCCCGGGGGCCGCCAGACCCGACGGTGCTGCCGCTGCCACGGCCCGTGATCCCGAGGGAACCGGGATGCAGGGCCCGGGGGATGCAGCGATCCCGAGGGATGCAGGTCCTGGGGGATGCAGCGATCCCGAGGGATGCAGGTCCTGTCGGGATGCAGCAATCCCGAGGGATGCAGGTCCTGGGGGATGCAGCGATCCCGAGGGATGCAGGTCCTGTCGGGATGCAGCAATCCCGAGGGATGCAGATCCTGGGGGATGCAGCGATCCCGAGGGATGCAGGTCCTGGGGGGATGCAGCAGGGTGCTGCCCCCCACCCCAGCACCAGGACTGCTCCTGCACCCCGGGTTTGCTCTGGGATGGGGAGAGGCCCCGTTCCTGTGGGACCGTCCCGGTGGGAGGGGGAGGGGTCCCTGGCACGGGGCAGCTTTGGGGCGCAGCTCCCTGGCACCCCCAGCTCCACCCAGCAGGACCCATCGGTGCCTCAGGAACACTCAGGGTGCCGCAGCCAGGGGGGTCTGTGGGTCTGTGGGTGCCGTTCCCACCCGTGTTGCACCCGTGTGCTGCCGTGTCCGAGCGTGTCACCCCGTGCAGAGGCTGTTCCTGTGTGTGTGTGTGTGTCTGTGTGTGTGTGTGTGCACATCTCTCCCTGTCCTCACCGCTGCCCCCCATCCCTGGCACTGCCCCCCATCCTCACCTCTGCCCCCCATCCCTGGCACTGCCCCCCATTCTCACTGCTGCCCCCTATCCCTGGCACTGCCCCCCATCCTCACCGCTGCCCCCCATCCCTGGCACTGCCTCCCATCCCCACCTCTGCCCCCCATCCCTGGCACTGCCCCCCATCCTCACCACTGCCCCCCACCCCTGGCACTGCCCCCCATTCTCACTGCTGCCCCCCATCCCTAGCACTGCCTCCCATCCCCACCTCTGCCCCCCATCCCTGGCACTGCCCCCCATCCTCACTGCTGCCACCCATCTTCACTGCTGCCCCCCATCTCTAGCACTGCCCCCCATCCTCGCTGCTGCCCCCCATCCCTGGCACTGCCCCCCATCCTCACTGCTGCCACCCATCTTCACTGCTGCCCCCCATCCCTGGCACTGCCCCCCATCCTCACCGCTGTCCCCCATCCCTGGCACTGCCCCCCATCCTCACCTCTGCCCCCCTCCCCGTCCCTGCCTGTGTTGGTGCCCCCAGCCCGTCTCGGTGGCTCTAACTGACCGTGCTGTCTCTGTCTGTCTCTATCTCAGCCTGACCTGGAGGACGAAGCAGCGGTACGCAGCCCTTTCCTTCCCTGGGGTCTGGCTCCTCGTTAGCAGCCTCTTTAATTGCTGTTGAGGCTGGTGGGCGCTGTGGTGGGCTCAGGGATGGGGGGCACTGTCTGTCTGGGCCCCAGCGCCCTGGGGTGCACGTGTGGCTGCATCTCTTGTGCTGTGTCCCACGGCCCCTCCACGGGCACGTCCCCCCTGGGGCTGTGGGGTCGCGGTGCCCTGAGCTCGTGGAGGGGGGCTGGGGGGCTTGTTCTGCTCCACCAAAACAGGGGTCTGGGCCGTCACGGGGGCTGTGGGGCAGAGGAGGGGGTTGTGAGGTGAAACCTGACGTGGAAGAGGAGCCTGCTTCCTGGAGAGGGGCAGGGAGAGGGGTAGAGGGGCAGGATCTGGTCCCTCCTCAGTCCCTGCAGCTGGGGGGACGTGTAGGCTTCCCCGTGCTGCTGGGAAGGAGCAGCCTGGCTGTGCCCGGCCCCAGTGCTGGGAGCTGAGGGGGTCTGCTCAGGCTGAGGGGGTCTGCTCAGGCTGAGGGGGCTGAGGGGGTCTGCTCAGGCTGAGGGGGTCTGCCCAGGCTGAGGGAGCTGAGGGGGTCTGCTCAGGCTGTGGGAGGGGGCTGCAGAGCTGCTGCTGCTCCTTTGGCAGCAGCGTGGGCTGGGCAGGGCACGGGTGAGTGGGTGCCCTCTGGTTGTGAGGCTCTGGAGAGCCTCCATGTGCTTTGGAGAGCCCCAATGTCCTGTGGAAAGTCCCTGTGCTTTCTGGAGACCCCCCGTGCCCTCTGGAGAGCCCCTGTGCCCTCTTGGAGAGTCCCTGTGCCCTTTGGAGAGCCCCTGTGCCCTCTGGAGACTCCCCATGCCCCCTGGAGAATCTTCTGCCAGGCACCGAGCTCCTCGTGCCGGCCGGGGCTGCTGGCTGTCCCACAGAGCCTCATTCCTGAGCCCCCCACCCCAGCCAGGCACACGGCGGTGTGGCAGCCGTGCCATGGCACGTGTGGTGCCAGGGCTGTGCCAGGGCGGGGATTCAGGGTGCCCCTGGCTCGGCAGGGGGCTGGGCTGTGCCGTGGCACACGTGGTGCCAGGGCTGTGCCAGGGGGACTCGGGGTGCCCCTGGCTCAGCAGGGGGCTGTGCTGTGCTGTGGCACACGTGGTGCCAGGGCTGTGCCAGGGGGGACTCGGGGTGCCCCTGTGCTGCCCCCAGCTCGGTGGGCGCCCCGTGACCGGCCCGTCCTCTCTTGCAGCGGACGATCTCTCTGGGGGCTGGGGACAGGCAGGTGATCCAGACGCCCATCAACGACTCGCTGCCCGTCAGCAGCTGCAGCGTGGCCCTGCTCTTCCGCCAGCTCGGTGAGACCCCTCCCCACAGATCCTCCCCATCGCCCCACAGATCCTCCCCATCACCTCACAGACCCTCCCCATCACCCCCCAGCTCCTCCCCATCACCCCCTGGATCCTCCCCATCTCCCCACAGACCCTCCCCATCTCCCCACAGACCCTCCCCATCACCCCCTGGATCCTCCCCATCGCCCTCTGGACCCTCCTCATCGCCCCCTGGATCCTCCCCATCTACCCCCAGACCCTCCCCATCACCCCACAGACCCTCCCCATCTCCCCCCAGATCCTCCCCATCACCCCTGGACCCTCCCCATCTCCCCCCAGATCCTCCCCATCACCTGGGGATGGGCAGTGCACCCCTGGCTCGGGTGCAGGCGTGGAGCTGGGGGTCCCAAGAAGCAGGGGGAGGGGGGCAGGTGTTCCCCTGCCCATGGACACCCTGCCCATTGCCATCCCTTCCCAGGGGGTCCGGGGCCAGGCAGTGCACCCCCAGCTCGGGTGCAGTTGTGGGGCTGGGGGACCTGAGAAGCAGGGGGAGGGGGCAGGCGATCCCCTGCCCATGGACACCCTGCCCATGGAAGGGGGTCCAGAGCTGAGCAGGGTGCAGAGCATCTCTCAGAAGAGGGGGTACCTGTGTGACCCATCGGCTCCCCAGGAGGATGCTGAGCTCCTGACTGTGGACACGGGGTGTGGGACCCAGCCCTGGTGGTTGAGGGGTCTCTGGGGGGGGTGTGAGGGGGAGCCCGGGTTCCTGAGCGCTCTGCCCTCCTCCCCAGGCATCACCAACGTGCTGTATCTGTTCTGCGCGGCGCTGACCGAGCACAAGATCCTGTTCCTCTCCAGCAGCTACCAGAGGCTGACCGACGCCTGCCGGGCTCTCCTCGCGCTCATGTTCCCCCTGAAGTACAGGTGAGGGGACCCCAGAGCTTCTGGAGACCCTCGCCCCCTCCCCACAGCCACCCAGGGCCAGCGAGGGCACGGGGCCCGTCCCCCCACTTCTCCCCTTCTCCACGTCCTCGCTGCTCCCAGCTCCATGGAGTCAGGGGCACCCAGAGCCCTTTGGGGTGGAAAGGACCCCCGAGGGCGTCGAGTCCGAGCACTAACCCAGCCCTGGTGAGCCCACTGCACCCACAGCCCCCCATCAGCAGGGCTCTGCCCCCCCTCCCCCGGATGGGGATGGGGACTCCCCTGCCCCGGGCACGGGAACGGCCTCCAGCTGCAGGAGGGGGATGGAGAGGGGCTGGGGGGCAGAAATCCTTCCTGGGGAGGGGGAGGCCCTGGCACAGGGTGCCCAGAGGAGCTGGGGCTGACCTGGGACCCCTGGCAGGGCTCAAGGCAGGGCTGGATGGAGCTGGGGGCACCCTGGGCTGGGGAAGGGGGTGTCCCTGCCCGTGGCAGGGGGGCACTGGCGGGGTCTGGGGTCTCTGCCCACCCACAGGCTGGAAGGGAACTGCTCCCATGGGAAGGTGAACACCCCCAGGCCTTGGCAGTGCCGAGAGCGTGTCCGCAGCGTAGGGGTGTGGAGCCTTCGTCCCCTCACCCTCCTCCCTGGGCTGAAACCTGGGCTCCAGCACTGGGGCAGGGCCTGGGTGCTGCTGGCTGTGCCCGTGGCCCCAGGAGCTCCTGGCACAGGTTATTCCCTGCTGCTCTGACCCTTGGCAGAGCGAAACGAGCCCGTGGGGCTGCGGGACGGGGTCTGGCAGTGCCTGTGGTGCGTTTGGGGAGGCTGGAGGTGCTTCTCTCTCCAGGATCCAGGATCCATCCCCTTCCCCTTCCACACCCCTGCACTGCTTCTGCAGACATCCCTCTGTCTGTCTGTCCATCCGTCCGTCTGTCCGTCCATCCCTCCCTCCCTCCCTCCCTCCCTCCCTCCCTCCCTCAATCCCTCCCTCTGTCCATCCCTCCCTCTGTCCATCCCTCCCTGCCTGGGTGGGTGCTGGGAGCCTCCCTGAAAGCCGGGTGCAAACCCTGCACCCCTCAGCCCGGGACACAGACCTACAGGGCAGCACAGGGCACGTCCTGGGAGCACCAGGGATGATCCTGCCTCCTGGGGACGTGGGGACCCCCAGGCTCTGCCGGGGGCACCCCCAGCTCGGGCAGAGGGTGGGGCTCAGCCTGACCCCCTTTCCTGTGTGGCAGTTTCACCTACGTGCCCATCCTGCCCGCGCAGCTGCTGGAGGTGCTGAGCACCCCGACCCCCTTCATCATCGGGGTGCACTCCATCTTCCAGGCCGAGACACAGGAGCTGGTGAGACGCCGAGCGGCACGGCCCTCGTGCCAGGGGGGACACAGGGGGCTCGGTCTGAGGGGGACACTGGGGCTCGGTCTGAGGAGGACACGGGGGGCTCGGTCTGAGGAGGACACTGGGGGGGCTCGGTCTGAGGGGGACATGGGGGGCTCAGTCTGAGGGGGACACGGGGGGCTTGGTCTAAAGGGGAAACTGGGGGGGCTCGGTCTGAGGAGGATGCAGGGGGGCTTGGTCTGAGGGTGGCACAGGGAGGGCTCAGTCTGAGGGGGACACAGGGGGCTCAGTCTGAGGGGAAATGGGGGTCTCAGTTTGAGGGGGACACTGGGGGCTCGGTCTGAGGGGGACACAGGGGGCTCAGTCTGAGGGGAAATGGGGGTCTCAGTTTGAGGGGGACACTGGGGGCTCAGTCTGAGGGGAAATGGGGGTCTCAGTTTGAGGGGGACACTGGGGGCTCTCTCTGACCCCCATGGGAAGTGGGGGGCTCAGCCTGGAGCGTCCCCCTTGTCTCAGTCTGTCCTGCCCCTTCCAGCTGGACGTTGTCATCGCTGACCTGGACGGGGGGACGGTGAATGTCCCCGAGTGTGTCCACATCTCCCTGCTCCCCGAGCCCCTGCTCCAGCAGACCCGGGAAGCCCTCTCCATGGTGAGTGCTGCTGCCTTCTCCCTGCCTCACTGGGGAACCCCAGAGTTCCCAAGGGATTTGGGGACACTGTGCCAGGAGCTGCTCTGAGAGCAGAGTCCATGTCCCAGCTCCTGCTGCCCGTGTCACAGGACACCTTTCCTGACCCTCCTCTGGTGCCTGGCAGTGCTGGAGCACGGGTTCTCCTGGATTTCTCTGGGAAGCCTGTGGCTGGCAGCCCCTGGGCAGGGAGCAGCTCTGGCTGCTTACAACTACCTGCCAGGAGGGTGCAGAGAGGTGGGCAAGGGTCTCTTCAGGCAGGGGCCAGGAGCTGGGAGGAGGGGCAGTGGGCTCAAGCTGGGCCAGGGCAGGCTCAGCTCAGCTGGGAGGGCAAAGTTCTTCCCTGGCAGAGTTGTGGGGCTGTGGCCCAGGCTGCCCAGGGAGGGGGCTGAGTCCCCAGCCCTGGGGGTGTTGAACAGAGGGGAGATGAGGTGCTCAGGGATCTGGCTCAGCACAGGACAGGGGCGGTTGGGCTCCAGGGGCTCCAAGGGCTTTTCCAGCCTGGGGATCCTGGGATTCCCTGGCGTGGGTGAGCCCAGGCACATGCTGTGGACTCAGTTTCTGCTCCTTGGCCATGGCTGGGGGGCATTGGGGGGGTCTGGTTCTGTCACAACCCCACTGTGCTGAGCCTCTGGTGCTCCCCTTTCCCCACCACCCTCAGCCCCTGGGGTCTGCACACCGGGCAGTGGGGCTGCATGAGGAGGGGTCAGGGTCGGGCCGTGCAGCTCCCCTGCCCAGCAGCGCTGTTCCAGTACCCCCCAGACCCAGCCCGAGGCCTCTTTCCCAGCCCCTTGGCCCCTCACTGTGGTGCTGTGGGGTCTCAGGGGTGCCATGCAGGGAGCGTTCCCCAGAGCCAGGGGCTGAGTGTGCTTCGTGCCTCATCCCTGCAGGTCTTGGACCCGGAGCTGGAGGTGGCTGATCTCGCCTTCCCCCCGTCAACGATATCTGCCTCTTCCCTCAAAATGCAGGTGAGTGGAGTGGGGAGGGTGCTGTCCTGCTGCCATCCCAGCCCCTCACCATACTGTCCTGCTGCCATCCCAGCCCCTCACCATCCCAGCCCCTCACCCCACTCCTCAGAGCAGGGGAGGATGCCATCCCACTGCATCTCAACTCCTCATGCTGTCCTGCTGCGTCCCAACTCCTCACCATCCCAGCCCCTCACCCTGCTCCTTGGAGCAGAGGGGGATGCCATCCTGCTGCCGTCTCACTGCATCCCAGCCCCTCACCATCCCAGCCCCTCACCCCTCTCCCCGGACAGGGAGGATGCTGTCCTGCTGCCATCCCAGCCCCTCACCATCCCAACCCCTCACCCCTCTCCCCAGAGCAGGGAGGATGCTGTCCTGCTGCCATCCCAGCCCCTCACCATCCCAACCCCTCACCCCTCTCCCCAGAGCAGGGAGGATGCTGTCCTGCTGCCATCCCAGCCCCTCACCATCCCAACCCCTCACCCCTCTCCCCAGAGCAGGCACTGTGATTTCCAGCCTCTCTCCATCTCGGTGCTGCCGGGACACCGAGCCCACGGCTCTGAGCTGCAGCCAGCAACCCAGCAGTGCTGTAGCACTTGTGGGGGGTTTCCTGCTGCACTGGAGCAGATGCTGGAGCAGTTCAGGCTCCCAAAATTCCCCTTTCCCCAGCTGGGGATGCTGTGAGGGGTGCTGAATCCAGCCTTCCCTGTCCTTCTTCCTGGGAATCATTGGCAGGATTCCTGCCCTGCTCAGCAGATGCTGCCCCTGGGGTGTGATCCCTGCCCTCTGTGCTGGGTGGGAGCTGGCTCCCCCGCTCCCTGCCTGCTGCTGTGCCCACCTCCCTGCCCTTCCCTCTCCTAGGACAAGGAGATCCGGGCTGTCTTCCTGCGCTTGTTTGCACAGCTGCTGCAGGGGTACCGCTGGTGTCTGCACATCATCCGCATCCACCCCGAGCCCGTCATACGATTCCATAAGGTGAGGCGCTGGCACGGGGACTGGCACCGGCACGGGCAGGGGCAGGGGCATGGGCAGGGGCAAGGGTATGGGTATGGGTATGGGTATGGGCATGGGCATGGGTATGGGTATGGGTATGGGTATGGGTATGGGCATGGGCATGGGCATGGGCATGGGCATGGGTATGGGTATGGGCATGGGCATGGGCAGGGGCATGGGTATGGGTATGGGTATGGGCATGGGCATGGGCATGGGCATGGGTATGGGTATGGGTATGGGTATGGGCATAGGTATGGGCAGGGGCATGGGTATGGGTATGGGTATGGGCATGGGCATGGGCAGGGGCATGGGTATGGGTATGGAGACCAGCACCGGCACTGGCACGGGCACAGGCATGGGCATGGGCATGGGTATGGGCATGGGTATGGGCATGGGCATGGGCACGGGGACCAGCACCGGCACGGGCAGGGGCATGGGGACCAGCACTGGCATGGGCATGGGCACGGGCTTGGGCATGGGCAGGGGCAGGGAAGGGCTCCAGGCACCACTGACACGACGGCTCTGCCAGCACAGCTCTGGTGTGAGCGGTGGAGGTGGCTCCTGGTAGGGAAATCCAATGGGATGGGGTGATGGGGAAGGGAGGGCAGGGAACATTCCTGCTGTGATCCCCCTGCCCCATCCACTCGGCAGAATTCCTCCTCCAGACCCTCCAAGGCAGCCAGGAAAGCCAATGGCATCCTGGCTTGTGTCAGAGCCAGCGTGGCCAGGAGGTGTGGGGAGGGGATTGTGCCCCTGGGCTGGGCAGTGGGGAGGCTGCAGCTGGAGTGCTGGGGGCAGTTGTGGGCCCCTCAGCATCAGAAGGCCATGGAGGGCCTGGAGCGTGTCCAGAGAAGGGCAAGCAGGCTGGGGAAGGGGCTGGAGAGCAGCAAAGCTTGCGAGGAGCGGCTGAGGGAGCTGGGGGTGTTGAGGCTGGAGCAGAGGAGGCTGAGGGGAGAGCTTCTCCCCCCTGCCCTGCCCTGCCCTGCCCTGCCCTGGCAGGAGGGTGCAGAGAGGTGGGTGAGGGTCTCTCCAGGCAGGGGCCAGGAGCTGGGAGGAGGGGCAATGGGCTCAAGCTGGGCCAGGGCAGGCTCAGCTCAGCTGGGAGGGAAAAGTTCTGGCATTCTGGGAGCAGCTTGAGTGCTGGGCCTGATGTATCCCAGAACCCCCAGGCTGGAAAAGCCCTTGGAGCCCATGGAGTCCAACCGGCCCTGTCCTGTGCTGAGCCAGATCCCTGAGCACCTCATCTCCCCTCTGTTCAACACCCCCAGGGCTGGGGACTCAGCCCCCTCCCTGGGCAGCCTGGGCCACAGCCCCACAACTCTGCCAGGGAAGAACTTTGCCCTCCCAGCTGAGCTGAGCCTGCCCTGGCCCAGCTTGAGCCCATTAACACTCTCACACAGCGTGTTCAGAGGGGTTGGGAGCTGATTTTGGGATGCTCTATGGATGGGTGTTCCCAACAAAGGTGCAGCAGCTCCATAAAGTCACAAACACACAGAAAAAATAAGAAAAGGCCCGTTTGTAAAACCACATTTGGAGGAACAAAGCGGATGAGCTCCCATCCATGAATAACCAGCCCCAAGGAACCTGGATTTCCCTTCCCTGCCTCAGTCAGAGCAGCTTTGTGCCTGTCCCACGTTTGTTTGTGGCCATGGGACTCAGTGCTCTGCGTTCTGGTGCTGTGGCTCCAGCACCACTGCAAAGTGACACAAGCCAGAGGCTCTGGGTGTCCTCAGAACACCCCCCTGGGGTGGGACAGGAGATGTCAAGGTCCTGCTGACACACAGGCACCTGTCTGTGCTGTGGTATTGCCCTCGGCCGCGCTGCTGGAGTGGGTGACACCCGGATGGTGCAGCTGAGGTGCCTCTCCCCCCTTGCAGGCTGCCTTCCTGGGGCAGAGGGGGCTGACAGAGGACGACTTCCTCACCAAGGTGCTGGAGGGCATGGCCTTCGCCGGCTTCGTGACGGAGCGGGGAGCCCCGTACCGCTCCATCGACCTGTTCGATGAGGTAGCAGCACCCCTCACCCCTCACCCCACGGGTCCTTGAGCCGCTCAGCTCTCCCTCCCCTGGGGGGACTGAGCTGGGGACCCCCGTGTTGTGCCCCAGGGCTGGAGCCGGGGTACAGGGGGGTGTCTGGATCCTGCCCCGCTGCTCCTCTCACCCATCTCCTCTCCTCCCAGCTCGTGGCGTACGAGGTGAAGCGGATGCGTGCGGAGGAGGGGAACAAGCAGAAGATCCTGCGGCACATCAAGGAGCTGGCAGAGAAGCTCTACAAAAACGTGAGTCCTGGGGACACGGGTGCAGGATGGGAGCCTGGCTGGAGCGGGACTTGGGGCAGGGAGAGCCTGGGACCAGCTGGGTCGGGCTGGAAGCTCCTGCTGGAAGCGATACTTGTGGTCTGGTGCTTTGCTCGCTGCAGTGGTTGGGGCGGAGTGAGCCGTCCTCATGGCTCCAGGGAGCAGAGTGTGTCCTCAGGGCCTGGCTGTAGGGCTGGGAGAGCATCCTGCCACACAGAGCATCCTGCTGTCCTCATGGCTGCAGGGAGCAGAGTGTGTCCTCAGGGCCTGGCTGCAGGGCTGGGAGAGCATCCTGCCACACAGAGCATCCTGCCGTCCTCATGGCTCCAGGGAGCAGAGTGTGTCCTCAGGGCCTGGCTGTAGGGCTGGGAGAGCATCCCACCTCAGAGGCCATAGATTGGGGGTCCCAGCCCCGGGGTGCTGAGGGATACCTCGCGGGGAGGAACTCCTGCCCTGGCAGGGGACGTGTGACATCCACACGCCTGAAAAGCCCCTGTGCTGTGCCAGGAGAACCCGTACCCTGCTGTCACCATGCACAAGGTGCAGAAGCCCACGGAAGGCTGCCACCTGCGCCTGCACCAGAAGCCTTTTCCCCGCCTGGACGAGGGGACGGTGCAGTGGATCATCGACCAGGCCACGGCCAAGCTGCAGACAGCCCCTCCTGCCGTGAAGGCAGAGAAGAAGTGCATGGTGCCATCGGGACCCCCCATCGGTACGTGTGTGCAGGGGGCAAACCCTGCTCGGGGGAGCTCTGCTGTGGAGCCACCGGCTCCTGGCGATGCTGCGGCGTGTCCAGGGCTCCCACCGGAGCAAATCCTGCCCCTGGACTGCGGGTGGCTCTCTGGGGGTCCATCAGCTCGTATGAGGGTGCAGCTGGAGCCCCCAAAACGTGCTTCCAGCACCGGATCTTTCAGCCTGGAGCCCTGCCCGTGTGGAGCAGGGGAGGGGGTACCCACCTGTGCCCCCCCAGGGGGGAAAGCTCTGCCCTGATGGGACTAAGGCCACTGTCTCCCCAGCTGCCATCATGGAGCGCAACGGCAATGCCCTGGCCAACAGCGCCCGGCGCCTGGAGGTGGTCAGGAACTGCATCACCTACGTCTTCGAGAACAAGATGTTAGAAGCCAAAAAGGTGAGGGGAGCCCCCTGGGGAAGGAGGGGCTCTGCTCCCCGCCCCTTTCCCAGGGGGAGTTGCTCTGCCTCCCCTCTGTGGTGGGCTGGAGGGGATGTTCCCTGCCCGTGTCTGGATCTCTGCTGAGCGGCTCCATTCCCAAGTGTCCCATGTTCCTCCTTGCTGTGTCCCTGGGGTTTTGGCTGGTCGCTCCGCTGCCCTGGCTGAGTGCTGCTCCTGTGTCCCCTGGTGCCCCTTGGGCTCTGCCCCGTGGGGGTAACAGGTCTGGGGTCCCCCCTGCCTTGATGAGCTGAGAGCCCTGAGGCTGTGCTCCCCCTGGCCAGGATAGGGGTTGCGCTCAGCATCCCCTCTGTGTCTGGAGAGACGCTGGGGTCAGGCAGAAGCCCCTCCTGCACCCCCTCCTCATGAGCTGCGGTGCCTGGACCCCCTCTCTCTACCCCTCCATCCCCTCTCCTCTCCTCCACAGCTGTTCCCTGCCGTGCTGCGTGCCATGAAGGGCCGAGCTGCCCGGCACTGCCTGACCCAGGAGCTCAACCTCCACGTGCAGCAGAACCGGGCGGTGCTGGACCACCAGCAGTTCGACTTCGTCATCCGCATGATGAACTGCTGCCTGCAGGTAGGGCTGGGGGGCAGCAAGGGGGTCTCTGCCCTCGGGAGACGCAGCGTGGGCCGGGGCTCTGCTGGGAATCCCCTCCTGACCCCCTTGTTCCCCTCCCCAGGACTGCACAGCCATGGATGAGCACGGGATCGCAGCCGCTCTGCTGCCGCTGGTCACCGCTTTCTGCCGGGTGAGGCTCTGCAGGACCCTGACCTGACCTGACCTGACCCCCCTCACCGACCCCCAGCTCCTCAGGGGGCTGCAGGACCCAAAACCTGAGGGCTCATTGTCCCCTTGGCGCTTCCCAGAGCGGAGGGTCCAGCCCAGAAGCTTCTGAGTGCTGTGCCAGGCTGCGGGGGGGCCAGGCGCCCAGGGGAGCTGCAGCCCCCCACAGGAGGGGGGCTCAGAAATTGGGGATGCTCTGACACCTCAGCTCGGTCTGTGGCTCAGGCTGGGCTGAGATCTGATGGTGCCTCCTGAAATGTGCCCATGGTGTGAGGATGGGGAGCTGGGTGGGCACTGGGCACGGGGGAGTTTGTGGGGAAGGTGCTGGGAGCTCGGAGTGAGCGTCCCTCCTGCCCCTCTGTGTTCCATGGCGAGGAGACATGGGCACACGGGCCAGGGGAGGTTCTCCTGCCCCTCTGCTCTGCCCTGGGGGGGCCTCATTGGGAATGGTGTGTGCAGGGCTGGGCTCCCCGGGGCAGGAAGGACAGGGAGCTCCTGGAGAGGGGACAGCAAAGGGCTGTGGGGATGCTGAGGGCACCAGGACATCTGTGTGTCCCAGAGAGGCTGAGGGACTCGGGGCTGCTCAGCCCGGAGAAGAGAAGCCTGAGGGGGATCTGCTCAGTGCTGAGCAAGCCCTGAGGGGTGGGCTCAGGAGGAGGGCTCAGGCTGGGCTCAGGAGGGCCCAGGGACAGGACAAGGGGCCGTGGGCACAGCCTGGAGCAGAGGAAGTTCCCCCTGAGCCTGAGGAGGAGCTTCTGTGCTGGGAGGGTGGCAGAGCCCTGGGCCAGGCTGCCCAGAGAGGCTGGGGAGTCTCCCTCCATCTCTGGAGCCACCCAAACCCCGTGATCCTGGGCGCTGTCCTGTGCAGCCTGCTGGAAGGGACCCTGCTCTGGGGGTGGGACTGGGTGGTCTCCAGAGGTCCCTGCCAGCCCCACCAGTCTGGGGTTCTGTGATGCTGGTTGTATGAAACCCTCTCCCACCTTGTGCATCCCCAGAAACTGGGCCCGGGCATCACGCAGTTCGCCTACAGCTGCGTGCAGGAGCACGTGGTGTGGACCAACATCCAGTTCTGGGAGGCCATGTTCTACTGCGACGTGCAGAACCACATCCGAGCCCTCTACCTGGACGGCAGCGAGGAGACCCGCGCCGACGAGGTGAGCCGGCGCCGGCGGTGCCCGTGGTGCCTGTGGTGCCCGTGGTGCCTGTGGTGCCCGTGGTGCCCGTGGTGCCTGTTGTGCCTGTGGTGCCCATGGTGCCCGTGGTGCCCGTGGTGCCCGTGGTGCCTGTGGTGCCCGTGGTGCCTGTGGTGCCAGTGTCCCTGGAGAGCAGCCATGCAGAGGCGGCTTTCCCTTGGGGTTCTGCAGGCTGATGAGGATGCTGAACCATCCTGGTTCTGGGAGATTCCTGTGGGAACAGTGGGGTGAAGGTTGGGAGGTCTCCTGTCCAGGCTGACATCTTCCCACCCCTTCAGGAGAGCGCGGAGGGGCCGCAGGAAGCCAAGTCCGCCCTGGAGATAGCATCGGAGCAGCTGAGGCTCTGGCCCACCATGAGCAGGGAGAAGCAGCAGGAGCTGATCCAGAAGGAGGAGAGCACCGTGTTCAGCCAGGCCATCCACTACGCCAACCGCATGAGCTACCTGCTGCTGCCCCTGGACACCAGCAAGAGCCGCCTGCTGCGCAGCTCCGGGCTGGGCGACGTGGAGAGTGTCAGCAACAGCTTCGTCACCAACAGGTAAAGGGACGAGCTGCGGGGACCCCGGGGTGGCCCTAACAGGGGAGGGGAGCTCCTGGGGGCACTGCTTGGGGTGCCGTCAGGGCTTCTGGGTGTCTCACATCAAGAGTGGAAGCTCTGCTGGGGTCATAGCAAGGGTGAGGAGTCCCTTGGGCTCTGTCCGGTGTGGGCTCTGGCAGAGGGGGGTGTTTGGGGGTCACTCCTCCCCGCTCCCCCGGCAGCATCGCGGGCAGCGTGGCCGAGAGCTACGACACAGAAAGTGGCTTTGAGGATGCTGAGAGCTCAGACGTGGCCAACTACGTGGTGAGGTTCATCAACCGCTTCGTGGACAAGGTCTGCACCGAGAGCGGCGTCACCAACGAGCACCTCAAGGGGCTGCACGTCATGATCCCGGGTACGGCGCGGGGCTGGGGGGTCTGGGATCCCCCTGGGCATCGCTCCAGGGGAACTGGGGGGGGTGTCTCATCTCATGGAGTTGCTAAGGCTGGAACAGGCCTCTGAGGTCATTGAGTCCCACCACCAACCCAGCACCACTGTGCCCACTAAACCATGACCCCAACCCCGCATCCGCAGGGCTCTGCCCCCCGGGGGGGATGGGGACTCCCCTGCCCCGGGCAGCCCGTCCCAGTGACCCACAGCCCTCTGGGGAAGCCGCTTTCCCTGAGCTCCAGCCCAAACCTCCCCGGCACAACAGGAGGCTGTTTCCTCTCCTCCCATCCCTCCTTACTGGGGGAAGGGACCGGCCCCCCTCCCAACCCCCTCCTTCCAGGGAGCTGCAGAGAGCGAGCAGGTCTCCCCTCAGCCTCCTCTTCTCCAGACCAGCTTCGCTCCTGGTTGCTGACGCCACGTTTCTCCACAGATATCGTGCAGATGCACATAGAGACGCTGGATGCTGTGCACAGGGAGAGCAAGAGGCTTCCTCCCATCCAGAAGGTACCGCCCCAGCCCGCTGTGGGGCCGGGAGGGGTGGTTCTGGGGGTCTCTGGGGGTCTCCTTGAGCCCCCTGCGCCGGTCTGACCTTCTCAGGGTGGGGAGGCTCTTCAGAGGGACCTGGCCAGGCTGGAGCCATGGGCTGAGCCCAGCGGGATGAGGTTCAGCAGGGCCAAGGGCAGAGTCCTGCCCATGGGACACAACAACCCCCGGCAGCGCTACAGGCTGGGGCAGAGCGGCTGGAGAGCTGCTGGGAGAAGGACCTGGGGGTGTTGGGGGAGCTCAGCCTGCCCAGGAGCCAGCAGTGTGCCCGGGGGCCAGGAAGGGCCCCGGCATCCTGGCTTGTGTCAGAGCCAGCGTGGCCAGGAGGTGTGGGGAGGGGATTGTGCCCCTGGGCTGGGCAGTGGGGAGGCTGCAGCTGGAGTGCTGGGGGCAGTTGTGGGCCCCTCAGCATCAGAAGGCCATGGAGGGCCTGGAGCGTGTCCAGAGAAGGGCAAGCAGGCTGGGGAAGGGGCTGGAGAGCAGCAAAGCTTGCGAGGAGCGGCTGAGGGAGCTGGGGGTGTTGAGGCTGGAGCAGAGGAGGCTGAGGGGAGAGCTTCTCCCCCCTGCCCTGCCCTGCCCTGCCCTGCCCTGGCAGGAGGGTGCAGAGAGGTGGGCGAGGGTCTCTCCAGGCAGGGGCCAGGAGCTGGGAGGAGGGGCAGTGGGCTCAAGCTGGGCCAGGGCAGGCTCAGCTCAGCTGGGAGGGCAAAGTTCTTCCCTGGCAGAGTTGTGGGGCTGTGGCCCAGGCTGCCCAGGGAGGGGGCTGAGTCCCCAGCCCTGGGGGTGTTGAACAGAGGGGAGATGAGGTGCTCAGGGATCTGGCTCAGCACAGGACAGGGGCGGTTGGGCTCCAGGGGCTCCAAGGGCTTTTCCAGCCTGGGGACTCTGTGACTCCTGCATGTCCCCGTAGCCAAAGCTGCTGCGCCCCAACCTGCTGGTGGGTGAGGAGTGTGTGATGGAGGGGCTCCGCGTGTACCTCATGCCTGACGGCCGGGAAGAAGCTGCCGGGGGAATATCGGTGGTCCTCCCCTCCTCCCCGCCGAGGGAGCCATCTTCCTCACCACCTACCGCATCATCTTCAAAGGCACCCCCACGGACCCGCTGGGTGAGGGGCCGGCGAGGGGGTGGGCAGTGCCTGGGAGGGGGCTGGGAGCATTCCCTCCCGTGGTGGTGGCTGCTGTGGGAGCTCTGGGCACAGGGATGCAGCAGCAGGATGAGGTGTTGGGATGCGGTGTGGGGATGCGGTGTTGGGAT
This sequence comes from Hypotaenidia okinawae, assembly GCA_027925045.1. Lineage (NCBI taxonomy): Eukaryota > Metazoa > Chordata > Aves > Gruiformes > Rallidae > Hypotaenidia > Hypotaenidia okinawae. Next base: position 705,878 of record BSDF01000001.1, on the reverse strand, counting down.
GCAGCAGTGGGATGCGGTGTGGGGATGCGGTGTTGGGATGCGGTGTGGGGATGCGGTGTTGGGATGCTGTGTAGGGATGCGGTGTGGGGATGCGGTGTGGGGATGCGGTGTTGGGATGCGGTGTTGGGATGCGGTGTGGGGATGCGGTGTTGGGATGCGGTGTTGGGTTGCGGTGTGGGGATGCGGTGTGGGGATGCGGTGTTGGGATGCGGTGTTGAGATGCGGTGTGGGGATGCGGTGTGGGGATGCGGTGTTGGGATGCGGTGTTGGGATGCTGTGTAGGGATGCAGCAGTGGGATGCGGTGTGGGGATGCGGTGTGGGGATGCGGTGTGGGGATGCGGTGTTGGGATGCGGTGTGGGGATGCGGTGTGGGGATGCGGTGTGGGGATGCGGTGTTGGGATGCGGTGTGGGGATGCGGTGTTGGGATGTGGTGTTGGGTTGCGGTGTGGGGATGCGGTGTGGGGATGCGGTGTTGGGATGCGGTGTGGGGATGCGGTGTGGGGATGCGGTGTGGGGATGCGTCAGCAGACTGCGGTGTCGGGCTGTGCCTAACGTGTGGGGTGGTTGTGCCCAGTGGGGGAGCAGGTGGTGATCCGGTCCTTCCCCATCGCCTCGCTGACCAAAGAGAAGAAGTTCACTAACCAGGCCCAGGGGGAGCAGTTGACGCCGGAGGGTTTGCAGCTCCGCTCCTGCACATTCCAGGTGAGACCCTGGGGCTGTGGGTGCTCCTGGGCTTTGGGCTTTGTGCTGGCTCCCCGAGGAGCATGGTGCTGCTGGGACCCGGTGGGTGCTTGGCCCCAGCTGGACCTTCCCTTGGGATGAGCCACTCGGTGCCTCTGCAGCAGGTGATGACACCTGAGGGGATGGGGCCAGGGACCCTCATGCAGAGGGACTGTGCTTCACAGAAGCCTTGGCCAGCGTGGGTGGGAAGGATCCCAGTGCTCCCAGTGCCCCCCTGCCACAGACAGGGACACCCTCCCAACCCAGGGTGCCCCAGCCCCATCCAACCCGGCCTTGAGCCCTGCCAGGGGTCCCAGGGCAGCCCCAGCTCCTCTGGGCACCCTGTGCCAGGGCCTCCCCCTCCCCAGGAAGGATTTCTGCCCCCCAGCCCCTCTCCATCCTGCTCCTGCAGCTGAAGGCCATTCCCTTGGGCCTGGCCCTCCCTGCCCTGGGCACCAGCCCCTCTCCAGCTCTCCTGGAGCCCCTGGAGGGCCGGGAAGGGGCTGGGAGCTCTCCCCAGCAGCAGCCTTCTCTTCTCTGGGCTGAGCCAGCCCAGCTCTCCCAGCCTGGCTCCCATCTGGCAGCTCCCTGTCCCAGCTCCACGTCCCAGCCCTGGGAGCACCCCGTGACCCCCCTCTGTCCCTGCAGTTGCTGAGGATCGCCTTCGACGAGGAAGTGGCTTCGGACAGCGCAGAGGTGTTCAGGAAGCACCTGCACAAGCTGCGCTACCCCCAGCACGTGCGCGGCACCTTCGCCTTCACCGTGGGCCAGTCCCCCAAGCAAGCCATGCAGCCCAAGGCCAAGGAGAAGAACCCCTCCCTCAGGTACCCTGCCGTGGGGGTGACAGCGCCCGACCCTCCTGGGAGCCACAGGGCTGCTCCTCTCCCTCCTTTGCCCCCCCAGCAGAGAGAGGCTGGGCTGGGAACGGGCTGTTGAGCCGGAGCTTGGGGTAGGGGCTGGAGCAGCTCCCCTCCGGAGAGAGGCTGAGGGAGCTGGGCTGGGTCAGCCTGGAGAAGAGAAGGCTGTGGGGGGACCTCATTGCAGCCTGCCAGTCCCTGAAGGGAGCAGAGGAACAGGAGGGGAATGGGCTTGTTCAAGGGCAGAGACTGGCAGGACAAGGGGGCTGGAGTGAAGCTGGAGGAGGGAAGGGGAAGAGGAGAGACTGGGGGAAGTTCTTTGCAGAGAGAGTGGTGAGGGGCTGGCAGGGGCTGCCCAGAGAGGGGGTGGGTGCCCCGTCCCTGGGGGTGTTGAAGGCCAGGTTGGCTGGGGCCCTGGGCAACCTTGTGTAGCTCCAGGCCTGGAGGTTGGTGTCCCTGCCTGTGGCAGGGGGTTGGAGCTCTGTACTCCTTGGGGTCCCTCCCAACCCAGACCAGTCTGGGATTCTATGATTCTGTGATCACCAATCCCACCTCGCTCAGACCTCTCCTGGTGCAGGACCCTTGGGAGGGGCTGTGCTGTGCATCTGCAGTCCCCCAGCCCCGTGCAGAGGCTTGGGGACACAGGGCTGTCGCTTGGGTGGCCTTTCCCAAGGTGGTGGCTACATTCCGGAGCAGGGGCAGCACCAGGGAGCAGAGGTGATGGAGCTGTGTGTGTGAGGATGGAGCTGTGTGTGTGAGGATGGAGGTGTGTGTGTGAGGATGGAGCTGTGTGTGAGGATGGAGCTGTGTGTGTGAGGATGGAGCTGTGTGTGTGAGGATGGAGGTGTGTGTGTGAGGATGGAGCTGTGTGTGAGGATGGAGCTGTGTGTGTGAGGATGGAGCTGTGTGTGTGAGGATGGAGCTGTGTGTGTGAGGATGGAGGTGTGTGTGTGAGGATGGAGCTGTGTGTGTGAGGATGGAGCTGTGTGTGTGAGGATGGAGCTGTGTGTGAGGATGGAGCTGTGTGTGTGAGGATGGAGCTGTGTGTGTGAGGATGGAGCTGTGTGTGAGGATGGAGCTGTGTGTGTGAGGATGGAGGTGTGTGTGTGAGGATGGAGCTGTGTGTGTGAGGATGGAGGTGTGTGTGTGAGGATGGAGCTGTGTGTGTGAGGATGGAGCTGTGTGTGAGGATGGAGGTGTGTGTGTGAGGATGGAGCTGTGTGTGTGAGGATGGAGCTGTGTGTGAGGATGGAGCTGTGTGTGAGGATGGAGCTGTGTGTGTGAGGATGGAGCTGTGTGTGTGAGGATGGAGCTGTGTGTGAGGATGGAGCTGTGTGTGTGAGGATGGAGCTGTGTGTGTGAGGATGGAGCTGTGTGTGTGAGGATGGAGCTGTGTGTGAGGATGGAGGTGTGTGTGTGAGGATGGAGGTGTGTGTGTGAGGATGGAGCTGTGTGTGAGGATGGAGGTGTGTGTGTGAGGATGGAGCTGTGTGTGTGAGGATGGAGCTGTGTGTGAGGATGGAGCTGTGTGTGTGAGGATGGAGCTGTGTTGGGGATGGAGCTGTGTGTGTGAGGATGGAGCTGTGTTGGGGATGGAGCTGTGTTGGGGATGGAGCTGTGTTGGGGATGGAGCTGTGTGTGTGAGGATGGAGCTGTGCTGGGGATGGAGCTGTGTTGGGGATGGAGCTGTGTGTGTGAGGATGGAGGTGTGTGTGTGAGGATGGAGCTGTGTTGGGGATGGAGCTGTGTGTGTGAGGATGGAGCTGTGCTGGGGATGGAGCTGTGTTGGGGATGGAGCTGTGTGTGTGAGGATGGAGCTGTGTTGGGGATGGAGCTGTGTGTGTGAGGATGGAGCTGTGTGTGAGGATGGAGCTGTGTGTGAGGATGGAGGTGTGTGTGTGAGGATGGAGCTGTGTGTGAGGATGGAGGTGTGTGTGTGAGGATGGAGCTGTGTGTGTGAGGATGGAGCTGTGTGTGAGGATGGAGCTGTGTGTGTGAGGATGGAGCTGTGTTGGGGATGGAGCTGTGTGTGTGAGGATGGAGCTGTGCTGGGGATGGAGCTGTGTTGGGGATGGAGCTGTGTGTGTGAGGATGGAGGTGTGTGTGTGAGGATGGAGCTGTGTTGGGGATGGAGCTGTGTGTGTGAGGATGGAGCTGTGTGTGAGGATGGAGCTGTGTGTGTGAGGATGGAGCTGTGTTGGGGATGGAGCTGTGTGTGTGAGGATGGAGCTGTGTTGGGGATGGAGCTGTGTGTGTGAGGATGGAGCTGTGCTGGGGATGGAGCTGTGTTGGGGATGGAGCTGTGTGTGTGAGGATGGAGGTGTGTGTGTGAGGATGGAGCTGTGTTGGGGATGGAGCTGTGTGTGTGAGGATGGAGCTGTGCTGGGGATGGAGCTGTGTTGGGGATGGAGCTGTGTGTGTGAGGATGGAGCTGTGTTGGGGATGGAGCTGTGTGTGTGAGGATGGAGCTGTGTGTGTGAGGATGGAGCTGTGTTGGGGATGGAGCTGTGTGTGTGCTGCCTGCCCTGCTCCGTTGCTCGGTGAGGGGGCTGAGTGGTGCTGGGGGTCCGGGCGCTGCCGCCCGTGGTGCTCGGTGTCCCCTGGGCTCTAAGCAGCTCTGTTTGTGACTCAGCTCCCAGCAGGTGACCGATATGTTCCAGGGCCTGACAGTGGGGGTCCTGTCCCTCGGGCACCTTGGCCACTCCACCACGTAAGATGCCATCGCCCTGGCTGGGAGCTTGCAGGTGGCCTGGGCTCAGGCTGCAGCCGTCACTGCTCCGGGTTCCTTCTCACCTGCTCTGCATGTGTCCTGGGACGGGGCTGCTGGCTCTGGGAAACACCCTTTTGGGGTCTGAGGGTCAGGTTTGGGGGTGTGTTCTCCCCATCCCAGCGCCGTGCTGCCAGTCAGTCCTGGTGCTCCCTGGCCCCTCCAGAGACCCCCCTGGGTGCAGCTCCCAGCCTGGGCACGGCTGCAGGGTCTCTCTGAGCTCTGTCACCTCCCTCCACACCCACTTCCAGTGCCCCCCATCTTGTTCCTCTGGTTAGAAAGCTCCCCCTGCCCCCAGAGTGTTCTGGGGGGTCTGGGTCAGCGTTCTCCCTCCTTCCTAGGGCTCCCCCTCCCGGGGTGAACGCAGGGAGCCGCTGGGTTCCCCCTTGCTTTGCAGATTGAAACAAGGCACCCCCAGGTCCCAACCTCAGCCCCCTTCCCAAACTCCCTGCCTCAGCGTAGCTGTCACCCCAGGCCAGCCACGGCCCCTTCCCCAGTGACACCCCCTCTCTGTGCTGCTCCAGTGATGAGTGCAAGGTCGCTCCCGCGTTTGGGGGTCTCCCACCTTCTGGAGCCCCGTCCTGCCCAGCCAGACCCCCGTGGGCTTTGGGGGCTGCTGTCCACACGCTGCCACCCCTCTGCCCGGAGTGTGGCCGGGCTGGCGGCGTCCCCACCCAGCCTGCAGCCCAGTTTGGGAAGTGGGAGCTGAGGTGAGACCGGGAGGTGCCTTGTTTTACTCTGTGAAGCTGGGGGAACCCAGCAGCTCCCCTGCCCCACCTCCTCCGGGGCCGAGCTGGGTCGCAGCCCGTGGCAGCTCCGGTGTGGAGGCGATGGCACTAGAGCTGGGGACAAGGCTGGCGTCCCCTCAGGGTGGGTGGCTGTTCAGCCCCACTACCCCATCCAGCGCTCCCCAGGACCCTCAGAGCAGCCTCAGTGCCCTCCGACAGCCAGAGACCCGGCTCCTCCCTGCCAGGGAGGTGACACCTCCCCTCCTGGTGACAGTGACTGTGGCTGGTGGCGAGGGATGCTCCTGCCTCTGCTTCGCTCTCGGTGTGACTGAGGGTCGGGCTCTCTCCACGCGTCAGGGGCTGCGGTCACCACGTGTGGCACACGGTGCTGGCAGCAGCCATCAGGCTCCTCTCTGGTTCCAGGACCCTCTCCAAAAACCTGGTGAAAAACGCCAAGAAAACCATCGGCCGCCAGTACGTGACGCGGAAGAAGTACACCCCCCAGCTGGGAGCAGCGCGGCAGCCAGCACTTCCTGGAGGACAACGAGGACGAGATCTCAGGTTGGGAGCAGCCTGGCTGGGGATGGGAGCGGTGGGCAGCGGGGTGGGTGCTGGAGTGGGAGCCTCTCCCAGCTGGAAGAAGCTCTTGGCTGTGGGAGCCCCCTGCACTGAGGGATTGTCACCATGGCCACCTCTCCCAGTCGGTCTGGTCTGCTGGTCCAGCAGCGGTTCCCAGTACCTCCGGCACGGACAGGGCTCTGGGCTCGGTGTGCAGGGAAGGTCAGACCTGAGAAGAGCTTGATAATCATTGAGCCATGGGATGTGTTGGGTGGGCAGGGACCCCCAACGTCATCTCACCCCACCCTGCAGTGACAGGGACATCTTCACTAGAGCAGGTTGCTCAGAGCCACATCCACCCTGACCTTGGATGTCTCCAGGGATGGGGCCTCCCCCACCTCTCTGGGCACCCTGGGCCAGTGACCCACCCCCCTCAGAGGGAAGAACTTGTCCCCAGTCCCCAACCTCAATCTCCCCTGTTCCAGTTTAACCCATCCCCCCTCGTCCCATCGCTCCAGGCCCTGGGAACAGTTCTTCCCAGCTTCCTACAGGCACCTCTCAGGGACTGGAAGGGGCTGGAAGGTGCCCCCAGAGCCTTCTCTTCTCCAGGCTGGACCAGCCCAGCTCTCCCAGCCTGGCTTCACAGCAGAGCTGCTCCAGATCATCCTCGTGGCTCCTCTGGCCCCAGTCCAGGAGGTCCCTGTCCTTGTGCCAAGGACTCCAGAGCTGGGCACAGCGTGGCTGGGTTGGATGTATCCAAGGATGGGGAGGGACCGATGTGGAGCTTACAACCCTCCTGGGTGGGAAAGCCTTTCAGAGAGGACACGGGGGATGGGATTTGGGGTTCCAGTGGGGAGAGGTGCTGTGGGACCAGCCCCTCCTGCCGCACACGGGGCTGGTCCGTCAGGCTGGGCCTGGCTGATTTGGGGTCGTTTCTGCTTCACCTTGGATCCTGTTCCTGTTGCTCCCGGTTCGCTTTCAGGTCAAGGTCACCACAGACGTTAGGAGCATCCCCTGTGCCCATCGTTAAGGTTAATTAGCTGCACTCAGGCCCAGATGGGATGCCTGGGGGATCCATCATCCTCCGGGTCTGGCATCAGGAAAGGCTCCTGCAGCAAGAGCTGCTGAGGGTTGTGTCCAGCTCACAGGGGTTTTGCCTGGGTGCAAGTGTCCTGGGCTGAAAGCCTCACCACAGCTGAGGCCTTGCCCCTGTTGCCCCCGTCTCCCCGGGGGAAAAAGGGATGAGTGTGTTGGAGCAGCTCCAGACAGATCCAGGTCAGGCTGTTCTTCATCTCCCTGGTGTGGAGCCATGTGAAGGCACCAAAGAAACCTGTGGGACCCAGGGAGGTGACATTCCAGCTGGGCCAGGGCAGGCTCAGCTCAGCTGGGAGGGCAAAGTTCTTCCCTGGCAGAGTTGTGGGGCTGTGGCCCAGGCTGCCCAGGGAGGGGGCTGAGTCCCCAGCCCTGGGGGTGTTGAACAGAGGGGAGATGAGGTGCTCAGGGATCTGGCTCAGCACAGGACAGGGGCGGTTGGACTCCATGGGCTCCAAGGGCTTTTCCAGCCTGGGGATCCTGGGATTCTTTGAACCCCCCAAGTGTCAGCTCTCACCCCTGGGGTGGCCGAGCTGTCCCCTTTCAGGTGACAGCGGGTGGTAGGAGGGACCCCCTGCATCACAGGATGCCGTGCCGCCACCGAGGCCAGACCCCCTGTTCCCCTTGGTCCCCGCAGTGTCCGAAGAGATGGACAGAAGCACTTTGACCCCCTCCACCGCCATCAAACCCTCGGACAAGATGACCATCAACCACCTGGTGGAACGCGCCTGCTGCCGCGACTACCAGCGCCTGGGGCTGGGCACCCTCAGCAGCAGCCTCACGCGCTCCAAGAGCGAGCCCTTCCGCATCTCCACCGTCAACCGCATGTACGCCATATGCCGGAGGTGAGCCGTGGTGGGGCCTCAGGGGAGGGCAGGACAGCAGGAAGGGAGGGAGGGGGGTGTTTCCCAGTTTGGGGGGGCTGGTGCTGAGCTTTGCTGAGCCATCCACTGTCTCCTGCAGCTACCCCGGGCTGCTCATCGTGCCGCAGAGCATCCAGGACAACACGATCCAGCGCATCTCGCGCTGCTACCGCCAGAACCGCTTCCCCGTGGTGTGCTGGAGGAACGCCCGCACCAAGGCCGTGCTGCTGCGCTCGGGGGGCTGCACGGCAAGGGCGTCGTCGGCCTCTTCAAATCCCAGAACGCCCCCGCCGCAGGTGACCGTCCCCTCCATCCCCATCCCCTCCATCCCCGTGCCCGCACCTTCCCTGTGCCTGTCCCCCCTGTCCCTGTCCCCTCTGTCCCTGTCCCCTCCATTCCCATCCCCTCCATTCCTGTCCTCTCCATCCCTGTCCCCATGCCGTCCCCGCGCCCGTCCCCTCCGTCCCTGTTCCCTCCATTCCTGTCCCCTCCATTCCCATCCCCTCCATCCCCATCCCCGTGCCGTCCCCATGCCTGTCCCCTCCGTCCTTGTGCCATCCCCGTCGCATGCCATCCCTGTCCCCATGCCCGTGCCAGCAGCGGGGCGCAGAGCCCGGCTCGGCTCTGGTGTCACAGTGGTGACGCTGGTGGCTGTCCCCTCCCAGGCCCCTCGCAGACGGACTCCACCAGCCTGGAGCAGGAGAAGTACCTGCAGGCTGTGATCAACTCCATGCCGCACTATGCCGACGCCGGCGGGCGCAACACGCTCAGCGGCTTCACCTCCGCCCACATGAGCAGCTCAGGTGAGGAGCTCGGGCACGGCCCTGCGGGGAGCTGGGGAGGGGGGATGGTTGGGTGTGTGGAGGCCCGACCGTGGGTCATGCCGTGCCCGTCCCAGCGCCTGGGCAGGCAGAGGAGCTGCTGGCACCGGTCACCACATCAGAGGAGATGGCAGAGCCGCCCCGGCGCACTTGCCAGAGCTCCCGGCTCCGTCTGAGCCTCCATGGCTGAGGACTGGGGGGTGGGATGGAACACGCACGGATTTTGGGAAATCCAGTGGTCCTGGAACTGGGAGCAATGGGAGCCCCAGCCCGGATCCGGGTTGGGGACGGACCCCACTAGCTGAGGTCTCGGCGCCGCCTGGCCCCAGCACAACAGGCTGCAGCGCTCGGGGTCTGCTGCGGGGTCTGCTGCAGGAAGCCTTGGTAAGTGCCCGCTGCCATCGCTCTCCCAGCAGCCTGCGCTCTGCTGCTGGGCAGGGCTGCCATTGCTGCTGTGCTGCCCTTCATCTGCTGCTCTTCATCCTGCCCTTCATCCGCTGCCCTTCATCCGCTGCCCTTCATCCCATCCTTCTGCCCTTCATCCCCGTCCTTCATCCCATCCTTCATCCCTTGCCCCTCACCCCCTGCCTTTCATCCTGCCCTTCATCCCCTGCCCTTCATCCCACCCTTCATCCACTGCCCTTCATCCCATCCTTCATCCCTTGCCCCTCACCCCCTGCCCCTCATCCCCTGCCCTTTCCCCCCACCTGTCCCCCTCTGTCCAGCCATTCCCCCCACCATGCTGCAGAGGTAACGGAGTCTGGGGGATCCTGGGGGAGCCCAGCTCAGGGCTCCCCACACCCCAGGGAGGAGAGGACTTGCCCAAAACCCCTTCAAGGGGTGATGTGCCCGGAGGTGCGGCTGAAGGAGGAGGGTCAGGGTTGGCAGAGGAGGTGACCCCCCCAACCCCAGTGCGAAGTTGGCCCCCCTACCTCTGGGGGCAGAGCTTCAGGAGGGTCAAGCCCCCAACGCTGCTGCACCAGGAGCCTTTTCCCTCTGGCTCCAGCTGGAAGGTGTTCCCAGCGTGCTGGGCCCTGGGCTGGGCCCTGGGCGCTCCTGCTCACTGCCGCTTGCTCTCCCCAGCCCCTTCCCCCCACCCCAGCAGCTGTGGGTAGGCAGAGGTGGTGTAGGGGGTACCACCCCCTGGAGCAGCACAGCCAGGCCCAGAGCTGACGTTCTGTTGGTGCTACAGATCTCTCCGACAAGAGGCAGCCTAAGCTGGGATCGCTCATGAAGCAGGTGATGGGAGGGAAGGACGATGGGCCCGGTACTATTAGCCGCGGAGGTGAGGACGTGTGAGTGGGCGCTGCCTCGGGGGCCCCGCAGCGGCCCCCCAGCCCCTGGTAGAGTAGCCGCATCCCCTTTGCTCCCCCCACCCCCTGAGCTCTCTGCCATGGGGCAGCGGCAGGGATGGGGTGGGAGGGACCTGCTGCAGCACCCCAGCTCCATCTCCTTCATCCCACTCATTGCTCCATTCCACACGGTGCCCGGGTGCTGATTCCCGGTCGGTGTCCGGTGTCCGTCTATCCGTCTGCCCACCCGCCCAGCCAAGCTGAGGGGGGTGTGCTCCGCATCGCCCTGGTCCCCACGCTGAGGTTGCTTTCGTCCTGTGCTCTCAGGGCTGGCTCATAGAGCCAGGGTCATCACTCTGTCCACCCCCAAGTGCGCGTCGGCGAAGGGCCGCGAGACGCCCCGAGGTACGGTACCACCGGCCACCCAATAACCGTCACCCGGGCGCTAACCCCCCCACTCATCCCCCCCACACACATAGTCCCACCCTTCACACCACTAATGCCCCAGTAACACCCACCTCGGCCCGCTAACGCCTCCGCACAGTGTGTCACACCCGCGGTAAGTACCGGGCCCGTCCCCGGCTCCTCTCAGGTTTGCTTTGGGCTCCTTGCGCATCTGCTGGTGCTTGGGTGGTGGGGGCTGGGAGAGGGTCCTGGGGGTGCAGGCGCAGGGCTGGGGTGGCAGCGCAGTGCGGCTGTGCCGGTGATGGGGCACGGAGCCGCTGGGGCTGGTTTTGGGGGAAGGAATTCGTTGGGCACCCAGCAAGGAGGAGGAGCGAAAGCAAACCTGGGTTCCCAGCATGCGCTCCCCGGGGCGCCGGGCTGGGGGGTGATGGCTGCTCCGCCTTGGTGGCGAGCAGCTCGTCCCCCCGCCGCGGCTGCGGGTGCTGTGGGTGCTGGCGCAGCCCCACCGGCCATCCAGGGACCCCCTCCCCCTGATCCTGAGCTCGTCCTGTCGCGCAGGCAAGTGGGGCAGCATCCGAGCCAGCGGGCGCATGAGCAGCTACGGCCTCAACGTGGAGATCGGGTCTCGCCTGGCGGGGAAGGACCTGCTGGGTGCCCAGCACAACGGCGCGCCCTCGGAGGCCAGCTTCCTGCGCCAGCACCGCGCCTCGCTCTACATCATCGGTGACAAGTCGCAGCTGAAGGTAACCCCGGCCTTGGGCAGGGGACACACACCGTGGGGGTCTCCTTTTTGGGGGTGGTTTTGGGACTGGTGCTGATCCTCTCCTCTGCAGGGGGTGAAGCCGGACCCGCTGCAGCACTGGGAGGTGGTTCCCATCGAGGTGTTCGACGTGAGGCAGGTGAAGGCCAGCTTCAAGAAGCTGATGAAGGCCTGTGTGCCCGGCTGCCTCGCCACCGACTACAGCGTCACCTACTTGCGGTCCCTGGAGGAGTCTGAGTGGCTGTCACAGGTCTGTTGTCACCCCAAGCCTGGAGGGGCCGTGGTCCAACACCACGCTGGGGGATCTTTGCTGTTGGCTGTCGCTCAAGCCAGCACGACGGTAGTCCTGGCAAAGGAGGAGGGGGGTCTGCCTGCCCCCTCGCTGGGGCGTGGAGTGGGGGCATGTGTGGGGAGCAGGTTTGGTGGGAGAGGATGGAGGATAACGGGGCCCAGCACTGCCAGGGGGCTCTGGGGGTGTGTGAGAGCCGCCTGCACCCGGCGCTGCCGCTGGCTGGGGGAGCTGGGTGGGACCTGTGGGACGGCTGAGCGCTCCGAAGGGCTTGGAACAGGGAACTGGTGTGGGGCTGGATGCTCTGGCTGCGGGAGGGAGTGAGGGACCCACGGCTCTGCTCAGGACCCAGGGCTCTGCTCAGGACCCACAGCTCTGCCCAGGACCCACAGCTCTGCTTGTGGTGGGGCAGCTCTGCCCTGCTGGCTTTACTGCTGTGGGGACGTCGGGACACAGGATGTGTGTGGGCCTGGGGTATCCCCATGCTCGGCTTTGTTGAGCTCAGCTTCATTTGGCTTCTGGGGGACGGGGTCACTTTGTGCCCCGGCCAGCGAAGGAGCTTCCCGCACCCCGGTAACTCCGGCTCCTCTCGGCAGATCCATAAGATCCTGCAGATTTCGGTGCTGGTGGTGGAGCTCCTGGACACCGGCTCCTCCGTGCTGGTCAGCCTGGAGGACGGCTGGGACATCACCACCCAGGTAGGAGCCCTGAGGCTGCCGAAGGCGCTGGCGGCCCCTGGCCGTGTCCCCGCAGCGCCCTGAGCCCCGTCCCCGTGTCCCTGTCCCTGCAGGTGGTCTCCTTGGTGCAGCTGCTGTCAGACCCCTACTACCGGACGCTGGAGGGGTTCCGCCTGTTGGTGGAGAAGGAGTGGCTGTCCTTCGGGCACCGCTTCAGCCACCGCGGTGCCCAGACCCTGGCCGGGCAGAGCAGCGGCTTCGCTCCCGTTTTCCTCCAGTTCCTGGACTGTGTCCATCAGGTGAGCTCCCAGCACCCCGGCTCCAGGGCTCCCAGAGCTCCAGGGCTCCCAGAGCTCCAGGGCTCCCCGAGCTCCAGGGCTGGCTCCTCATGCCATGGGGGGTGAGTGGAGACCTCGAGGGGAAGTCTCACACTTGCCCCTCCTTGCAGATCCACCTGCAGTTCCCCATGGAGTTCGAGTTCAGCCAGTACTACCTGAAGTTCCTCAGCTACCACTACATCTCCAACCGCTTCCGGACCTTCCTGCTGGACTCCGACTACGAGCGCATCGAGCTGGGTACAGGCAGCGTGTGGGGCCCACGGGGGACGGCAGCCAGCACCCTGCCCAAAATAACACCCCTTCCCTGCTCTCCTCAGGGCTCCTTTACGAGGAGAAGGGGGAACGGAAGAGCCAGCAGGTCTACAAATCCATCTGGGATTACATCGAGCGGCTGAACAAGAAAGCCCCTGTCTTCTTTAACTACATGTACGCCCCCGAGGATGGGGAGGTGAGAGCTCAGCTCAGACAGGGTGCCCACAGGGAGCCCAGAGAGCAGCCCCCTGCCCGGATGGACCCTGGAGTTTGCCCACCTGAGTGGGCTGCAGCATTGGGACGCCAAGGAGGGTGTCAGTCACTCCGGGGGGCCGGGCAGAGTCAGTGTCCCTGTGGAGGAGTCAGGGGACGTGGGTGAGGCCGGGGCAGCCCTGAGCTGGAGCCGTCGGCATCTCGGTTTGGGCTCCTCACCCCCTCCAGCTGGAGACATCCTCAGGCAGAGAAAGTTGCAGCTCCCAGTCGGTCAGTCAGCAGCGTGTGGGGGGGCAGCTGGGAGCTCGCGGTGGGTCTGGGAGCAGCTCTGCCATCCTGGGCCCAAGCATCGCCTTGGTGCCTTTATTTTTGGCATGAAGCTGAGCCAGGGCAGGCTCAGCTCAGCTGGGAGGGCAAAGTTCTTCCCTGGCAGAGTTGTGGGGCTGTGGCCCAGGCTGCCCAGGGAGGGGGCTGAGTCCCCAGCCCTGGGGGTGTTGAACAGAGGGGAGATGAGGTGCTCAGGGATCTGGCTCAGCACAGGACAGGGGCGGTTGGACTCCATGGGCTCCAAGGGCTTTTCCAGCCTGGGGATCCTGGGATTTCCTGCCATTCCCCTGCCACCTCCGGGTCAGCCGTCATCACCCCTGGGAAGGCTCATGGCAAAGGGACCCTCATCCCACCCAGCTGGGCTGTATCCTGCTGGATGCTGCTGCCTGTGCGTGGTGTAACCCTGCCCCGTCCCCAGGTGCTGAGGCCGTACAGCAACATCTCCAACCTGAAGGTGTGGGACTACTACACGGAGGAGACGCTGTCCGAGGGTCCCTCCTACGACTGGGAGCTGGCGCAGGGGCAGCCGGAGCACGTGGAGGAGGCGGATCGGCAGGACACCAGCGCCCCCCAGACCAAGCGCAAGATCATCTGGCCCTGCTACGACAACCGCAGCCGCCTGGAGCCCGACGCCATCTCCAAGCTGCTGGAGGTGAGCGCGGCGGTGGCCCCAGCGGCATCGTACACGTGATGCTTCTGGGTGTTGGCTCCAACCTGGACTCCCTGTGGCATCCCCGGGGTTGGGACGCTGCCCAGTGGGACAGGGCTGGGGTAGGGCTGGGAGCCGGTCTCACCCCCGGGACATGGACATTGGGCATGGGGGGGTTCTTGTCCCCGCCTGGGCTGATGCCTGAACCCCCTGCTCAGGAACTGCACAACCTGGAGATGGAGCTGGGGCAGGTCCCAGAGCGCTGGAAGGACACGTGGGACAAGGTGAAAGCTTCCCAGCGCTCCGAAGTGCGGCAGGAGGGCAGCCGGGTAGGCTGGGGGTCCGGGGGGGGGGGGGGCGCTGAAGGGTTTGGGTGGGGCTTTCCCCGAGTACACCCCCAGCAAAAAGTGGGTGTTCGCTCCTGCAGCCTGGGGCCGGGGGGTGCTGGCGCGTGGCCCCCAGCTCGGTGTGCCCCGTGGCTGCGGGGCCATCGTCCCCCTGACGCCGGACCCTCTGCTCCCCACAGACCCCTAGCTCCCTGCTGATGTCGTCCGGCCTGTCCCACCACCGGCGCTCGCTGGGTGTGTACCTGCAGGAGAGCGGGGTGGGCTCCACCCTCAACCTCAGCCTGGACAGCGACACCAGCAGCACCTCCACCCCCTCCAGCGGCAAGCAGGGCGCCCGCAAGAGCACCAGCACGCTCTACAGCCAGTTCCAGATGTCCGAGAGCGAGAACAGGCAGGAGGGGGGCTCAGGGCGCTGGGGAGGGGGCTGCCAGCAGCGCTGGGAGGGGGGCGATCCCTCACAAGGGAGGGCTGAAGGTGTGTGGGTTGAGCAGAGCGCCGCCCCCGAGGGCTTCTGGTCCCGCTGCTGCTGAGATGCCCCAGGCTGAGCTGCCCTCCGGCCCCCCTGGCTTTGGGCCCTGACACGCTGCCCGCCCCCCCAGGTCCTACGAGGGGTCTCTGTACAAGAAAGGCGCCTTCATGAAGCCCTGGAAGCCTCGCTGGTTTGTGCTGGATAAAACCAAGCACCAGGTACCGAGGGGTGGGTGGGCACGGGGGGGTCTGTCCTTCCATCCCACCCTCTGTCCCGCCCTGACGCCCGCGGGACTCTCCCGGCAGCTGCGGTACTACGACAGCCGGATGGACACGGAGTGCAAAGGGGTCATCGACCTGGCCGAGGTGGAGTCCATCACCCCGGGAACCCCCACCATGGGGGCCCCCAAGACCGTGGATGAGAAAGCCTTCTTCGACGTGAGTGCGGCACCGAGCGAGCGGCGCCGCGGGGAAGGCGGCTCCGGCAGCGCCAGGCTGGGGGTGCTGGGGTGCCGCTGGCTCACGGGGTGCTGCCCCCCGGCCCCGCTCACCCCCTCTCTCCTCCCCACAGCTGAAGACGACGAAACGAGTTTACAATTTCTGCGCCCAGGACGTGCAGTTGGCCCAGCAGTGGATCGACCGCATCCAGAGCTGCCTGTCAGACGCGTGAGCCCGGCTCAGGGGAGCCGCTGTTCCAGGCGCCGAGTCTCCCGGGCCCCGGCACGTGGAGCAGAGGCAGCGCCCGAGCTCGGGACTGAGGGGAGCAGAGGGGTTGCCCTTCCTTCTCCCCACCTGCCCGGGGCTGCCCGCAGCCACGCGCCCCCGGCCGGCGGCGGGGCGGGATCGGTTCGTGACACTGTGGTAGGACTGTATTGGAGGAACCCTTCGCGTTGAAGCGGCCGGGTGTGCGGGGGGGTGGGAGCCCCTCCTGCCCCCCTCTGTCCTCCCCGGCCTGTCTGAGCCCTGTAATTACTGCGTGTCCTCCCTGCGCGGCCCCGCTCCGGCTCCCTGCGGCAGACAGGGGGTCACAGGCCTCCCCCCACCCACCCTGTGCCGCAGGAAGACGCGGGAGCTGCCAGCCCCCTCCCAGCCCCCTCCCCACAGCTTGCACGTCTGCCCTGCCCCAGCTCCCTGGCGGGACACCCACCCTGCGCCCTCCGGCCCCACGGCGCAGCCGCTGCCCCACGCGTGCCCCGGCCTTCGCTCCCGTCTTGCTGGATCCGGGGATCTGCAGCTCAGGGTGTTGGCGGAGGCGACTGGCCTGAGCGTGGGGCCCATCCTGCCCCCAGTGTGGGGCCCATCCTGCCCCCAGCATCGGGCCCATCCTGCCCCCAGCGTGGGGCCCATCCTGCCCCAGGCAGCGGCACCCGGAGCCTCGGCAGCGCCAGACGGGCACCAAGATGGATGAGCTGGTTGCTGGCTGGGGGGGTTGGCACTTGGAGCTGTGGGAGGGGACGTGGCAGTGGCCACTCTGGTCCCACAGGCAGCTGTGACACGAGCTCCCTGTCCCACCTGGGTCAGGGTCGTGGTCATGGGGGGCACGTTCCCCACGGGAGGTGCCAAATGCCGCAGCCTCCTCGCTGCCCTGGCGCCATCCCCTCTGTCCCAGCACAGCCCCGGGATGGGGGTCCTGCTCAGCTGCAGTGGGGTCACCGCCTGCAGCGTCGCCCGGGGCTGGGACACAGAAGAGCACAGTGGTGCCAGCTGCTGTCACCCCATCTCTTTGCACAGGTCACCCCCTTCCCTCCCCCCGCCCCCAGCCCTTCTGTGGGAAGAAGGGGGCAGCACCCGGGGGAGACACCCCACAGCACTGCCCCCTGAGCCCCCAGCCCTGTCCCTGTGCGCTGCTGGGGGGCTGAGGGCAGCCAGGGCAGGTTCTTGGGGTGGGGGGAGCTGCACGTCCCACGGCCCGCTGCCACCTCCTGCTCGCTGCTGTCCCAGTGTCAGTGCAGACAGGGGAATGTCGGTACAGAAACGCACCCTCCAGCACCTCACCCACCCCCTGCACTGGTCTGAACACGGGGCCGGGGGTTTGGCCCCCCAAACCCAAGGGAACCCCGAAGAGGCAGCGCGAGGTCCCTCAAGACCCGCTGCCGGTTGGGACCTGACCCTCCCACCCCCTCCCCAGCTCGGCCTCTTCTACCTGTCTTGTTTTTAAAGGCGTACCCCGTTTTATCCCCGTGCAGGAACCTCTGTACAGCCCCCCCGTGTCCCCCCCGTTTCACTGCCCAGCGCTGGGGCCGTGGCCGCTGCCACGTTGGGGGTTCGGCCGCTTCCCGGAGCAGTTGTAGATTATTGAAGTTTCTGTACATTGTGTCAAACAGCCAGAGTCCTTGTATTGTATTGTGCCTAGAGGAAAAGGGTATTCTATACAGAGAAACTAACGGAATTTAATAAAAAAATTAATATGACGCCTCTGCTCCTGCCTCACCGGCACCAGTAATCCCAGTAATCCCAGTATCGGCCACCCCGGTGCACTGGGACGGCGCTGCGGGAGCCACGGGGCACAAGGGTCTCAGCTGTCCCCTGCTTCAGCAGGAGACATGGGCACAGCACCAGGACACGGGGTTGGCACCGGGCGCTGTTGCCCTGCTCATGGCAAACAAGGACACTGAGTCTTCCTCTCTCTTCCTCTTCCTCAGGGGCTGGATGAGCCCCGGGCAGGCGGTGCTGGGGGTGCTACACGACAGGGGGTGGCTCCTGCCTGTCCCCACTGAGCAAACGGCTGCTCCCAGTGACCAGGACCTCGACCTGGGGATGGGGACAGTGTTAAAGGGGGGCAGGGAGAGCCCCAACCCCACCAGAGCTGGTTTGCAACGGGTCGTGTGTCCCCCCTTCCCGCTCAGGGGGCTCCATGCTCAGCACCGAGCCCTGAACCAGTCACTGCAGCCCAGCCAGGCCAATGCCACCAGCGTGGTGCCAGCCCAGCTCTACCTTGGTGCGGGCACGGCCCTGAGCTGCATCACCAGCACACCTTTTGGGTGAAGACCTGAGGATTTTGAGCCCAAGACGCCACGGGACAGAGATGGCCTTCCCCAGCAGCCACCATGACTCACAGAAGGGAACAGCCACACACAGACCCTACCAGCAAAGCTTCCAGAGGCTGGAAAAACAGGGCCAAAGGCAGAGTCCTGGGACACAACAACCATCAGCAGCGCTACAGGCTGGGGCAGAGCGGCTGGAGAGCTGCTGGGAGAAGGACCTGGGGGTGTTGGGGGAGCTCAGCCTGCCCAGGAGCCAGCAGTGTGCCCGGGGGCCAGGAAGGGCCCCGGCATCCTGGCTTGTGTCAGAGCCAGCGTGGCCAGGAGGTGTGGGGAGGGGATTGTGCCCCTGGGCTGGGCAGTGGGGAGGCTGCAGCTGGAGTGCTGGGGGCAGTTGTGGGCCCCTCAGCATCAGAAGGCCATGGAGGGCCTGGAGCGTGTCCAGAGAAGGGCAAGCAGGCTGGGGAAGGGGCTGGAGAGCAGCAAAGCTTGCGAGGAGCGGCTGAGGGAGCTGGGGGTGTTGAGGCTGGAGCAGAGGAGGCTGAGGGGAGAGCTTCTCCCCCCTGCCCTGCCCTGCCCTGCCCTGCCCTGGCAGGAGGGTGCAGAGAGGTGGGCGAGGGTCTCTCCAGGCAGGGGCCAGGAGCTGGGAGGAGGGGCAGTGGGCTCAAGCTGGGCCAGGGCAGGCTCAGCTCAGCTGGGAGGGCAAAGTTCTTCCCTGGCAGAGTTGTGGGGCTGTGGCCCAGGCTGCCCAGGGAGGGGGCTGAGTCCCCAGCCCTGGGGGTGTTGAACAGAGGGGAGATGAGGTGCTCAGGGATCTGGCTCAGCACAGGACAGGGGCGGTTGGACTCCATGGGCTCCAAGGGCTTTTCCAGCCTGGGGATTCTGCGGTCTGGGAAGGGCCCTGGGTGCTGCCGGTGGGTTGCAGACTTACCCAACTATCCTTGGCAACACCCACACTGGGGTAAGTGCTCGCACCATCCAGAGGCAGGGAGAATCCCTCAGAGCATCTCCCATCTGATGGGGTTCATCAGCAACGAGCAACACTGGCACAGCACCACTGCCCCCAGCCTCATGGCCGAGCCGTGCAGCCGTTACAGGCACCTCTCACCTTCCAGCACTGGTGCAGTTGCACTGACCCTCTGGCAGCCAGCACAGCCCCAAGTGCCACCTCTGCCTTTCCCCTGCTTCGTCCTGACGTGAGAAGCCAGACATGACCCAAGGGCTGGAGCAGCTCTGCTGTGAAGCCAGGCTGGGAGAGCTGGGCTGGTCCAGCCTGGAGAAGAGAAGGCTCTGGGGGCACCTTCCAGCCCCTTCCAGTCCCTGAGAGGTGCCTGTAGGAAGCTGGGAAGAACTGTTCCCAGGGCCTGGAGCGATGGGACGAGGGGGGATGGGTTAAACTGGAACAGTGGAGATTGAGGTTGGGGATTGGGGACAAGTTCTTCCCTCTGAGGGGGGTGGGTCACTGGCCCAGGGTGCCCAGAGAGGTGGGGGAGGCCCCATCCCTGGCAGACATCCAGGGTCAGGCTGGATGGGGCTCTGAGCGCCCTGCTCTAGTGAAGATGTCCCTGTCACTGCAGGGTGGGATGAGATGGGCTCCAAAGGGCCCTTCCCACCCAACACCTTCCTGTGCCAACTGGAGCCATCGGAGCCGAGGGTGGGATGCAGCACAGGGTGGGGGTGCTCAGTGTCCTGCAGGATGGAGGAATCCACCACCGGCACGTGAATGTTCAGCTTTTATTGATAGTTGGAATTTACAGCCTAGACCTGACGACACAGAGATGCAGCCTTCTCAGACTTTTTTCCTCTTTCGCTTTTTTTTTTCTATTTTTTTCTTTCCTTTTTTACAAAAACAAAACAAAACAAAACAAAAACCCCAAAAGAACCCAAAGCCACCAGCATCAGATTTACAATATAAAAGTTTTGACAGTAGAGAGACTAAAGTACATCTGGAATTACTCAGAAAAATAAACAGGGGGGAAAAGGCAGTAATTTAAAATCTGTCCCTCGTATATACACATAGATACACAGACAGTGCTTACAAAGACCCGGCTTCAACATTTAAGGGCAGTAGGCATCATGAGAAGAAAAGGCTCCCCTACGTCATTGCACTAATTAATTAACCCCAGTGGGCACCCCCCCCCGTTTGCTGCCCCTTCCTGGTTCAGGAAAAGGCCACGTGGAGCTGGAGTGGGATCTCTGTGTCCCCCAGTGTCCTGGACCCCACGGGGACCCTCCTGGATCAGCCCCCAGCTCACCCATCGACCGCTCCCGGTGCCGCCGTCGCGCAGGGGTGTTTCTTATTGCTATAGGGAGCCCGTCCGGCCGCTCGGCTCCCTGGGGTCGGGCTGGTTGTTTCCCAGCCCCTCGCGCTCGCCCTTCCGGCACCTTCACCTCCGCCCTGTCCCGAGCCGGCCGCTCCTGGGGCAGCATGATGGCTGGACATCCCGCTGGTGCTGGGCTGGTCACCAGCAGATTTCCTGGGCCCTGGGGTCATGGAACCAGGAGGTCTGGAGCTTCAGAAGAGCGAAGCGGGTGCAGAGCTGGGCTGGAAAGCTGGGCTCAGCTCTGGGCACAGAGCATGGCCAATCCTGCTCCCAAACGTGTCTGTCGGTGCCCGTGGCTGTGGCGCCGTTCCCCAGCTCAGGGTGATGGATCTCACGGCTCCCTGGGAAGGCTTCCCATCCCATCCCATCCTTCGGCTCTACCCTGGCTGGGATGCAGGGACTGGAGGGTGGCTGACTCTGTCTTCTCCCAAAACAAGCGGCTGCAGCGAGAGCCCGTGCTGGGAGCAGGGAGGGTCCCTTGCCCACCCCAGCCAGAGCTCTGCTCCCCCTGGGAGATGCCTGGAGGGACGGGGCGGCTCCAGGCTCAGAGCAGCATCGCAGTCACCGCAGCCCCCAGGTCTCCCAGAGGGAAGTAGTAATTCCTTATGAAAACTCCCAAGGTTTTGGTTGATTTTCAGCTGAACCAAGTGCTTCGGGTCCTTCAGCCGGAGGGGGTGGCCGGTGGGGTTTCTGGGGGTGGGCATGTTGTGCTAACAGTCAGAACGCCGCGTGTTTCCCATCCCCTCACGTCCCAAGCGCCGCCCAACGGAAAAGGAACTGATGGAGGAGACGGCAAAGCCCCCGAGGAGCCGTTCCAGAAGCTCCGAGTCAACCAGCCCATGGACCAAGACATGAGGTGGCAAAGAACATTTAATAATCTGATTGCTTTAAATATGAGCAGTGCAAATTAACCCGGGTAACGAGGGCGTCCTGGCGAGGCCGGCGAGCCAGAGCCGACGGAGGAGCAGGTACACCCTGCAGTAAAACCCCGCCGGAACCACGGGCACTGGAAGGGGCCGTGATGCCGGTCGCCCACTCTGGGTACCCCCACCATGTCCGTGTGTCCCCACACACTCACTGACACACAGGTGTGAGACAACGGCCTCCAGCGCCGCCAAGGCCATCGCACACCAGGACGTGGCCATGACCAGGAAACCCTTTACCCGGCCACGAGGAAGGTTCCTGCAAACCCCCAGAGCTCGGCTGAGCCTCAACCCGCTGGGAGACACGAGGCGACGACACGGGGGAGGAAGAGGAGCAGCAACTCCCAGACACCGTTCCCAGGAGCCTCGCGGAGAAGGATGCCGAGACAGACAGGGGGTGAGGGTGTGTTTGTGCCTCCCCAGCCCAAAAGCAGCTCCACCCACCTCGGGGACAGGGCAGGACAGCGTTTGCCCTTGGGCTGACACAACGGCGTCACTGCGGCCTCGCTGCGCCCCCGCGCCCGGCCCGGCCCGCTGGGTGCTCTGTACCGCGGATTCGGCCACGCCCGGGGGGGGACAGGGCGGGACACACGCTCCTGCCCCGAGGTGTTCTGCACACCCCTCAAAGCTCTGAGAAAAATAGGTTTAACGTGAGCGTAGAAATATATATATGTCTGTCTCTCTCTATATAAATAGTCCCTATATACACTGACAGCTGCAGACAGGGATGGAGGAGCCAGGGCCCAGCGCTCACCCTCACCCCGTGGTGCCACCTCGCCAGCAAACCCGACTTCCCTGGGCATCACCTCCCGCAAGCGGAGCCGCAGCCACCGGCACCCATCCCCATCTGTTTCCCGCTCCCAAACCTGCTCCCAGAGCCACGAGCAGCAGGAATAATCCCCTCTCCGAATTGCTGTAATTACAAGGGCTCTCCTGTCGCCTTCCAGCCCTGCATCGTGCAGTCCCTGGCTAAAGGAGACACCAAGAAGGGAAGATGACACTCGCCCTGGCGCTGCCCGAACCCTGGCACGGCACAAGGGGTCCTGGCACACTGCCCGTGAGCCCATCTGTGTGGTCTCCAGGCTGCCCCAACACCATGTCCTGCCACTTGCCTCACACTCCAGCCCCAACCCGAAGCGGCCCACGCACGGCTGGGCTCAGGGAGCTCCATCCCACCAGTCACATCACGGGGTGTTTCCAGCCCCAGGGGTCCCTCCAGCATGCACGTGGTATCACCAAGCCCGCTCTGCCTGCACCAAGGATCCAAGAACCGGAGTTAGGGATCAGCCATCCCGCTGCCAGGCTCCTCACTGCCAGTGGAACCAGAGCACCCCAGGATGAGCCGTGCCGCCCCGGTGCCAGTGGCATCGGCACAGCTCCCACCAGTGCCAGCGGTACAATGGGAGATGGGGCTGTTCTCCTGTTACAACGTCTCGGCACAGCTTGAGACACCCGACACACGGCATCGGCAGCACAGCACCCACCCTGCATCTCCTTTTCCATGTGTCACCCATAGATGGGGACCCACCGGTGGCCCCAGACCACGCGACTGCCTTTGCGACGCACCGGCGGCCTGGTGTGACACCGCACAGAGGGTGGGATGTCTCTGCCGTGCGCGGTGACACCGACACGGCTGCGCAGGGAAAAGCCCCTCGGCTGCTTCCCCAGTGCCCATCGGTGACGGCTCAAGGGACACGTGGCTGGTCCTTCAAACCCCAGACTTCAGATGAGGGACGTCTGTGTCTCTGTGGGGAAGGTATCCACATGCCCACAGCCACAGGTGAGGCTTCCATTTAAATTACACCTTAAATAATAAGATATTTAATACCAGCTCAGTGTCGGGCCACCCCTCCCCTGCGGTGCCTCGAAGCGCGGCTGCTCTAACGCTCGGAGGATGAACTCAGCGTTGACTGTCGCTGGGTCTCAACAAACCATCCTGCATGGCAGCAGGACGGACGGACTGGGAGCATGACAGACAGCACGGCAGCAGGACGGATGGCACGGTCACCTGCACCCCCCACGTCCCACCGGCGCTCTGCTGCAGCAGCCCTCTGAGCCCCTGGGCCAAGGAATCCCCTGGCACAGCCCCATCCAGCACTCGCTGCGCGGCAACGGCGGCTCCCCAAGTCCCCTCCTCTCTCGTGAGGCACCGACGCACGGAGGGGACATGGCAGCGCCAAGAAGGCTGCGTCCCCACCGGTCTGTCCACAGGGGTCTGCAGATCCACCTGTCCCCCCCGACCTCAGCCCAGGGCAGAGCCCCTCGTCCCAGCCCCAGGGAGGAAGACGGCCTGGCTGGAAGCTGGGCGACACGCCGGGGATACATCGCGTGGCTGCAGCAGCTGGGAGCTGAGGGAGGTGTCGGGCTCTGGGTGGGTATAAGGCACTCGGAATGATGCCGGGGATCCCAAAATTCTCCCTGCCGTTACGGCATGGGATGGGTCTGCGCATCCCACCCTCACTCCCCGCTTCCCAGCTGCCTGGAGATGGGCTGGGACTCGGCTCCAAACCCGGCACAAGGAGGAATCACTCCTCCCAACCCCTGGCAAAGGCACTGGTGTTGTTCTGGCGGGGGTTGTTATTGCTGACCGCTGTCCTGCCCAAAGATGGGGCTCGCTCCGAGGGCGCTCGGCCGCCAGCGGGACGCATGCAGGGCACGTCTCTGCTGGAGCAGGGATGGGACTGGGGAGGGACCAGGACAGTGCAGCGACTGGGGCAGCAAACCCTACCCCAACCCCACGGGGTTTGGGTCAGAGCAGCCTCTCCTGATGCCACCAACAGATCTGGGTGCAAGACAGACACCGTGCATACGGTGCCGCGGTTCTGGTCCCCATGGCAGAGGGAGGGTGGGTGGCAGAGGGGGGCTCGTGGGTTTGTACCGGATGGGGGCAGCATGAAAGTGTGAGGACTGAGCTGAGCTGGAGCGGCAAAGGGCCGGCTCTGCCTGTTGGTGAGCACCGGCTCTGCCTGTTGGTGAGCACCGGCTCTGCCTGTTGGTGAGCACCGGCTCTGCCTGTTGGTGAGCACCGGCTCTGCCTGTTGGTGAGCACCGGCTCTGCCTGTTGGTGAGCACCGGCTCTGCCCATCGGTGAGCACCGGCACACACTGGTGAGCGCCAGTGGCCTTGCTCAGGGGTTCACAATGGCAACCCCAGGGTCAGATGGGGAGCAGCAGCCAGAGACTGATTCCAAACTAACAGGACACGTGCCAGGGGAAGGGAAATTTGGGAGAGGAAACTAAGGAGCCTCCAGGACTTGGGACTCTCCGCCCCGCGCTCGGGGAAGACAGAAAAGCAGCTTCTGACTGAGCCCCGGGGAGGAAGAACTCGCTGCCAGGCTGGAGAGCGCCTCCATCCCACCCAAGCCCACGGAGGAACCCAGCTACTGCCACTCAGGGTGTTGCTTCCTACCTGCTCTACCCCCTTCTGTTCACAACGTCACACGCGTGTTTCTGTACGTGACAGGCGAACCCCACATGGATTTTGGGGCTGTGAAGTCCCTGGTGACCAAGGCGCTTCAAGGCAAACGGAGACCGTGCTGCCTGACCCACAGCCAGACTGAGCCCTGTGCTGCCCTGACCCACAGCCAGACTGAGCCCTGTGCTGCCTTGACCCACAGCTGTGTGACCCAGAGAGCCAACGAGTCCCTGGGAAGGGCCTGGCCCCACTCCACACGGGCCCAGGGCCACCAGAAGCCGCTGTGCCCGGTTGGCAGCCCCAGTTCCAGCTAAGCTCCAGCTCCAGGCCCAGCCCCAGCCCCAGCCCCAGCTCCAGCTCCAGGCCCAGCTCCAGCCCCAGCCCCAGCCCCAGCTCCAGCTCCAGCCCCAGCCCCAGCCCCAGCCCCAGCCCCAGGCACTCTCAGCACAGAGGCAGGGGGCTGTCCTGAGGAAGAAGAGGTGCCCCCCGCACCAGCAAAGTGCCACAAGCTCAAATTCAACCTCAGCAAAGGAGAAAAGATCTGAGCTGCTGCCTCAGAGCAGTTCCAGCCACACACCCCAGCCCTGCACTTCGTGCTGCTGCTGACACTGACACCCCTGAGATCCCCCCAAAAACAAGGGTCTGGCCAGGCTGCGGGGAGCCCAGGGCTCTCCCCTGCCCATGGCACGCTCAGAATGGAACGAAGGTCCCCAAGCCCAGCGCCAGCTGCGTTACAGGCACCACGATACCGGGTCAGTCGAGTCCCGAGGCCTCAACAGGCACTTTCATGCCCCAAGGAGGGAAACTGTGCACGGCAGGAGGGGACCGGGCAAGGTGTGAGCATCAGGGAGCCCGAGGCTGCCAGAGCTGCTCGGCCATCCACATGCCAGCTCTTCCAGCACCGCTCTCCGGCATGGTGCCGTGCCAGAGAGCGGTGCTGGAAGAGCTGGCACATCACCGGGCTGGTTCTGAGGCTGCAGGGATGTTCTGTGTGCAGCACCGACCGCAGCCTCTCCCGGGTGAAGCCTGGAAGGCGCTGGGACGGCTCGATGGAGACACCCCAGAGCAGCCTTTTCCTTCAGCTCTTTCCTCACACCGACCTTTGGGGTGGGTTTTTAACAGCAGAGCCCCCGTCCCACACACCCTGCAGGAGAACCGGTGCTGGGAAGAACACCGGGAAAAACACCAGGAGGAACACCCCCCACGGCGGTGAAGAGCGTGAGCACAGCGTTGGTGGCAGCGGGTTTCACTATGTCTCGTTCCTGACGCCAGTGACACCTCCTGTGCCATTACAACCAACCACGCGGGGCTTCAGGGGTGACTCAGGGTGAGGTCACTGCCTGGGGGAGAGCAATAGGGGAAGAACCCCCGTGAATGACTGAAGCTCGCAGGAGGAGCTGCCCTATGGCATGGCAGAGGTCAAGTGGTCCTCACCTCTGGAGTGGGATGTGGGGCTTTCCCCCCAGGCAGCCCCTGGGGCACAGAACCGTGCGGTCAGTACCGGGGCCGACGTGCCAGAACCCCCACTGTGACTGGCCCCCCATGTGCACAGGAACGGGGGGCTCTGACCCACAGCAGCTCTTTCCCAACCAGACACCCCGAGGGGCTCTCTGGCATCGCGGTGCCGCTGTGGGACCGTGCTCAGCGCAACCCAAGGGCAAAACTAAAGAGAAACAACAGATGAAACAACGTCCCAGCGACCATGAAACTGTGACTGACAAGTCAAGTGTTGGAGAAGAGCAGAGGGGACCCCTCGAGCCCAGCCCGGTGTGCCAGAGCCCCGGCTCCGGTCCGGGTCTGGCTCTAACCAGGCAGGAGGGAAATAAGGATCCAGCTGAGATGGAAACACTACGGAGCACACACACCAGGGCGTAAACCCTTAGCAGCTGGCAGAAGGTTTGGGCAAGGTACAGCGCTGCTCAGCAAGGACAGTCCCTGGCAAGGTCCTGGACAAAGCTTCTGGGATGCCCAGAGGCACCAAGGCAGCACCCCAACTCCCCTCCTCATGTGTTAGTTAGGAACATCCCTTACCATCCCTCCCTCGCTCCCTCCCTCCCTCCCTCCCTCCCTCCATCCGCACTGCACTGTACCCAAACTCTTCCCTCTGGGGTGCTGGAGCCTTCCTGAAGAGATGCTGAGGGGAATGCTCTCAGCTTTGGGGAATTTTAGGGCATTTTTGCAGTCTGTGCCCCTGTTCCAGGTGCCACCGCTCCCAGGAGAGTGACATGGGCTGCAAAGCCTCAGGACACTCCCAGAATGTCTGTGTGGCTTTGCTGAGGACAGACATCCAGATGAACGCCCAGGATGCCACGACCCAAGGGAACAGCGAGGAATTCTCTTCGGCAGGGCGGAGGATTTTGTTTGAGGACCGGCGAAACCCGAAGCGACTCCCATCACATCCCCGATCGCTTCCCTTCCCCACAGCACCGCGCCTGGGCTCTCGTGTGAAGCCAGCAGATACCATTTCAGTGGGGTCCTTGCCTCCTTGGGGCAGCACAAGGGGTTCCAGACCCATGGACCCACCTCCAGACCTCTCCCACCTGCTCCCAGCGCATCCTCCCCGTGCCCACAGTGAGCAACGAGGGAGCGAACCCAAACCTCCCGGGTGTGGATCTGCTGCCAGCACCTCTCCCTCTCCGTGGCTCCAAGCGAGTTGTGCCAGGTTTTCCGATGGGAATCCCTACAACCTGCTGCCCCCCCCAGCAGTTCAATACCCCCGTACCCAGCCCAGGGGGTTGGACACCCAACAAGCCACCTGCCATGATGAGCAGGACACTGGAACGGCCGGATCATCTGAAGGAGCGTGTTTTCCACAGTCCAACAGCCAGAGACAGCGGTGCTGCCATCCCAGAATTACTGATCGCTCTTAACAGCTAACTGTGCAGAAAAGACCCCCTCTCCCAGTGTGGAAGGATGTGGGATGCTGGGAATGGCACTGGGATCGGCACAGGGATCACCGCGCAAGCCGCTCTCTCTGGCCCAGCCAGGTGAAAGCGCGGCACGTCCCCGCAGACCCATTCCTCCCAGTACGGTACTACTGGCCTTGCTGGTCCCAGTCTCGCACACCGCAGTGTCAGTGACTCACTGTGCTCTGTGCCTGCTCCACAGGCGCCCGTGGTGGCCAGCTGCACATGTAACACCCAGCCAAGGGATAAAGCCCAGCACAGACACGTGCCGGCACACCGACACGGCACACCAGACACGGCACACCGACACGGCACACCGGCACGGCACACCGACACGGCACACCGACACGGCACACCGGCACGGCACACCGACACGGCACACCGGCACGGCACACCGACACGGCACACCGACACGGCACACCGACACGGCACACCGACACGGCACACCGGCACGGCACACCGACACGGCACACCGACACGGCACACCGACACGGCACACCGGCACGGCACACCGACACGGCACACCGACACGGCACACCGGCACGGCACACCGACACGGCACACCGACACGGCACACCGGCACGGCACACCGACACGGCACACCGGCACGGCACACCGACACGGCACACCGACACGGCACACCGACACGGCACACCGACACGGCACACCAATGTGCCCACTTGGCACAGCCACCCAATACCACCCACGGGTGAGGAGGAGGGACGGGGTGAAGGACTTGGGCTCACTCTGAGCAGGTTCTGAAGCAAGCCAGGGGGTAAGGAAGGGGTACAGCCGGGGAAGTGAACCTGTCAGCAGCCGGTGGGGACCAACCCACGCCCATCGCCATGACGCTGGGGAGATGGGAAGCTCAACCAGTTCCAGACAGGAACTGATGCACAGTTTGCCTGTGGAATGACTTCAGCCAGGCTGAGAAACCCCCACATAGCTCCAACTCTGACACCCCACGGATGAGGAACGATGTGGGTAACTTGGAGCTAAAAACCCAGGCGTGGGGGGAAGCCAGAGAGCCAGTGCACTCCAACCAATCCATACCAGTGAAAAGCCTCAGCCCGCAGTAACTGGACACAAGTAATTGAATTAATAGGGATAATGAGCCCCTTGGTACCACAGCTGCTTTCCCATCTCCTTGCTGGGTATCTCAGACCCACTGCTGAAGCTCTTGTTTAAACCCAGACTCACAGCCAGGAATGAGCTGGGAGCCCATGGGGAGAGGCGGGGACGTGGCCCTGGGTATCTCTGAAGGGTGCGAGGGCGCCGATGCCACTGCCAGCCGCTCTGTGCCATGTCCCACCATGTCACTGCTCCCCACACCACGGCTCCACCATCACAGGTGGCCACATCTCCGCGGAATTCTCACAGCGTCGGCTCGAGGTGACGTGAGGTGACACGTCTGTGATGTGACCTGACGCAAAGATCTGTTGAACAGGGCGGCTGGGGATCTCTGGAGCCAGATGGATGATCAAATCCTGCCTGCCAGAGACATCTGCCCTTAGCCTCTGACCCCGAAGGGCCTTGGCCATCGCCGCAGCATGGGGAGGGGGCCAAGCATCACCGCAAGCACCACAGGTAAGAATGACTGGCTGGAGGAGAGCTATGGCCATCGCCCGGTGTGTGACAGCAGCTGCTGCGCTCATCCCCTGCCAGGACAACATCTGAGTCTCCATCATCTCACACCAAGAACGCCCAAAGGGAGCCCGATTCCCACAAGAGCTCTAGCACCAATCCTCCCCAAGTTAAGACTTTAATTAGGGGCCTCCAAATTGGCAACACAAACTCGCTAATCGTTTCCGATAACCCTGGCTAAGCACACAATCCATCTCCCAGCAGCAGGCAGGGCAACCCAAGCAGAAAGCAGAGTCCATCCTCCAACGCCACAGAACCTCACCTGATTTATTTCCAAGGACAAGGAGAAGGGGAGCAGACACCACAGCACCGCGCCACGCACGCGCCTGCACGCCATGGCCAACCACAGCCATGCCAGCCGTGTCCAAGTGGCCTCACACAGAAATCCCACCCTGCCTCCTGCACCACGGGCTCCCCAGCACAGCGAATCCTCACGATACCCCAGGAGGGGAGCAGGCAGGGCAACACCGCCGGGCTCGCACGGATAACCTGGTGCAGTGGGTATGTCACCGTCGGGTTCAGATCCGGCAGAACAGAGCGACTCGGATGGTGAAAGCGTTTCTGTTCAGCTCCCTCCAGCCTCTCCAGTGCCACACGCACCCCGTGCCCTGCTCGGCAAGGAAGGGGCTGGAGGAAGCCCAGGCTCCGGTGAGGATACCTGCGCTCCTAACAACAGCGCTGGGTGAGGTCGGTGTTCCCACTGGCAGGGAAGGGGTCTGGAAACAAGCTGGGTGGCTACTTGCATGTCAAGCTTTTATTCCAAAAAGTGATCCATTTCTCCAGCTTAGGCCTCTGACTACTGAGGGAAGCAGCGTTTAACATCAGACAGGTGGATTCTGGCTCACAGCTCACACGCGGAAGCGGGACCCGGCTCTGTAGCTACACCGCGGCAGGGGAAGAGCAGCGTTGGAGCACCCATCACTCCTGGCACCGTTACCCACCCGAGCACAGTGTTGGAGCACCCATCACTCCTGGCACCGTTACCCACCCGAGCACAGTGTTGGAGCACCCATCGCTCCCCGTGCCGTTACCCACCCGAGCGCAGTGTTGGAGCACCCATCACTCCTGGCACCGTTACCCACCCGAGCACAGTGTTGGAGCACCCATCGCTCCCCGTGCCGTTACCCACCCGAGCGCAGTGTTGGAGCACCCATCACTCCTGGCACCGTTACCCACCCGAGCACAGTGTTGGAGCACCCATCGCTCCCCGTGCCGTTACCCACCCGAGCACAGTGTTGGAGCACCCATCGCTCCCCGTGCCGTTACCCACCCGAGCGCAGCGTTGGAGCACCCATCACTCCTGGCACCGTTACCCACCCGAGCGCAGCGTTGGAGCACCCATCGCTCCCCGTGCCGTTACCCACCCGAGCGCAGCGTTGGAGCACCCATCGCTCCCCGTGCCGTTACCCACCCGAGCGCAGCGTTGGAGCACCCATCGCTCCCCGTGCCGTTACCCACCCGAGCGCAGCGTTGGAGCACCCATCGCTCCCCGTGCCGTTACCCACCCGAGCGCAGCGTTGGAGCACCCATCGCTCTCAGCACCGTTACCCACCCGAGCGCAGCGTTGGAGCACCCATCGCTCTCAGCACCATTACCCACCCGAGCAGCCCGACACCCACACCCGTATCACCCATGTGCACAAGCTTGGAGCAGAGGCTGGCGCCGCTCAGGGTGACCGACACTGGGACAAGTCCTTTGGGAGCGGGTCCTACGCCGAAGCCCCCGCGCTCTGGAGCCACGCGCACGCCTTCCCCTGAGCCCATTCCCAGGCAGCGACAGGCGCAGTCTGTTTCTCCACACCGCTTTACTCTCCCGAGGCAGTGGGGTACACACATCCCCCCATTCTCCCCCTCCCCAAACTCCTCCGTGACCAGCTCCCCGGGGAGCAGCGGCAGAGTCCGGCGCCGAGGCCGCGTTACCCTCCTATGTCGTCACTTAGGTACAAAGTGCAAAAGTGTTGCTGTTCCTGCATCCATTAAAAATGTTAAAAACAGAACAAAAACCCCCAACAGAACAGGATTTCCATCATCATTTGAAAATACATTAAGTCTCCAAAAAAGCCAGCGAACACCTGATAACCTGTTTGTGCCATATCTGCTCTCGCTCTGCGCGGCGGCCAGTCCAGCGGGTCGGGATCCTCGGAGCCGGCCGGCGCCGCGCTCCCTCCTGCGTGTACTCTCCAGCCAACGGAGGATGAGATCCAGGGAGTTGAGTTGCGGTGGCTCGGAGAGAAGAACCCAACTGCTAACCAACCCCGAGCTCCTGCAGCGGAACCGGCGGCGTCTCCAGAAGGAGAGAGCGCTGAGCCTTTCACCGGGACGCAGACGACTTCCCGCTTCCGCAGACGGTTGGGAGTTACGGCGAGTCAGCCGCCCGGCCGGCCTCTGGCTTTGGGACAAGGTCAGCGGCTTCCCACCCACCCCACAAAGATGGGATCCCTGCTTCATCCCGTAAAGTGTTTGCATCTTTTCCTCCTCTGAAATAAGGCTTTATTGCTATACAAAAAGCGGTGCAAACGCTGCCCCAGGGCAGCTCCATCGGGAACTTTGGTCACACGACTGCGGGGCTCTTGTGCGCCGTGCGAGCCCCGGCGTTAGACCTGCTACCTTTCCGGAGAGAAGCTGAATACTGTGTGCAGTAACACTAAGAAAACAGGACTGAACCCCAAATAGAAAACAAAAAAAAAACCAAGGAGGAGAGGGAAGGGGGGGCAAGGAGCTAAAGTTAGGCAGAAGGCTCGCTCGGGAAGAACCCCCCTCGTTCCTGGGATGACTCAACTGATGGATGCTACATTTAGACAGTGTCTTTCGGAACAGATTGTTGGGTGTCGGAACTGCGTGTCTGGTCCTGAATGCCAGCTCTCTCATCAATGCAGCATTTATTAAAAAATAAAATTAAAATGGAAAAAAAAAAAAGAGAAAAAAATAAAAATTGACAAATTTGCATCACCAGGTAGCAGCCTGGCCTGGATCACACACGTCCCACTGCGTCTGTGGCATCAAGCAGGGCCATTTAATGTGGCTTCAGCACAGGGCAAGGCTTCTTCTTTCCTAAAGAGAAACCCAGAGAGGAACGTTACAGAAGGGAAGTGCTGGGGCATCCTCGCTCCGACAGCTGACTCTCTTCCTGGCTGGAAACTTTCCTCTTCGTGGTATCCGAGCCAACCTTCCTCTGCTTTTGTCTCTTCCGCCTGCTAAGAGATGATGGACATGTCAAGCCCGTCCCTGCCCGTGGCGGGGGGTGGGATGAGAGGATCTTTGAGGTTCCTCCCAGCCCAAACCAGGCTGGGATGCTGGGACTGTGGGGTTATCCCAGGGAGAGCCCCCTCCAAAGCCATTACCCAGCACTGGCTGCATTTAGAAGCCCAAACAGAACCTGGTAAGTCAGCTCTGAGTGTTGGTTACACAACACCGATGAGCGTATCGAGCCTCAAGTTTGGAACATGACTGTCGGGGTCCTGAGTCCAACAGAAGGCTCCAACCCGACTGGCCTTCCTGGGGCCTTTCCCCCACCCCAGCACCCTCCCACCATCACCAGGAGCTGGATGTCAGGCTGTGCCGCACACACGCCGTGCTGGCCTCGCACCTTCCTGACACAGACCCACCGACTTGACTCCACGGCTCATCCCAGGACAAGGACACGAGTGGCGATGGTGGGACGGGGTCCTGGGGCACCGGGCACCTTGACAGTGGGGTCTGTGCCCTGCTGTGGGTGCACCCAGGGCCCTGGCAGCGCAGGGGGTGCAGTGGTGAGAACATCGACCTGGTGGTACCCTGCTTCCTCCTGGATAGGAGCTACCCCTGTGCCACAGTTCCTGTGAGTCCTGGCAGGAGCCATATGGGGGGGACAGAGCAGTGCTCGTAGCCAGGACACCCCGTTACCCAGCGATTCAGTTGCCAGCTCAAAGCGCTGGCTAGGGCTCCATCCTCTCACCACAAAGAGATTCCCACAGGGTGGCCCAACATCTGGCTTCAGCACCTGAGATCCCACCTGAGTGTGAGGTGGCTGCAGGAGGATTGAGACCCCCAGCGCAGCTGCCTGAGCCCCGGGAGAGCAGAAGCACCCTCCTTCTGATACACACCCCTGGGCAAACCCATAGGATTGGTTTCCCTGTTTAATGAGACCTTCACCCTCACACCCACAGAGAGACAGGTGGATTGTTTCTCCTTGAGACCCTCTCAGCTCCTAAAACACCAGTCCCCTGTGTTCCCCCGCGGCGCTGTAACTCCAAGCGCCTCCCCGTGCCCCTGGGCTCTCGGGGTATTTGTTCCACACGGGTAAGGAAGAAGGAGAGCACCCCACAGCTTGGGGACACTGGGCAGCACATGCACCACAGGGCAGCAGGAGCGACACGACACCCACGGTGCCAGGCACCACCCCACAGCACACAAGGCACCCCACAGCATGCCAGGCGCCCCACGGTACGCCAGGCACCCCACAGCACACCAGGCGCCCCACGGCACACCAGATGCCCCACGGCACACCAGACCCCCATGGCATGCCAGGCACCCCACAGCATGGCAGGGACCCCACAGCATGCCAGGTGCCCCATGGCATGCCAGGCACCCCACGGCACACCAGACCCCCATGGCACGCCAGGCATACTGCCAGCGCCCCATGGCATGTCAGGCGTCCCATGGCACACCAGGCACCCCATGGCATGCCAGGCAGCCCATGGCAAGCCAGGTGCCCCACAGCACGCCAGGCACCCCATGGCATGCCAGGCATACTGCCAGCGCCCCATGGCACGCCAGGCACCTCACAGCACGCCAGGCACCTCACAGCACGCCAGCCACCTCACGGCATGCCAGGCGCCCCATGGCACACCAGGTGCCCCACAGCATGCCAGGCAGCCCATGGCACGCCAGAGTCACCGTGCTCAGCGGCGCAGTACAATCCGACTGCCTGTGGCCGGGCGGTCAGGCAGAGTTTTGCCCATCTCACCTGTCTTTCGTGGCTGTTTCCGTGACGACGGCGGCGGTGACGACGGCAGCGGTGTTCTGGTGCTCCTCTGGGTGCTGGGTCACGTTGTTGAGGGGTTTGGATGGTTTCGTCGTGCCGATGTCGGTGATGGCCAGCTTATCGATGACCATGCAGTCTGCCTCGCTGCGTGGGGAGAGCCCAGGTTCAGGTTAAAACACCACTTAAAGGGGTTTAAGTTCCAGCAGAGGAAAAAATATTCCTCCTCCTGTGCCAGCACAGGGCCCCAAAATCCCCATAAACTGGAAATAAACTGGAATTAAAGAGCAGGGAACGCACACTGGTGGCTGCATGTCCTGGAAATCCACGAGACGCCAAGCACGCCCCTCACTAAAGGCCTTCCCACGCTGTGGCACCTCCCACCCTCGGAGCCCCCCACACATCCCCACTGCCCGTGGACACGACACGCTACCACCCTGTGTGACCCCCTCTGCTGCCGTGCTCTCCTGCACAGCAAAGAGGGGAAGGATGCCAGCACCGAGCAGTCGGCTGAGGCTCTGCAAGGTCAGAGGGTCTGGGAAGTCCCGTCTGCTGGTGAGGAGGGGCTGTGAGCGCCATGCTGCAGGGCAGCCTCGGAAGATGCTCTGGTACAGCCTGCAGCTCACCTCTCCCAGACCACCCTCCATCACCCAACGTCGCCCAGTACACTTCCTGCTCCCTTAACTGGCTCTGACAAAGCACAGCTCTCACCTTGGCTGGGCACCGACGCTGCTCTATCAGAAGTGTGGGCAGCAGATGAGAGAGGGGATTGTCCCCCTCTGCTCTGCCCTGCTCTGGGGACACCTCACCTGCAGTGCTGGGTCCAGCTCTGGAGCCCTCAGCACAGGAAGGACATGGACCTGCTGGAGCACGTCCAGAGGAGCCACAGACATGACCCAAGGGCTGGAGCAGCTCTGCTGTGAAGCCAGGCTGGGAGAGCTGGGCTGGTCCAGCCTGGAGAAGAGAAGGCTCTGGGGGCACCTTCCAGCCCCTTCCAGTCCCTGAGAGGTGCCTGTAGGAAGCTGGGAAGAACTGTTCCCAGGGCCTGGAGACTCCACACCCACTGGGCAGCCTGGCCCAGGGCTCCCTCACCCTCACCAGGAAGAAGTTCTTCCCCACATTGGGGGGAACTCCCTGGGCTCCAACTTGAGCCCATCGCCCCTGGTCCTGTCCCCACAGACACTGAGAAGGGGCTGCCCATGTCCCCCTGCATCCCATGCTGAAGATAATTATAAACATTAATTAGGTCTCCCCTTAGTCTCCTCTTCTCAAGACTGAACAGCCCCAGCTCCCTCAGCCTTTCCTCCCAGGGGAGATGCTCCAGGCCCTTCAGCATCTCCCTGTCCCTCCTCTGGACTCTCTCCAGGAGATCCCTGGCTGGTTGATCCCAGGGAGCCCAGCACTGGACACAACACTCCAGCTGGGGCCTGAGCAGGGCAGAGCAGAGGGGGAGTAGACGCCCCACACTTCCAACCGGAGAAGCGATTTCTCCACACATCTTTATCTTCTGCCTTCGAGGTGATGGACCAGCTCGCAGTGAACCCCAGACCCCTCGATTTTAACCCAGTCCCCATTTTGGGAATGATTTCTCCTCTTCCCTTCAGAGAGCACAGCTACAGAGCTGGAAGGAAGCTCTGCTGACAACTGAGCTGGAACCCGGTCAGCAGCTGCTGGGGGAGTTTATGATGGATTCAGATCATCACAGCCTGGTAACTGAGCCATGTGACAGAGCTTCTGAGCTCAGGGCTCTATTCCTGTAGCTCCTTTTCTGGGCACTATTGGAAAAATCCAGCCCACAGCCCATAAAAAATGAGGAATAATGAGATGAAAACATTTCTCTTCCTAAGGGGCCAACAGGCTCTGAAGAAGAAACAGCCCAAGTACAGGAACAGCTGCTGGTGAAACTGCAGGAGCCGGATGAGCCATTGGAGAAGAGATCTGAATGTCACTGGGAAACGACTTCCCACACGAAGAGCTGGAGCTCCTGAGCTTTAATGGCCCAAAGATAAACTTCTTCAGGAGTTTCCATGACACGAGGATTCCGATGT
Source organism: Hypotaenidia okinawae (assembly GCA_027925045.1). Classification (NCBI taxonomy): domain Eukaryota; kingdom Metazoa; phylum Chordata; class Aves; order Gruiformes; family Rallidae; genus Hypotaenidia; species Hypotaenidia okinawae. The sequence goes on along the minus strand of BSDF01000001.1, from coordinate 670,254 downwards.
TATCGGGTCCTGAGGTTACCTGACCACGGAAAGGCCACGGCAGTTTATCTCCCAGCAACAGGCTGAGGAAGCCGGACACGCCAACCTCTGCACAAGGACACTCACAGGCTGAGCTGCTGGGGTCAAACTCAGGGTGCTCTGACCCAGGCTGGAGGGTTCATGACAACATGGAACTCTAGCCTGGAATAAACTCTGGTACCTGCCAAGCTTCTGCATCAGCATCCTGCCGGCTACGCGGCCCTGCCAAGCCAGCCTGCTGCTGTGCCAGGGATGGATCCCATCAGCTCTGTGTCCCTGCCAGCCAGGCTGGCCCAGCCCTGCTGCTGTGCCAGGGATGGATCCCACCAGCTCTGTGTCCCTGCCAGCCAGGCTGGCCCAGCCCTGCTGCTGTGCCAGGGATGGATCCCACCAGTCCCATGCCATGCCATGGATGGATCCCACCAGCTCTGTGTTGTGCCATCAACGGATCTCACCAGCTCTGTGCCATGCCACTGATGGATCCCCGTCCGTGCTCCATGCTGTGTCCGGAGAGCACGTTACCTCCAGAGCCCCCTCCTCTCACAAGGCTGGTTACAGCACGCTAAGGAGTCCTCAGCAGCAACATCTGTGTCTCCTCTGGCTTCTTCTCAGTTGAGCTCTGCAAACAGATCTCCAACACTTCACAGAATCACGGTGATTCTGTCTGGGTTGGGAGGGACCCCAAGGGTCACAGGGCTCCAACCCCCTGCCACAGGCAGGGACACCAACCTCCAGGCCTGGATCTACACCAGGTTGCCCAGGGCCCCATCCAGGGCCTGACTGCTGCAGAGATAATCAGGAGTTCTTCAGCTCTAACTCAAAGCCACTCGTACAAGTGTTCCAAGCTCTGCCCAGAACTGTGTCCCCATTCACGGTGGACAAGCACTCTGTCAACACCACCTACAGCCATGGCCACTGCGCCTTCCAACGTGACCCTGGGACAGTTTTGTGCTCACCAAGTTCACCAGCACGGCCCAACTCTGCACCCTGGCCACCGCGTTGGTCCGTACGGCTCCTGAGGTCACTCCCAACAAACAGACTCTTCCCACAAGCACCACAAAGCTTCCCGAGACGTCCGACCGCCCGGAGCACGAGCCCCATGTCCAAACTCTTCAGCATCAGCAGAAATAAGGCTGGGAGGCACCACCTGTGTTATGGGGTGCCCTAGGAAGGGAGAGCAGCGTTGGCACAGCACAGGCTGGCGGTGTCTCCTGGCCACTGGCTGCTTCGGGACAGCCTGGTCCCTCCTCACAGATGCCGGGCGAGTTCCGGGCTTAGCGGAGCCGATGCCGTTTGCTCGCTGCAGGCAGAGGCAGCTCAGCTCAAGCATCCTCAACCGGACAGTCTGACTCGACCTTTACTCTCTCTCCTCCAGGAGAACCTGGGGAAGATCCTCTCAGGGTCCAGAGTCAGAACCACCCCCGGGAGCAGCAGCCTCTCACAGCCTGGTGTCTAGCGCAGCGAGGGCAGAGTCTCCATGGGGTGTCTGTGGGTGCTGCTACGCACACGGGCGAGGACGCGGGATTGGGTGCTGCCAACCCCAGGGACACATTCCACTGCGAAGGGGAAACGTGCGGTTGTCCTCTCCTCTGCCTGACGTGTTGGCTACCTGACCTTCAGGAGTGCCCGTGGTCTGTCCAGGGCAGCAAGCTCCCCGGGGCAGGGACCACACCTCTGGCTGATGCGCACTGCCAGGCGCTCCATCCCCCTCCCAATCCCCACGTGATGAACCTCGGGGAGAGTTTCAAGGTAACGAGGAGTCAAACCACGACTGCTTCAGGAGCTGGATGCCCCTGGCTGCTCTCTACATGTGTGACACGGGGACACGGACACGTGTGACATGGGGACATGGACACATGTGACACGAGGACATGGACATGTGTGACACAGGGACACAGACAGGGACACAGACATGTGTGACACGGGGACACGGACACGTGTGACATGGGGACACGGACATGTGTGACACGGGGACACGGACACGTGTCACACGGGACACAGACATGTGTGACACAGGGACAGCCAGAGAGACGTTTCTGGGGTCAAAGGCACCAGTGTCCATGCAAAATACATGCACAGACACACAGACACACACAGACACATGGACACGCATGGACACACACATACACACAGACACACATGGACACACAGACATGCACAGACACACGGACACGCATGGACACACTGACACACACAGACACGCATGGACACATGGACATGCATGGACACACGGACACACGGACACACGGACACACGGACACACGGACACGCAGGCTGCCTCGCCGCTGGGAAAGGGGGCAGGTTTCTGTTTACACCAGCCAGCAGAGGACAGGGCAGGCACGGAAGGCTGTGACACTGTGACAGCTGTGACACTGCCACTTCTGGTCTCACGAAGGCGCCCGGTGACTCCTCCCGAGTCACACGGACAGAACGACATCCAGCTGCAGGGAAGGCTGAGCCAGCAGCGCCACACAGAGATCTGCTTTCTGCATGCTACTCATCCCCTCTGAACCCCCCGGAACCGCTCTGGCTCTCCAAACCCCTCCTGGAACCCCTCTGGCTCTTGAACCCCTCCTATTCTCTGAACCCCTCTGGCTCTCTGAACCCCTCCTATTCTCTGAACCCCTCCTATTCTCTGAACCCCTCTGGCTCTCTGAACCCCTCCTATTCTCTGAACCCCTCTGGCTCTCTGAACCCCTCCTATTCTCTGAACCCCTCTGGCTCTCTGAACCCCTCCTATTCTCTGAACCCCTCTGGCTCTCTGAACCCCTCCTATTCTCTGAACCCCTCTGGCTCTCTGAACCCCTCCTATTCTCTGAACCCCTCTGGCTCTCTGAACCCCTCCTATTCTCTGAACCCCTCTGGCTCTCTGAACCCCTCCTATTCTCTGAACCCCTCCTGCTCTCTCAACTAACGAGCTCCAACCACAGCAACTCCTCAGAGCAAACCCTGCCATAAGGCAGCGCAGCGCTGGCAGCTTTTGCTCTGCACCATCCGTGTCACCAGGAACTCCAGAGCGGCCCCATTCCTAAATCCAGGCACTACAAACCAGTTCCTGGCTCCCTTTGGCTCTGCAGCCCAAATCCCATGGGCACCCAGCGGCCCCAGGCCGATGACACAGCCTGGGCCTTCGCCCGCGACTCCGTCCTGGCAAAATGGGGTTCAGCCGAGTCCACACACAGCGATCCCCACGTGGGGTGAGCCCTTCGGCACCGACACCCCGCTGGGATGAACACCCCGCTGGGATGAACACCCCGCTGGTTGTAGAGCCGCCAAGGGCAGGAGCTCCCTTCGCTCCTGGCAGGAACTCGGCTCCTCCTGGACATCTCCAGCAGCTTCAGGGATGGAACACGGCAGCGCCACATCTCCGACACCTCACAGAGTCACCGGGGTGGGAAGGGCCCCCCAGAGCCCCTGGGCTCCAACCCCCTGCCAAAGCAGCTCCCTAGCACAGGGCACACAGGGCGCTGTCCAGACGGGGCTGGAATCTCTCCAGAGAAGGAGACTCCACACCCCCTGGGCAGCCTGGCCCAGGGCTCCCTCACCCTCACTGGGAAGAAGTTCTTCCCCACACTGGGGGGAACTCCCTGGGCTCCAGAGGGTTATCAGGAACTGCTTGGGCCGTTGGAAAAACTTCAGCTTCCAGTCCAGTTTGTGTCCCCAGAAGCATGATGGGGACATGGTAAGAAACACCTCTGCCAGCAGAAGGTTTGGGAGAGCTGAGCACACCAGGACGTGTCTGTCACTGTCACCAGCTGGGAGAAACCCGGCGACTGAAGATCTGAGGCAGCTGAAACCCCTATCCAAGTAACAGGTTTCTGCCTCCCCACAGCTCCTGGTTTGGGGTTTGGCCACGGTTGGAGCCGTGGACAGTTACAGACATCTTGGGAGTGGAGACTGTGGTTATCTGGGTATTCAATTCGCAATCCTTGCCAGAACAGACCTGGTTTGGCAGTGGAGTGAGACCAGGCAGGGCCTGGAAGCCTCCTCCTGCTGACAGCACCCAAGATATTGGGAGGGGAAAAGCATGGTCTGAGTTCCAGCACCCGGAAGAGCAGCACCAACCCACTCCTGCAAGCAGCTGAGGGAGGGAGATCCCCTCCCTACCTGCTAGAGGGATGACAAGGACAGGAGAACAAGGATTCACACCGGTATGGTGACTCCAGCCCATGGTGACTCCAGCCCGTCACCATGCCCTGCGGCTGTCCCCACAGCTGCCAGCATTCCAAGAGGGAACACATCCACATCCGGCACCGCTGGGTTTGGATACCTGTGCCAATGGCTTTAAGGAGCTGCTGTTCCAGTGAGGCTGGAGGCTGGAGATGCTGGGACAGGAGATGCTGCCTCCATCAGGGGCAGGCAGCATTCCTTCACTCTGCTGGATTTCGGGAAGCAGCCTGTGCCCTCCCTGCCACACAGACCAATACTCACCATACTACTAATACTACTGACACTAACTCCAGCTGCCAGTCTGGTCTCCAGCAGCGCACCGCAGGGAGAGCAACCTCTGGCATCTCACTCATTCCAATTATGAAGGGCACAGGCCCTCTGAGGTGACAGCAAAACCAGACCCCAGTCCCGTGACTAAAACCTCAATTCCAAGCTGCCTGACCAAACATCCTGGAATTTCACCCCATCCTGTAGCCCCACCACTGCCTTGCAGCTCCATGAGCAGTTTGCTGGTGTGAGCACGTGCCAAGCAGCTCACGTGGAGCACCCAAACAAGTCAGGTACCCACAGGGTGATGACAGCAAATCCTGCTGCTGGGCCAGGGGCCCGAAACTGCAGGGACTCGGACTGGCTCAGCCAGACCCTCTGCACCTGTAAGGGGCACAAGGGGGAAACTCCAAACGCCATGAGGGCAGGCAGCATTTCTGGGTGCACTGAGAAGGGGGTGCTGACTGATTCAAAATGCACCTTTCCCACTTGGACAGTCAGACCGGGACGGAGCCCGTGCAGAGCCAAACCGGCCGCTGCCCAGAGAGAACACATCCCAGGAGCTTCCCTGGCATCTGGTGTTTCTGTGCCATCTGTAACGTACTTCAGCAACCACACACAGTCCCCAGGCTGGAAAAGCCCCTGGAGCCCCTGGAGCCCAACCGCCCCTGTCCTGTGCTGAGCCAGATCCCTGAGCACCTCATCTCCCCTCTGTTCAACACCCCCAGGGCTGGGGACTCAGCCCCCTCCCTGGGCAGCCTGGGCCACAGCCCCACAACTCTGCCAGGGAAGAACTTTGCCCTCCCAGCTGAGCTGAGCCTGCCCTGGCCCAGCTTGAGCCCATTGCCCCTCCTCCCAGCTCCTGGCCCCTGCCTGGAGAGACCCTCGCCCACCTCTCTGCACCCTCCTGCCAGGGCAGGGCAGGGCAGGGCAGGGCAGGGGGGAGAAGCTCTCCCCTCAGCCTCCTCTGCTCCAGCCTCAACACCCCCAGCTCCCTCAGCCGCTCCTCGCAAGCTTTGCTGCTCTCCAGCCCCTTCCCCAGCCTGCTTGCCCTTCTCTGGACACGCTCCAGGCCCTCCATGGCCTTCTGATGCTGAGGGGCCCACAACTGCCCCCAGCACTCCAGCTGCAGCCTCCCCACTGCCCAGCCCAGGGGCACAATCCCCTCCCCCAATGAGGGGGAAAGGGACAGCTTGAGACATTTAAATCCCACCCCCTGTGAGGCTGCACACCGATTCCATGCTGGAGCTGATGCTCGGGCAGTGAGAGGCTTTGCAGGACTCTTCCATGTGAGCTGACCTGGCACCTCCACCCGCAGCCCACACCTGGATCTCTCCCGCAGCCCAGACGCTCCTGGGATGTGGCTCAGAGGCTGAACTGAGCCACAAGCAACTCTTCAGATAAACCCATTATCAACATAGCCTCAGAACAACTCCCCTGTGACAACGCCACCCTCCTGTGGGACATCTGGAAGGGGAAGCAATGCCTCACCCCACACCCCCACGGGTTAAACGGGGGGCAGAGCAGGACCCCAGCCCGGGAGGGGGTTCTGTTTGTACCTGGTGAAGACAGCCTTCTCGTTCTTAGCGTCCACACTCAGCTTGATGCTTTCCTGGCCTGAGCCTGTGCTGATGGTTTCTGTGACGGGATCAGCTTTGTCCTCGTCCTCGTCGCTGTCGGAGCCGCCGGAGGAGCTGCTGTCTGAGGCCACCAGCGGCGCTTTCCTCGTCACACAGACGTTCCAAACACAGGGAGAGGCAGTGCTGGCTGAGGAGAGGAAGCGATTCACATGGCAAAAGGGACAGAACCACAGGAACAACTCCCCAGCTACAACCCCGAGTAGGCAGGGTGGGGTGAGGTGGAATGATGAGGTGACTTTCTGCACTGTCCCACGGCATGTGATGTTATTTCTGCCAGTCAGGACAGCTCCACAGCCCCAAAAATCAGTGTTCTCCACCTGCCCCTCACCCCTGCGTTTACTACAAAGAGCAGACACTATTTTCTTCACTGGTGGAGCGGTGGGGATGCTGTTGGGAGGGTTCAGGAGGTGCCCTGACCACAGCCTGGCTCCCAGAGCTGCCCATGGTGTGATTTGGGCAGTGCTGCTCTTGGAAGAGCCCACTCATTTCACACCACACAGAATGACACAGAATCCCCAGGCTGGAAAAGCCCTTGGAGCCCATGGAGCCCAACCGCCCCTGTCCTGTGCTGAGCCAGATCCCTGAGCACCTCATCTCCCCTCTGTTCAACACCCCCAGGGCTGGGGACTCAGCCCCCTCCCTGGGCAGCCTGGGCCACAGCCCCACAACTCTGCCAGGGAAGAACTTTGCCCTCCCAGCTGATCTGAGCCTGCCCTGACCCAGCTTGAGCCCACTGCCCCTCCTCCCAGCTCCTGGCCCCTGCCTGGAGAGACCCTCGCCCACCTCTCTGCACCCTCCTGCCAGGGCAGGGCAGGGCAGGGCAGGGCAGGGGGGAGAAGCTCTCCCCTCAGCCTCCTCTGCTCCAGCCTCAACACCCCCAGCTCCCTCAGCCGCTCCTCGCAAGCTTTGCTGCTCTCCAGCCCCTTCCCCAGCCTGCTTGCCCTTCTCTGGACACGCTCCAGGCCCTCCATGGCCTTCTGATGCTGAGGGGCCCACAACTGGACACAGTACTCAAGGTGCGGCCTCACCAGGTCCAAGCAGAACCTCTTCCAGAAGCAGCACTGTGGTCTCAAGAAGCTTTTTACCTCCCCAGGGCGGTACCTGCTCACAGGGCTCGATGTCTGCACCGTGCCTGCCCGCAGAGCACTGCCTGGGCAGGCATCACTTGTGCTGAGCCATCATCTCAGCCACTCTGAGCTCGACTGACCTGGAGCTTCAACTCGTTGAGAGAAAATATGGGTGCTAAAGGGGCCATGTTACCCCTCCCAGCCTGACCAGTGCTTACTGGTCCTCTCAAAGCCCTTTGTTAAGCGCTGGTTCTCTTTGCTGGGGAATGCAGATGGAGGGAGATCAGCCTGACGCTGAGCAGCAGGCTCGGCACAGCCACCAGCAGCATGATTTAACCCCATTTAAGTTGAGCAAGTAACTTCACAGCCAAGCATTCAGTTAAAGCAGGGATCCTGAGCAGTTTGTAATGGATCATCCCTGCGACACCAACTCTTATTAATCTAAGCTCCATCCCTTTCTTGCTGAGTAATATTACCCCATCAAGCACCCAGGACTTCTGATTTCAGTCCACTGATCCCTGCAGGAAGGAGAGCTGTGAGGCAGGCAAGGCCAGCAGCACCAGGGGGAGCTCTCCCCAGCAGAATTTGAATCAGATTAAATAATACAGGAGCTTTGCAACAGTCTCACTTACAGGTCTTGTCTTGACTCTGCTTCGGGGTCCCGTCGGAGCCGCTGCTGTCTGTGTCGACGGGAGAGCTGCACCGTGGGCCCGACTCTGAGCTGAAGGAGGGGGAAAGACTTGAGAGTGAGAACTGGGGGGTGCACCCTGAGGGAACAGACCCCCAGCGCTTGTAACTTCTAATAACCTGACTCATTTACTCAGTTTATACTCCTGGTGTAGCAGCAGTGGTACGACACAGAGCATCCCCGTGCTGTGTGAGGTGGATGCGAACACCACTCAGAAGCACTGGGAGGCAGAGGGAAGTGGGAAGCCCTGATCCAGAATCCTCAGACAATACAACAGGTAGCAAGGGGAAGGGAAGAAGGAAGGGCTGTGGTCAGCATTCTCCACTGAACTGTATTTCCAGCACCGAGCTCTTCAGAGGGAAGAAGGAAGGGAAGGCATGTGTGCCCCTTACCAGCAGAAGGGCTGGAAGTCTGTGAACTTGGCCCAGCCCTTCTCCTCGGGCACGGCGTTCTCGGGGGCTGCCGAGTCCCACACGCTCGATCCCACGTCCATGGCGACACAGGGCGCGGGGGGCTTCGCGTTCACGGGCTCGAACACGGCTGTCCAGCCCGACCCTGGGGAGGCACAAGAAGGGGATGGAATTCCTAGGAGTTTTCAACATCTTTCACCATCACAGACACATTCCAAAGCGACCCCAGACAGACAGATGGATGAACAGACGGACCACCTGGGGTCCCTCCTCCAGCACCTGCAGGTGCTGCCTGAATCCCAGAGTCCCCAGGCTGGAAAAGCCCTTGGAGCCCATGGAGTCCAACCGGCCCTGTCCTGTGCTGAGCCAGATCCCTGAGCACCTCATCTCCCCTCTGTTCAACACCCCCAGGGCTGGGGACTCAGCCCCCTCCCTGGGCAGCCTGGGCCACAGCCCCACAACTCTGCCAGGGAAGAACTTTGCCCTCCCAGCTGAGCTGAGCCTGCCCTGGCCCAGCTTGAGCCCACTGCCCCTCCTCCCAGCTCCTGGCCCCTGCCTGGAGAGACCCTCGCCCACCTCTCTGCACCCTCCTGCCAGGGCAGGGCAGGGCAGGGGGGAGAAGCTCTCCCCTCAGCCTCCTCTGCTCCAGCCTCAACACCCCCAGCTCCCTCAGCCGCTCCTCGCAAGCTTTGCTGCTCTCCAGCCCCTTCCCCAGCCTGCTTGCCCTTCTCTGGACACAGACACCCCGCCACCCGCACCCCGAGGTGGCGTCCCCGGGACGGTGCCGATACCTTCGGAGGAGCCGCAGTCCTTCTGCTCAGGAGCACTGCTCTTGCTGTTGTTTGCTGAGGAAGGAGGTGGCTGCTGCTCTGCCTCCTCCTCCTCGGAGTCCACGCTACCGTCGTGGTCGCCGTTCTCCAGATCGCTTTTTGACGAACTCTCCGAGGTCTGAGACGCCCCAAACCTGAAGTGCAGAACTTGGAGTTAGGAAAGCCCTTACAGCACCCATTTCACTGCTCCCCGACCCCCTCCCTGCCCCAGGGCGAAACTGAGACCTGGGAACACCTTTTACCGGGCTCATTTCCCCCAGTGATACCAAGCTGGGGCAGAAGAGAGCCGGCATGGCGCGAGGTGCTTCCATGGGTCTGTCCTGTGAGTGCTGTACTAGGGGCTGGAGACAGACCTGAGCAGACAGACCTGCAGCCTACGAGGGGAACACCAGCAGGGCACCAGTTCCAGCAGGAACAAGACCATTGGGTTGTTGATGCCAGGTGAGCATCGAGGGGCTCAGCTGGTTTTCCCATCTCCTTTGGTCAGGTTTCAGACTCCGAGTGATGGGAGTAACTTCCCTGAGAGGGATGGAGTACTGTAAGGATCCACTGATGCACCATGGGGGTCCCTCCCCCTCCGGCACCACAGGACTTCTTGTCTGGACAAGAATACTCTGTCCACTGCCCTCAGCCTGCTGATCCTTTCCAGCTCCTCTCCAAAGATGAAGCAAGGAGCAAGCTCTGAGTGTTTCAAGCTGAGGGTGGGTTTTTTGGTATCCAAGGCTGGGCAGCTGGATGTTCCCAGCATTGTGCATCCCCTCCAATGGGATCTCTGCACACACCCAGCCACCAGAACCTTCTGCAGAAGCGTGACACCAAGCACTCTGGTTCCACAGAATCCCAGAGGAGGGGTGAGAAGGTCTCCCAACTGAGGTCACCCAATACCCCCAGGTCCCTCTCCCAGCAGCTCTGCCCCAGCCTGTAGCGCTGCCGGGGGTTGTTATGTCCCATGGGCAGGACTCAGCCCTTGGCCCTGTTGAATCCCATCCCGCTGGGCTCAGCCCATCAGTTTACATCAGCAAGTGGCCCCACAGCACATAAATAACAACTGGCTGAGCTGCTAATTAACCAAAACGCCGTTTCCTGGCAATTAGGGGGAAATAATAATTCAAAACTCGATCTCTTGTGTTCACCTTACCGTGTCCTTGACTTGACTTGGGTTGCATAGGTGATCTCCTTCTCCTCCCAGATGTCTTCCTCCTCCTCGTTGTCATCGAACTGCTGGATGCGCTCGTTGCAGCAGGCCTCGAAGAGGGAAGCGTTGGGCTACAACAGCAATGAACAGAAACCAGCTCCATTTACTCACCAGAGACAGGAGCAAGAACTCCAACGATGAGGAAGCTGCCAGAACAGCCCCTGTTTCGTTCCACATCCCAGGCTGCTCAACGAGCAGTGTTCAGACACCGCTCGAGTCAGGAACACACCAACTATCTGGATCAATCCGGGAAAAGACTAAGGGGGCGTCCAGCTGCTGCACAGCCTGGACAAGGGCTGCCTACACAGGAGGAGAGAAGTTTCCAGAAGCATCCTGACAGCTCTGGGAAGGTACCCATAATGCCCCAGCTCCTTAACTGGACTCAGCTCCCTCTAGCAAAGCAACACACCACATCTGCCTTGCCTCCCACACAGACAATCCCAGCACGGGCTGTATCACCAGAATCCGCCCAGTGAGGAGCGCTCCCAGAACCCCCACTTACACTGTCGTCATCAGCATCGATGTTGAAGTTGATCTCTGCGATCCTGTCAAAGGGAGCACTGGGAAAGGAAGGGGAAGAGGAGTCAGGGAGGGTGTGGAGTACCCAGGCACCCCCCCAGCCCAGCCCCGAGGACAGCTCAGCACACACCACTGCCCCCGCCTTCTGCCTGTGTTCCCCCATGCAAGAGCATCCTCTCCCTGGGACGGACGATTATTTGGAGGTTTTTTGAATACTAAACCCCCAAACATGCAGGATTTCCATTCCTCAGTCTGCTTCAATCCCTGTGTGAACAGCCTTTGTCACTGTCTCATTGACAGGGTACTCTGATGGCACTGACAGTGACACCTGGCTGTGATTTTGGGGCTCTTGTGGTACCTATCATCAAGGCTGTCTTATTTTCTTCACCGTCTCTCCAGCTGAACCAAATCCTGGGGAAAACCCCAGCCCATAATCCACTGAAAGGAGGAGAAGCTGCACCCCGCTGCTCTGGGATCACAGCCCAACACCCACCCAGGAATTCCACTGGAGAGGAGACCCAGAGGTGGGACCGAACTCCCCCAGGGTGGGCACATGATGCTGATGGGATGGTGCCCGCCTGGTTTAAGGGAATCACAGCAACTTCAGGGACACAGTGTGGCTCAGGAACCCCACAGCAGCCCTGGGACACCCCGACTCTGCTGCCAAAACCATTAAAGAACCCAAATTGTGATGTGGATGTGAGTGTCTGTGTTGGGAGGACAGCAGAGGTGCTGCCAGGCACAGCACCCTGTGCAGCAGGGGGTCTGGCTGTGTCTGTGGTTCTCTCAGTTCCCACAGAGTTATTCTCCTCAGAGGGGAACGGCTCAGCGGGTAGGGAGCACGGCCACACCGAGCAGCAGGACACCCAACCACGACCCAGGACACCCAACCACGACCGACGCTCTTAAAGCACTCAAACTCCTATCCCCAGGTCCTGGCAGCTGGAGAACAGATGGCAGGGAGCAGCGTCCCCTGACTATCCAAACAGGAACAGCTCTGGAGCACAGTGTCCTCTGGGAACACCAAGCACAGAGGAGCCTGGAGTGAGTGTGCCGACTGCCCCGGAGCCAGCAGTGTGCCCGGGGGGCCAGGAAGGGCCCCGGCATCCTGGCTTGTGTCAGAGCCAGCGTGGCCAGGAGGTGTGGGGAGGGGATTGTGCCCCTGGGCTGGGCAGTGGGGAGGCTGCAGCTGGAGTGCTGGGGGCAGTTGTGGGCCCCTCAGCATAACAGACAGGCAGCATAACCACGATCCTTGTCACATCCTCAGCTGTCCCTTCTCAGGAGAGGACATGAGCTGTGGCTCCTGACTGCAGCCCAGACTCCCAGACCTGAGCTCAGCAGGGTGTGTAGCCATCACTGCACCTACACCCACTGCCTTGGGACTGCCACCAGCTCCTGCCCCACCTCCTCTCCTCCTTCAGCAGAAGGAACATGGCTCAGTTTCCCCACACCCCCATGAGAACACTGCTCTTCCTACTCTGAGTTCCCATCAGGACTTCACGCCCTGGAGAGGAGCTGTAGAGCTGCTCAGAGCCAGCTCTACTGCTCCGCTTCCCCAGCTCCAGTTGTTCCAGGATATGGCTGGGTAGTAACCGTTGTTTGAAATGTTGCTCTGTGAAACGAAGCAGCACTTCCCCTGGGCTCTACAACTGCCTCTGGAGACGGGCTCCTATACAGGGGGAAAGGGGCAGCTGCTTTCCAAGCCACAGATCAGAGCCCTGTTTGTATCGAACCCAAGGGGCTATGCCATGAGGTCCACCTCGAATCCTGGACCAGAAGAAAGATGAGATGCAAAGAGACTTACAGACCTCTGGATGTTGAGAGACTTACTTGATGTTATCGTCCTGGTCTGCAAACTCCTCATCGTTGAAGCCGAACTGATCCACGAAGTTGGCTGTCATCTGCTGGATCTGGTACTCAGAGAAGGCCTGAGCAAAGGAAGCCCAAAGGAGCTGTCACTGAGGTGCCCTGAGAGTCGATTCAGCCAGCTGAAAACACCATCTACTCCAGCCCCCTTCTCAAAGCAGGACCCTCCAGCCCCCTGCAAGTCCCAGGCAGATGCTTCTCCAATCCACTCTTTAACTTCTTCCAAAGAAAGAGTCAGGGATTTTTCCTAGGAAGCCACTTCTTGGCTTCCAGGCTCCACCACACGCTGTGCCAGGTTTAGTCTGTCCTCCCCTGATGCAATACAGATTCTGCCTCCCTGCAACTCAAACCCACCGTGGGCATCACGCAGGCGCTTGCACTTGAGGGTTGGACCTGATGATCCCTCAAGGTCCCTTCCAACCCCTACGATTCTGTGATTCCTCTGAGTGCCTCTTCCTTGCAGGAGCCACGTGTCTGCACGTCCCCTTGTCTTCTCCTGGCCAAGCAGACCAAGTTCTTCCAGCTTTTCTTCCCACGTCACACCCCACACCCTCACTGCCACCCTCCAGCTGACCTTCTGCCACCACAAAGCCCTTCTGGAGCTCACTCCCTCCAACTGCTCAGTGATGGAGAGCAACAGGGGACTCCCTCCATGTGTCCTGTCCCACACTCCCAACCTCCATCTGGTTTCCCACAGCACTTTGGGTTCTTCCAGGGCTCAGCTGCACCCTGGGGTCCCCGCCCAGCCATGCTTTTGGCCTTGCCTACCCCACACCCCATCCTCTCCTGACAGAAAGGCCTGCTGTCCCCTCTGCCAGCGCCTCACACTGGCTCTGTAGTGCTGCACGGTTTTGGTCAGAGCACTGAGCCTGTTTGGGGGATGATTCTGAGGCTGGAGGCAGCACCCCAGCTCCAGCCCCTTCGCTACAGGCTCTGCTGGGAGTGAGCTGCAGGCTCCTGTCAGTGTTTCTACCCACACTCGTCACCATGGGTGACACAGCTGCTGAGGCGCTTTGGTTCTCCCCTTCTGAGCAGGGGAGGGAAAGGCAGCTGCTTGGGGGGGGGCAGGGAGAGTGTCTGGACTAAGGAGGGATCACGAGGTGTTTTCTGCTCTCACCCTTACTGGGATGTCAGGCTGGGACTGGCTTTCACAGCCTGGAACCCACAAGTGCTGTCCATGCCCTTTCTGCTCATGGGTGGAAGGAGTTGTCTAAATATTCCACACTGGAGCAGCTCCCACGTCCCTGGAGCCCTCCAGCAGAGCACTGCACGTCAGGAGGGCCTGAGATCGTGGCTGAACTCAGAAGAACCTTTAATTACCTCCATTCCTTCCCGAGCTGAGGCCTCTTACTGCTCTCAACTGGTCACTGCTCTTTACTGCTAACGCTTTAGTGTGGTGCTGTCAGTTTCTAGTTCAGGCCCACACAGCCTGAGGGGGAGGAGAAGGCCTCTCTTGGGTCCAGGCCTGTGGCAGGTGATGAACACCCCCTGGCTGGGAAACACAGCAACGGGCTGTGGGTGGGCTGCAGGAGCAGGGGGGCAGCCAAGGCCCCAGCACAGAGAGAGGCAGGGAAAGAGGATCCCACAGGAAAGTGGGACACATCCTGTAGCTGGGGCTTACACACAGCCTGAGCCAAATCTATTCCCAGTTGGAATCTAGACCAGTGAGATAAGGATACTGGGAAAGTAATGATACTGGGAAAGGAGACAAGATCTGAACATGCCATGAGTCCAACTCAGGCAGCTGCTCTGCACCAGGATGGATTAAGGGTGGACTAGAGAAGAAGGCTTCCTGGCTACAGTGAAGGGCAGTCTGTCTGTCCACTCACCTGCTGCAGAGACAGCTCGTTGGGAAACGCGCTCTCGATGTCTTCGTCCTCACTGGAGGAGTGCAGGTGGTGGGTGCTCACCTGGAAAAGGACAAGGCACATGAGCAGGTGGAAAGCTGAGACAGCTCCAACAGTCCAGGGGAGGCTGTGAAGGCGATGAAGGGCCTGGAGCATCTCCCCTGGGAGGAAAGGCTGAGGGAGCTGGGGCTGTTCAGCCTGGAGAGCAGCAGCCTGAGAGGGGATCTGATCCCTGGGGATCAGGAGCTGAAGGGTGGGACCCAGGGGACATGGGCAGCCTCTGCTCAGTGTCTGTGGGGACAGGCCAAGGGGTGATGGGCTCAAGTTGGAGCCCAGGGAGTTCCCCCCAATGTGGGGAAGAACTTCTTCCCAGTGAGGGTGAGGGAGCCCTGGGCCAGGCTGCCCAGGGGGTGTGGAGTCTCCTTCTCTGGAGAGATTCCAGCCCCGTCTGGACAGCGCCCTGTGTGCCCTGTGCTAGGGACCCTGCTTTGGCAGGGGGTTGGAGCCCAGGGGCTCTGGGGGGCCCTTCCCACCCCTACAGCTCTGTGACTCTGTGCTACTTTGACTCCCCACACACGATGGAGACCCCATTCTGCAGGAAGCACGAACCCAGGTCTGCTGCTTGGACACACACGCTGCTCCCAGCACCCAGCCTGCCCCAGGCCAAGGCTGCCCAGCCCCCAGCCAACCCCCCTTCCTCCTCATACCCCCTGTGCCCCGACACCACGCCTGAGGGACACTGCAGCTGTGTCACCAGGAGCTGCAGGGTCCTGTGAGGACAAAGCCCAGGGCCAGGCCCTGCCCATCACATCCTTCCCCAGCTTCAGCTCTGGATGAGCTTTGGCTCACCCAGCCATTGAACACCTGGGTGGGCAGGGACCCTCAACGTCCTTCAGTCCCACCCTGCAGTGAGCTGGGACACCTGGAACCAGAGCAGGGGGATCAGAGCTTCATCCACCCTGACCCTGGATGTTGCCAGGGATGGGGCCTCCCCCACCTCTCTGGGCACCCTGGGCCAGGGTCTCATCCCTCTCAGAGGGAAGAACTTCCTCCTCAGGTCCCATCTAACCCTGCCCTGCTCTAGTTTAACCCATCACCCCTTGTCCCATCATGGAACAGGGTTTCTGTAAACACTCTGCCTACACCACCAGCAGCAGCAGAACAATCCCAGCAGCATCATTTTCTTAGTTAAAGAGAGCCCAGAAGGCTGTGGGAGTCTCCAAAACCAGCAGAGTTCTCACCAAATCCACCGTGTTCCTCCGGTTCGTTTCCGTCAGCGTCTCCTCTACAAAGCTCTCCCACCTCCCTCTGCAGTCCTCAGGCAGCTCTGCAAGGAAAACATCATCCCCGTGGTCAGCAGGCCTTGGGTGCCTCAGGTTCTGAGCACCCACACCCACACGTGGGCTCAGGGGCTCGGGTGTTACGTGGGTGCCCTGCAGAGTGAACGACTTTGTGCTCCTGAGTCTCTAAAACGGGAAATTCTGCTGGAAAAGGAGCATTTTTTTGTTAGGCCCAGTAAGGTGACACTGGCAGGACGAGGGGGCTGGATTGGAGCTAAAGGAAGGAAGGGTGAGAGGAGAGATTGGGGGGAAGTTCTTTGCAGAGAGAGTGGTGAGGGGCTGTCAGGGGCTGCCCAGAGAGGGGGTGGGTGCCCCGTCCCTGGGGGTGTTGAAGGCCAGGTTGGCTGGGGCCCTGGGCAACCTTGTGTAGCTCCAGGCCTGGAGGTTGGTGTCCCTGCCTGTGTCAGGGGGTTGGAGCTCTGGGACCCTTGGGGTCCCTTCCAGCCCAGACTATGAGTCTGTGAAGGTGTTACTGGTGTGGACAGGCTGAGCTCACCCATGGAAGCAGAGTGGGAGCCAGCACGGAGCCAGCCGCTCAATCACTCCACCCCTCAGGACACGGGGAACACGGAGCTGTGGGAGCCAGTCCTTGGGGAGGGGAGGGAAGGGAAGGGGTGGGGGAAGGGGAAGAGGAAGGGGAAGGAGAAGGGGAAGGGGAGAGAAGAGGAGAAGGCTGCTGCTGGGGAGAGCTCCCAGCCCCTTCCCGGCCCTCCAGGGGCTCCAGGAGAGCTGGAGAGAGGCTGGTGCCAAGGGCAGGGAGGGCCAGGCCCAGGGGAACGGCCTCCAGCTGCAGGAGGGGGATGGAGAGGGGCTGGGGGGCAGAAATCCTTCCTGGGGAGGGGGAGGCCCTGGCACAGGGTGCCCAGAGGAGCTGGGGCTGCCCCGGGACCCCTGGCAGGGCTCAAGGCCGGGTTGGATGGGGCTGGGGGCACCCTGGGCTGGGGGGTGTCCCTGCCCGTGGCAGGAGGGCACTGGAGGGGCTGGGGTCCCTGCCCACCCACACCAGCCAAGTCTCTGAACAAGGAAATACAGAATCACCGCTCATCCCCACCCTGGGGGGGCTGTAAGGGAGAAGCACCCCGACTCCAGGCACCTATCTGGGTGAACAGCAGCTGCCCTTAGTGCAGAACAGCCCCAAGGATCCCGTGCCAGAACCGTCAGTGCCATCGTGTGACAGCAAAGAGCAACCACGTGTCCCCACCGTGGGGCTGGCTGGGGCGCTGGAGCTCCTGGGGTATTGTGATATTTAACTGGAAAAATCCTTTTCCCTGCAGATGGGACCCTCCTGAGACACCAAGCCCACCCAGGGGCTGGGGGGCCCACGAACCTTTAATGAACTCGCTGATCTGAGTCTGCATGGGGCCCTTCTCCATGTTCTGCACCACGGCGTTGGCGATGCGGGTCAGGTGGCCCATGTTCCCTCTCCTCATCCCTCCTTCCGCCCTGCAAAGGGGAAAGAGACGGTGGCAACAGAGCTGGGCAGGGAGAATCCCTGGTGCTGGGCCCAGCCCAGCCACGCTGAGCTCCCTGCTGCTCTGAGAGCCTGATGGACGCAGCGCTGAGCCCCGGGCCGGGCTGGGGCTGCGCTACAGCATCCTGCCTGCGCTGCAGCAGAGCCAGAGCATCCTCAGGACGGAGTCAGGACCTTGCTCCACTCACACAATGGGGCTTCCTGCAAGTCCTCCAGGCACTGGGAGGGAAGGGTCTCGTTGCAGTTTGCTGTGGCTGTGCTGCTGAGATGGCTTTTGCAAAGCAGCAGTTACAGTTTTCTGCAAGTTCCAGGCAGTGAGCTGGCCAATTCAAGGCCAGAGTTATCTCTGACCAATCCCAGATGGATTCACAGCGCCTCTGGGAATCACAGAGAGGAGAAAAAAACCTGCAGGCTGGGGCACTTTGCCACCAGAACACAGAGTGGGAAGATGTGCCCAGCTGCAGCGATAGCCAAGGCCAGGCCCAAAGGAGAGGGGGAAGGAATGTGGAGAGAAAGTTTCCCCTGCAGCTCATGGAGAAGACCATGGTGAAGCGGGGTGTCCCCTCGCAGCCCATGGATGAGGATGGGGAGCAGAGACATCTACACCCTGTGCAGAGATTGATCCACGCCTCAGCAGGTTTGCAGGGGGACTTGTGACTTTGGGGGGACCAGGCAGGGGGAGTCTGGGCCTGAAGGTCAGCACCCCATGGAAGGGAGTCCTGCTGAGAGGCCGGTGGTGAGGAGATGACTCCCGGATGGAGAGGACTCACGCTGCAGGAGTTCCTGGATACGACTCTGGCGTGGGTGGGACCCCAGGGTGCTGTAAGGGAAGAGTGTGTGTGTGTGTGTGTGGGTGTGTGTGTGTGGGGTGTGTGTGTGTGTGTGTGTGTGTGTGTGTGTGTGTGTGGGTGTGTGTGTGTGTGGGTGTGTGTGTGTGTGTGTGTGTGGGGGGGGTGTGTGTGTGTGTGTGTGTGTGTAATGCCCCCCCCAGCTGAGACAGAAGACAGCTCGGGCTGAACGGACTGAACCCCCCCCACTGCCCATTCCCTGCCCCTCCCCACACCATGTTGGGGGGGAAGAAGGGAGTAAAATCGTGATGGAGTTTAAGTTTGCTAAGAAGGGGAGGGGTGGGGGAAGGCGCTTTAAGACCTGGCTGCTTCTCACTCTCATCTCACTGGGTGTATCAGTCGTAGTTGGAATAAATCCCTTCTCTTTCCTTTATTCTGTGCCCAGCCTGTTGTGCCCATTGCACCAACTGCAGAGTGATCCCTCTGGCCTTAGCTCAGGGCCTGAGCCCCCAAAAATATATTATCTCCCCTTTTTGGCTGGAGGGGAGTGAGCGAGCGGCTTGGTGGGCATTTGGCCTCTGGCCAGGGCCAAACCCACCACAGTCTGAATGGACAAGGTACAATTTAACCCAGTTATGTGGGAAAGGTACCTGGGGGCACTGAAGTACCAGTGCTGAAATGAGTAACCTGGCTGTGATTTCCACTCATGAGAAGTCTCAGCAGTAACAGTTCCATCCCTACCAAAAGCCTTAGAGCTTTCCTCACAGCTGAGGTATTCAGAAGGTGCCCCAAGAGAGCAGGAGACACCGACCCACAGGCATTAGATTCCCCCTCCCCAAAAAGGTACAAAGCCAGCACCGAGTCCAGCCCTCCCCAGGCCACTCCTCTGAACCCTCACTGCCTCTCCTGCACCGGGTGGCAAAGCAGCAAGCTGAGAGTCAGGGGATGCAGAGCCTGAAATACTCCTGCTTCCCACTGTATCCAAGGACTGATGGGATCTGGGAAGGACAACACGACCCCCTGCAGATTTGGGGGAAGAAATCTGGCAGCATCACGCTTAGATGATGCCTCCTCCTCAGAAAGCCTGGACTAACCTCTCCTGTACAAGGCCATTCTTCACTGTTGATGTTGAATAATATCCCACATCCTGAAGTGGAATTCAGGAATTCTTCCCACTGGCTGCAGCACAAGGAGCCACCACGAATGGAACCGGTGGGTCGGAATCAAACCCAATGGGGGGAAGCCCTTACGGATGGGGTGACAAGGAGCTTCCACCCCACGTTACCCCCACCCCATGTTACCCCTTGGCAAGAGCAGCCCTCACCCCTGGGGTCTCTAGAGGGGGAGTTTATCCTGAAACTATCCAAGTTTGGGAAGATCCCGCCTCGCCCTTCTACGTGTTGACACCAAACCCACCCAGAGTAACACCCATCACACCCCGTGTCTGGGGACGTGTCCCGTGGCCACAGGCGCTCCCAGGGATGGGTTACAGCAGTGGCTCCCTGGGGCCCTGCACAGACCTGTGCTCTGGAGGATGAAACCCCACCTCACACGGGGTGAAGGGACCCAGCGCTCTCCAGATGCTCTCCAGAACACTGGACATTTTCCAGCAGGCTCACAGAGCTCAGCTTTCCCCAGGATCTAAAGACTACACTGGTAAATCAGAGCATGGCTGGTAAATCCATGCATGGCTGGTAAATCAGAGCATGGCTGGTAAATCAGTGCATGGCTGGTAAATCCATGCATGGCTGGTAAATCAGAACATGGCTGGTAAATCAGTGCATGGCTGGCAAATCAGAGCATGGCTGGTAAATCCATGCATGGCTGGTAAATCAGAACATGGCAACGGTGTGTCCGTTGTCTTCCTCGCCCTCCCGAGCTGAGCAGTCCTCACACCCTGCTGGGATGTGCCCAAGCACACAGAACTAACGTGGTTCCAACACTCTGGGATGCTTTTCACCAACCACCTCACTACCTTCACACAGCTACAGCAGCAAACCAAGGCAGCTCAGTAACCTCCACCCCATGAACTCGTCCTGGGTACCAGACTTAATTTATTTTAACTTCTAATTACCCTGGCAGCCCAGATGGACCACAGCAAACAAGGGAGTGGGAGAGCTGGAAGCTCTAGTAGTTACACAGCTCTTTATCAACAACGTATGGAGTAACTACAGGAACCCACAGCAAAACCCTGTGTCCCACCAGGAAAAGAAATGACCCCCCGGTTCCCCAGCTCTCCAGCCAGCAGCTCCAACGCTCCCAACACTGGAATCCTCATGTAACTCACACCTCCTGAAGCACCTGAGGCCCCTCTGACAGCTCTAACTCTTCTCATGCCACTAAAACCTTCCCGATGTGGTGACTGGAACTGGTTGGCACGGAACAGGTCTGAGCTCTAGCTCCTGCCCAATTTAATTAGGAAAACCATGGGTAATTCTGTCACCTACAGAGCTCTGT
This sequence comes from Hypotaenidia okinawae, assembly GCA_027925045.1. Taxonomy (NCBI): domain Eukaryota; kingdom Metazoa; phylum Chordata; class Aves; order Gruiformes; family Rallidae; genus Hypotaenidia; species Hypotaenidia okinawae. The sequence goes on along the minus strand of BSDF01000001.1, from coordinate 649,681 downwards.
GCAATGGAGTGATCAAAGTTTGGTATGAGCTGCCCAAGGGGCTGCAAGAGGGGAAAAACCCAACCCAAAATACCCCCAACAACCAAACCAGCCCCAACAACCAAACCCAACCCCAGCAAAGCCAAACCAGCCCCAACAACCAAACCCAACCCCAGCAAAGCCAAACCAGCCCCAACAACCAAACCCAACCCCAGCAAAGCCAAACCAGCCCCAACAACCAAACCCAACCCCAACCCATCAATTAGGGCCTGAGAATGAGCCTAAAATAATGACAGTGGGATTACTCAGCACTTGGAAGCCACAACGAGCTCAAAATAGTAGGGGAGGAGCAAACCACTGGGATGGACAAAGGAACAGAAGCCCTGATGGTATTTTCACTTCAGTGTGTTTTAGGGGGGATAAATATTTAGTTCTTGTCACCATCACCATGAAATCCAAGGGGTTTATGAAGTTAGAATATGAAATGTGGAGAAAATCTGGGCAAAAGAGGTGCCCACCTCAACTTCCAAGGCTGCTCAGTCCAGGGAGAATGGAATTCTGTGTTAAAGAATAAAGAAGGAAGAAGTGTGTGTTCCCTGTAACTAATACACTGTGTAACTGCTGAGGAAGAGAGAAAAAAGAAACACACTGAGTATGAATCCCAGCCACAGATCCAGCCTGGGAGAAGAGCTCCTGGGGAGCAGCCCTGAGGAGAAGGACCTGGGGGTTCTGGTGGGGGAGAAACTCCCCAGGAGCTGCAGTGGCTCTGGCAGCTGGGAAGGGTGATGGGATCCTGGGCTCCATCAGCAGAGGGGTGGCAGCAGGGACAGGGAGGGGATTGTCCCTCTCTGGGAATGGGCTTGTTCAAGGGCAGAGCCTGGCAGGACAAGGGGGTTGGAGTGAAGCTGGAGGAGGGAAGGGTGAGAGGAGAGATTGGGGGGAAGTTCTTTGCAGAGAGAGTGGTGAGGGGCTGTCAGGGGCTGCCCAGAGAGGGGGTGGGTGCCCCGTGCCTGGGGGTGTTGAAGGCCAGGTTGGCTGGGGCCCTGGGCAACCTTGTGTAGCTCCAGGCCTGGAGGTTGGTGTCCCTGCCTGTGGCAGGGGGTTGGAGCTCTGGGACCCTTGGGGTCCCTTCCAGACCATTCCATGGTTCTCTAAGTTGCACCAAGATGGGACAAGGATTTAAAGAACCAAGAAAGGGCCATGCTTGGGCTCCCACACAGCTTTTTAACACACAGATAACCCCAGCTCCAAAGCACAACCAAACCCAGTCCATGCCAGACACAGGCAGCTGTGCATCCCCCAGGAGCACTGCAAGGGGATGCTCTGCATCGGCAGCGCAGCACCAGGGCTTTTCCCTTACTGGATTTTGTCATTGGCTTCCCAGGCATCCAGTATCCTCTGCACCAGGCAGCATTTCTGGAACAGCTGGAGGGGAAAAGAGAGAGAAGAAGAACCTGTCAACATAGAACCAGAGAACCAGGGAATCACCAAGGTCGGAAGAGACCTTCCAGGTCACCAAGTCCAACCACAGCCTCACCCTGCCCAGCCCACCTCCAGCCCATGTCCCCAGGCACAACATCCACGTGCCTCTGAAACCCCCCAGGGATGGTGACCCCTTAAGAGCGATGCGGGGTACGTCTGCTTCGCAACCGAACGTGCAGAGGAGCTGCCAGAGCTGCCAGAGCCTGCTCGGGGGTCGAGTGTCCCCTCAGTGTGGACACGGGATGGGGTGGGAGTGCTGAGCTGCTGGGGGCATGGTGGCTCTGTGAGGGGTCTGGCCAGGCTGGAGCCATGGGCTGAGGCAACTGTTCAAGGTTCAACAAGGACAAGGGCTGGTAGGGCCAGTGGGTCACAGCCACACCCAGCAGCGGCCAGGCTGGGGAGGACCTGGGGGTGTGGGGTGACAGCCAGCGGCGTGCCCGGGGACAAGGTGCCTGATGGCATTTCAGACACAGACTCACAGGATCAGAAGGGTGGGAAGGGCCCCCCAGAGCCCCTGGGGTCCAACCCCCTGCCAAAGCAGGGTCCCTAGCACAGGGCACACAGGGCGCTGTCCAGACGGGGCTGGAATCTCTCCAGAGAAGGAGACTCCACACCCCCTGGGCAGCCTGGCCCAGGGCTCCCTCACCCTCACTGGGAAGAAGTTCTTCCCCACATTGGGGGGAACTCCCTGGGCTCCAACTTGAGCCCATCACCCCTTGTCCTGTCCCCACAGACCATTGTGTCAGCAGTGGTGTGGTCGGCAGGCCTGGGGCAGGGGTCATCTGGATATGGGGCACTGGTGGGGAGGCCGCCCCTCGGGTCCTGGGTTCAGGGTTGGGCCCCTCATGGTAAGAAGGACGTTGAGGGGCTGGAGCGAGTCCAGAGACACGGAGCGGGGAAGGGGCTGGAGCACAGGTCCAATGGGAGCAACTGGGGCTGGTCTGGAGGAGAGGAGCCTGAGGGGAGCCCTGCTCGCTCTCTGCAGCTCCCTGGAAGGAGGGGGTTGGGAGGGGGGCCGGTCCCTTCCCCCAGTAAGGAGGGATGGGAGGAGAGGAAACAGCCTCCTGTTGTGCCGGGGAGGTTTGGGCTGGAGCTCAGGGAAAGCGGCTTCCCCAGAGGGCTGTGGGTCACTGGGACGGGCTGCCCGGGGCAGGGGGAGTCCCCATCCCCCCCCAGATGGGGGGTTGGAGCCCTGGGTGCGATGGGCTCAGCAGGGCTGGGTTAGTGCTCAGACTTGACACCCTCGGGGGTCTTTTCCCACAGCACAGGGTCTGAATCCACCCTGCTGCCCTCAGGTGCCCCAGCCAGACTCACGTGAGTGACCATGACATTCTCGGCGCCGTTTCCCGGCGTCTCCAGGTTCTCCGTGGCCACGTTTCCGTTCAGCACCTCGTCTTTGCTCTCTAGGTCGTTACTAGTAGTTTTTCCCTCTTGCACAGAGTGTGAGAGGATAGCTGCTATGGACAGTTCCACTTGGAAATGCAAAAAGTTATTCCATGTGTATTTAAAAAATAAATCCTGGAGCAAAAGGAGAAACAAAATCCATTAAACAACAACAACAGAACATCGCTCCGGGGTCATCATCCCGTTCTTGGCAGTTGGATCACAGCAGAACACTGCCCAGTTCATCAGTGTTCCCACTAAAACAAGTACCCTGCAGCATCCCTGCGCTGCTGTGCCCTGCTCCTGCCTGTAACACACAGCACAGACACCCCACAGAAGCATTGTCCTTTCTGTGGCTGCATTTACCCAAGGGAAAACAACTAAATAATTGCTAACTGGAAAATCAGTTCTCTGAGCGACTGGCCGGTTACACCAGCTGCTTCCAGAACATCCCCCAGTGAGACCAGAAGAATCCCTGAGTCCCCAGGCTGAACAGGTGATGCCACCAGCCCTTCCCAGAGCCGCAGATGGTTTGGATGCTCCAACAAGACCTTGGAAGTGAAGAGCAGTCAGCAGGAAGGGAAGAGCCTACACGCTGAATGACTGGTAGGTAGGAAGGGCCCGAGGTTGGGGCTGGCACCATCACTCATCCCTGGTTCCCTGACGGCAGCGGCTGCGCTTGGCTGCTTCCCCAGGCTGGGATGGGGGAAGCTGGGGACCATTCTCCAAATCCCAGTGCCCAGCAAGAGCCTTTCCTGACTTGCCGAGCCCCGTGTCCAGCAAATCCCAGGATCCCCAGGCTGGAAAAGCCCTTGGAGCCCATGGAGCCCAACCGGCCCTGTCCTGTGCTGAGCCAGATCCCTGAGCACCTCATCTGCCCTCTGTTAAACACCCCCAGGGCTGGGGACTCAGCCCCCTCCCTGGGCAGCCTGGGCCACAGCCCCACAACTCTGCCAGGGAAGAACTTTGCCCTCCCAGCTGAGCTGAGCCTGCCCTGGCCCAGCTTGAGCCCATTGCCCCTCCTCCCAGCTCCTGGCCCCTGCCTGGAGAGACCCTCGCCCACCTCTCTGCACCCTCCTGCCAGGGCAGGGCAGGGCAGGGCAGGGCAGGGGGGAGAAGCTCTCCCCTCAGCCTCCTCTGCTCCAGCCTCAACACCCCCAGCTCCCTCAGCCGCTCCTCGCAAGCTTTGCTGCTCTCCAGCCCCTTCCCCAGCCTGCTTGCCCTTCTCTGGACACGCTCCAGGCCCTCCATGGCCTTCTGATGCTGAGGGGCCCACAACTGCCCCCAGCACTCCAGCTGCAGCCTCCCCACTGCCCAGCCCAGGGGCACAAGATCTGAGAGCTGATACCCACCCAACACACAAACCAGCTTCATGTACACTCTGAACTACAGCCAAACAAGCAATTTAAAGCACGAGGTTCAGCTCAGAGCTCTAAGCAACTGGACTGGGATCCCACGTGGGGTGACCTGGGGATGGATGCGCCTATTTTTGGCAGATCAGAGAAACACCGAGTCACTGGCACACATGACACGAAGCACCTCACACTGAGCAGGCACCAGGGAAAGCAGAGACATTCCCAGCACAGTGACCCCCCTTCTCCCCACCCAGTCCTACTCACAAGTAATAAATCCATGGTACTGAGCCTGCATAGTTCCTGATTAATACTGGGAGTGTTGGTGTGGAGCAGAGCAGCGATGAGACGAGAGCCGTGCAGGCGAGCGTTCCCCAGCGGCTCCTCCAGGACCCCGATTGTAGTTAGGATTGCTGTTTTCTGTCAGGGGATCAGAGAATCAGAGAATTGTGGGGTGGGAAGGGACCCCAGAGCCCCTGGGGTCCAACCCCCTGCCAAAGCAGGGTCCCTAGCACAGGGCACACAGGGCGCTGTCCAGACGGGGCTGGAATCTCTCCAGAGAAGGAGACTCCACACCCCCTGGGCAGCCTGGCCCAGGGCTCCCTCACCCTCACTGGGAAGAAGTTCTTCCCCACATTGAGGGGGAACTCCCTGGGCTCCAACTTGAGCCCATCACCCCTTGTCCTGTACCCACACACACTGAGAAGGGGCTGGCCAATTCCCCCTGCATCCCATGCTGAAGATAATTATAAACATTAATTAGGTCCCCCCTTAGTCTCCTCTTCTCAAGACTGAACAGCCCCAGCTCCCTCAGCCTTTCCTCCCAGGGAAGATGCTCCAGGCCCTTCAGCATCTTTGTAGCCCTAAAGAGGGTGAGCCCCCCAAAGGCTGGCGCTGCCCCGGCTGCCCACGCACGGTGACATGATGACACAGAACGAGTCGGCTTCACAAGCCTTCTCAGGAACCTCAGCCACCTTCCCCCAGGGAGGGACAGCCTCGTGTGACCCCCATGAGACCTGTGCTTCCAGAAGTGAGGGTTTAACTCCACACATCCACTAACTACGAGCTCCTCTCTCTCCATCCCCTCACCCTGGTTCCACCAGGCACCGGTCCCAGTGTACCTCTGCCTTTTGGCTTGACCCCAACACAAGGGGTCTCAAAACCCCCACTGCCTTGTCCCTCAGCACCCCAATCACAGACCCTACGTGGGAATCACAACCTCGACGTGTGATTTAAGACCTCTGCCTCTTCTGGCACGTGGAAACCACCCAGGATGGCTGTGAGCAAGGAAAGGGAAAGCCCAGAACGCACGTGCGGAGGAGGCTGAGCCGCTTTACCTTGGGAGGGCTGAGCAGCAGCTGGTGGAAGTCCTTTAGCCTGGGTTCAATGCCATGTAAGATGCTGCTATTGACAGTGTAAGACCTTTCAAATCCCTGAGTGTACGAGTCCATCAGTCCTTCCACTCTGTGGGGAAGCAAAGCACAGCAGTTCAGGTGGGATGAAGCCTTGGAGCGGTCACGGTCACGCTGTGTCTGGTGTTTCCTCTTGAGGAACAGCAGCCAACACCAAAGACAACCACCACCTCCAGCTACTGGCCGTGTTCACTGTGCTTACACCTCGTTTACATGGAGGTATTCCCATACCCTGTGAACGAGGAGAGCGGGGAGGCAGAGGAGCCCTCTGCAGAGCTCAGAGGTCGCTGAAGCTTGTCCTGGTTCCTGGAACTTCCCAAGCGTTGGAAAAGTAACTGACACCAGCACAAGGGAGAGACAAAGCCACCTTCCAAACCGTGCAGCTTCCAGGGAGGGATGAATGGAGACACCCCGAGGGATGGACACCCCGAGGGATGTATGGAGACACCCCGAGGGATGAACACCCTGAGGATGAACACCCCCAGGGATGGACACCCCGAAGGATGTATGGAAACACCCCGAGGATGAACACCCTGAGGATGAACACCCCCAGGGATGGACACCCCGAAGGATGTATGGAAACACCCCGAGGGATGAACACCCTGAGGATGAACACCCCCAGGGATGGACACCCCGAAGGATGTATGGAAACACCTCGAGGATGAACACCCTGAGGATGAACACCCCCAGGGATGGACACCCCGAAGGATGTATGGAAACACCCCGAGGATGAACACCCCAAGGGATGTATGGAGACACCCCGGGGATGAACACCTGTAGAGATGGACACCCCAAGGGATGTATGGAGACACCCCGAGGATGAACACCCGTAGGGATGGACACCCCAAGCCGCCACAGAGCTGGGCTCAGAACTGCACCTCACTCCTGTCAGCAGCGTAAGGCACAACCACTACCGGGGCTCACACTGGAGTAGGAGAGATGTGGGTAAGGGAACGTCACTGCAGCCAGGTGGGAAGGGCTGGCTGGGAAGCCCTGAGCTGGGAAGCCTGGAGCTGGGAAGCCCTGAGCTGGGAAGCCCTGAGCTGGGAAGCCTGGAGCTGGGAAGCCCTGAGCTGGGAAGCCCTGAGCTGGGAAGCCTGGAGCCTCCACCTCGGAGCTCTTTGGAGGCCGGGGCACAAGCCCAGCAGGATCAGGATCTGACTCTGCCATGACTCTCTGACTGCCACCCCCTGTCCTTCTCCCCAGCCCCTAACCCCACGCTCTCTGCTCTCTCCTCCCTCCCATCTTCTCCCTTCTGAGCTCTCCAGTGTCTGTCTGTCTGTCCCTGCCCTGAACTCCTTTCCATCTCCATTAAGAGAAACAAAAGGCTGTTGCAATTTGAACACCCAAGGTTGACACCACACAGCCACAGCGACACCATCACACCCCATCACACACCATCACACACCATCACACACCATCACACACCATCACACACCATCACACGTGGTGGTCCGTTCCCCCCACTCCACAAACCTTCTGCCACCATCTCCAATGTCCCAGACAAGACTTCACCAGACAGAGCCCGCACCCCGGCCCAGTTGTTACTGGTACCAGTTGCTGGCAGGTCCACTGACCCCATCACACCAACCAGACGGCTGTTGTCCCCCTCAGATCTGGGCAGCACTTTGCAATTGGCCAAAACCGACCTTTTTTGCCTAAATCAAGCTGGAAGGGACCCCTGGAGCTGGTCCTCACTGGGGAACCCAGCACTAACTCACCCAGAGCGCCTCGTCTCCAGCAAGGTCAGAAGAACTTGTGTTCCATTCACGATGCAGTTCTCAGTCTGCTCTCCATCAAACATGTTCTTCAGCAGCTGCTCCACACATTCCTGCCTGTGAGCAACACACACAGAGCAGCATGAGGATTACAAGGGTTTGGGTAGTTGTTTTAAACACAAAATACCCAATTCTGGGGTTTCTGGGGAAAAAATCAGACTCACAGAACAGGTAAGGTGGGAAGGGTCCTTTGGAGCCCATCTCATCCCACCCTGCAGTGACAGGGACATCTTCACTAGAGCAGGCTGCTCAGAGCCACATCCACCCTGACCCTGGATGTCTCCAGGGATGGGGCCTCCCCCACCTCTCTGGGCACCCTGGGCCAGTGACCCACCCCCCTCAGAGGGAAGAACTTGTCCCCAATCCCCAACCTCAATCTCCCCTGTTCCAGTTTAACCCATCCCCCCTCGTCCCATCGCTCCAGGCCCTGGGAACAGTTCTTCCCAGCTTCCTACAGGCACCTCTCAGGGACTGGAAGGGGCTGGAAGGTGCCCCCAGAGCCTTCTCTTCTCCAGGCTGGACCAGCCCAGCTCTCCCAGCCTGGCTTCACAGCAGAGCTGCTCCAGCCCTTGGGTCATGTCTGTGGCTCCTCTGGACGTGCTCCAGCAGGTCCATGTCCTTCCTGTGCTGAGGGCTCCAGAGCTGGACCCAGCACTGCAGGTGAGGTGTCCCCAGAGCAGAGCAGGGCAGAGCAGAGGGGGACAATCCCCTCTCTCATCTGCTGCCCACACTCCTGGGGATGCAGCCCAGGATGGGGTTGTCCTGCTGGGCTGCAGATGCACACTGGTGGCTCCTGTCCAGCTTCTCCCCCACGAGTCCCCCCAAGTCCTGTCCCTCAGGGCTGCTCTCCAGCCCATCATCTCCTGGCCTGGACAGGTAACGGGGGTTGTCCCGACCCAGGGGCAGGACCCTGCCCTTGGCTCTGCTGAACCTCCTGAGGTTCCCCTGGGCCCCCTTCTCCAGCCTGTCCGGGTCCCTCTGGATGGCACCCGGCCCTCTGGCACACTGACCTCAGCACCCAGCTCGGTGCCACCAGCGACTGGCTGAGGGTGCAACGGGTCCCCCTGTCAGTGTCACCAATAGAGAGACCAAACAGCCCCGGGCCCAGCACAGACCCCTGAGGGACCCACTTGTCACCGGGTCCATCTGACCTGGGGCCCGTGACCAGCACCTCGGGGTGCGACCATCCGGCCAGCTTCTCCTGCCCTGAGCAGCCCACCCATCCCAGCCATCTCTCTCCAGCCCAGAGGGAGGGATGCTGTGGGGACCGTGCCCCAGGCCGTGCAGAGTCCCAGAGGTGACATCCCGAGCTCTGCCCTTGCCCAGGGATGAGGTCACTGTGCTGTCGAAAGCCACCTGATTGCTCAGGCAGGACTTGTCCCTAGTAAAGCCACGCTGGCTGTCACCAACCACCTCCCTATCCCCCACGTGCCTCAGCAGAGCTCCTAGGAGGATCTGTCCCATGATTCCCAGGCACAGAGGGGAGGCTGACAGGGGGCAGCTCCAGGGTCCCCTTCCTGCCCTTGCTGGAAACGGCCCTGATGTTTCCTCTCCCCCAGTCCCCAGGGGCTTCTCCTCAGCACCTTGACTTTCCAAGTACCATGGAGAGCGGCTTGGCAGCTACATCACCCAGTTCCTTCAGGACTCTGGGGTGCATCTCATCAGGTCCCACAGACTTGAGTATGTTGAGGTTCCTCAGATGGTCACAAACCTTCTGTTGACCGACACTGGGAGGGACCCAGTCTCCCCAGTCCTCATCTTGCAGGCCCTCAACTCGAGAGTGGTGAGGAGAGTGGTCACCAGGGAAGACTGAAGTTGTTGAGAACCTCATCCCTTTCCTCATCTGCTGTCACCAGTTCTCCACTGTCACTCATCAGGGGGTGCACTTTCTATCACCTCCCATTTCTGGTTAACCTGTAGAAGCCCTTCCTGTTCTTCCTGGCACCCCTGGCCAAGCTTAGCTCCAAACATGTCTCCGCCTTCCCGACCTAAAGAAGTTCTGACCTGAAAAAGGCTGGTTTGGGTTTTTCTCTTCCTTTTGAGAAGGAATAAAGACTTTCCTCTCTGAAGCTGCAGATGATGAGAATGGTTCTCCAGCAGGAAGGCAAGACCTGCTCATAAACACCCCAACTCCAACCCAAAATGCCCTTCTCCTCCTTTACCAACAGGATACACCTCCCATAAGCTGGAGGAGAACCCCAAGAGTAGTTGAATTGCGCGGAGGCAATATGGAGCTAGGAGCTCAGAGTCTGAAATTACCCACTGGAGTCACAGAAGATGGGACAGGGACCCTCGTGTGCTGCTGGCAGGGCAAGGTCCTGGAAACAGGCCCAGGAGCAGGAGCTGGACATGATGTGACACCACTGTCCCCATGAAATGCTTCCATCCATCCCCCATTGCCTGGAGCCCCTGCAGCGAGTATGAAGCCTCCCACAGCTGGTGGAGCTGGGTGGAGGGATGTCCAAGCGCTGGAGACTGCTGCAGGCTGAACAGGTGATGCCACCAGCCCTTCCCAGAGCCACAAATGGTTTGGATGCTCCAACAAGACCTTGGAAGTGAAGAGCAGTCAGCAGGAAGGGAAGAGCCTACACGCTGAATGACTGGTAGGTAGGAAGGGCCCGAGGTTGGGGCTGGCACCATCACTCATCCCTGGTTCCCTGACGGCAGCGGCTGCGCTTGGCTGCTTCCCCAGGCTGGGATGGGGGAAGCTGGGGACCATTCTCCAAATCCCAGTGCCCAGCAAGAGCCTTTCCTGACTTGCCGAGCCCCGTGTCCAGCAAATCCCAGGATCCCCAGGCTGGAAAAGCCCTTGGAGCCCATGGAGCCCAACCGGCCCTGTCCTGTGCTGAGCCAGATCCCTGAGCACCTCATCTGCCTGTCTGCTGAGTCTAAGAGTGTCACCTTGTCACAGGTTGGTTGGGCAGGACCTGTCCTTTGTAAACCCATGCTGGCTGGGCCTGATCACCCGGTTGTCATGTGTGTGCCATGTGGTGGCACCCAAGATGCTACCACCAGTTCCATGGTCTTCCCAGCACTGAGGTCAGACTGACAGGCCTGGAGCTTCCTGGATCCTCCCTCTGACCCTTCCTGTATCATCAACAGCATCTTCCAAACTTCGCCCGAGCTGCCTGCACGTCCAGCTGCAGGTTGTGCTAAGAAGTGCTGGGCATCACTAGCTGGACCTCAGCATCCTTCACCCTCATTTCAAGAGGGCACCTTCTTCCAGATGCTGCCTAACCCCCTGAGGCTGCACACTGGTCCCACTGCGTTACTCAGCGACCTCTCCAGAAGAACCCAGCTCGTCCCAGCAGTCTCCAAGGGACAGAACTCAGCAGGTCCCCCTGTGTCCCCCTGCCAGTACGTCAGCAGCAGACCCCCTGCTGCTACCTTACACGAGCCAAAACTGCTTCTCTGGTTTTTGCAGCCCAAGCACCAGGCCCAGCAGAACACGATTAAATCCATTTGCAAATCTCCTCTGCAAAGTTCATCAATCGCAGAGAATGATTAAAGCAATTACCTATCTGCCCCGTGACACCTGTAACTAAAGCACCGTGTGGGTGTGTGAGGAGCTTTCCCAACATCAGGGAGGCTCAGGAGGCATTTAGAGGGGGGTCACTTCTTCAGGGTCCCCACACGTGGAGAGTCAATGTCTGCACCCCGTATGTGGCTCGGGCTCCAGGAGAGCTGGAGAGGGGCTGGTGCCCAGGGCAGGGAGGGCCAGGCCCAGGGGAACGGCCTCCAGCTGCAGGAGGGGGATGGAGAGGGGCTGGGGGGCAGAAATCCTTCCTGGGGAGGGGGAGGCCCTGGCACAGGGTGCCCAGAGGAGCTGGGGCTGCCCCGGGACCCCTGGCAGGGCTCAAGGCCGGGTTGGATGGGGCTGGGGGCACCCTGGGCTGGGGGGTGTCCCTGCCCATGGCAGGGGGCACTGGGGGGTCTGAGCTCCCTGCCCACCCACAGCAGTTGGATGCTCTGTGGTGAGAAACCCCTCCTGTTGTCACAGCAGGAACCTGATGACCTGAAGTCCATCTGTAGGTCACAACGTGTCTACCAGTGGGGGACGACAGCCAATGCATGGCCGGGTGCCACGGACACCTCACACCTCAAGTCCCAGCTGGCACCCAGGAACAGCAGCAACACAGCAACCTAGGGTCAGTCCTTGAGGGATTTCCCTACCCCCACCACAGCTCCCCTTCCTCCAGCACGAGCCCTTTATCACACTCAACTGGTCCTGCCCTGTCCCGAATCCAGCCGAGAGCTCTGGGGGTGCCCAGCCCTGACCTCCTGCCTCCACACAGGGCAGCAGAACCTCCCCACAGAGGCTGTTAAGTGATGCTACAATTTAAAAGCAGCATTATATGGCTGGGCAAATGTCAAGAGCTAAGCAAAGGCCTGTGGGTCCTTCCCACAGGAGCTCCCAGTTAATGACAGTGCTGGGAACAATGAGTTGAGTGACAGTCTCCGGACAGGTACTTACGATTCCAGTGCTGTGAGAAGTGGATCAGGCTCAGGTATGTCCTGGAGTTGATTGCTCTGGTCTCTGCTCAATCTTATGATATCACACAGGGTCTGGGAAGCGTTGGATTGCCTCTGTGAACAAGGACATAGGGCACAGGTCAGGCCCAAGGCCTCATCTCACCGCGTTCACCCAACGCAGCAGGGAGTGTGAGGGACTGAATCCACCCCAATCACTCCCAACAACGGGCTCTGGATGATCCATCTGACACACAGAACGCTGAGGGGGGTCAGGAGAAGCATCAACAGGCTTCAAACTCAAAGAGCAGCTCTCCCTGAGCTTCATCTCAAGAGGGTAAAGACTCCAGAAGCGAGGATTCGGTTCAGATCCTGTCTGGAGTCGGGTTGTGAGCTCTGGGGATCCCCAGCCCCGACCTCCTGCCTCCACCCAGGGCAGCAGAACCCAGAGCCCCACACAGGACTCCTCCTGACCACGTGTGTCACCGCCCCACTCTCAACCACAGGTATTTCATTCTTGTTTCTCCCCACGCAGGAGGCTGCCTGAGTGAAGGAAAAGAAATGGCTTGATAAACCCCTTCACAGTTTAATTACTACATCTTAAATGGCTTTAAAGTAGTGTTTTGATAAAGGGATCCTCTTATTCTGGCTATCAATCAATCAATCAATCAATCAACCAACCAGAGACTCACTGCAGCTACGAGACCCCCTGAGCTGCACGCAGCGTGCTGAGGGCACCCGGAGCAGCACACAGAAATTCCCCTCCTGCCCCCCAGAAGGGGCAGTTTTTGCTGTGAGAAGATGAGGGAACCCCTGAAGGATCCACCCCCCACCATCCTGCTCGCTTGGCTGCTGCACACACAGACGTTTGTGCCCCCATCCCCATCAGAGCTCAACGTGTTTCCCTCTGGTTCTCCTGCTGGGCACTGGGGGCGGCAGTGCACACCCAAACCTGGACCAGGGGGTGGGAATGGAAATCCAGACCTGGAGCTCCTGGTTGGGCAAAACTATTGGAAGGGGACAAAAAAACTAGGGGACTTCTGTAATGTAATAGAATCCCAGACTGGTCTGGGCTGGAAGGGACCCCAAGGGTCACAGGGCTCCAACCCCCTGACACAGGCAGGGACACCAACCTCCAGGCCTGGAGCTACACAAGGTTGCCCAGGGCCCCAGCCAACCTGGCCTTCAACACCCCCAGGGACGGGGCACCCACCCCCTCTCTGGGCAGCCCCTGACAGCCCCTCACCACTCTCTCTGCAAAGAACTTCCCCCCAGTCTCTCCTCTCCCCCTTCCCTCCTCCAGCTTCACTCCAGCCCCCTTGTCCTGCCAGGCTCTGCCCTTGAACAAGCCCATTCCCCTCCTGTTCCTCTGCTCCCTTCAGGGACTGGCAGGCTGCAATGAGGTCCCCCCACAGCCTTCTCTTCTCCAGGCTGACCCAGCCCAGCTCCCTCAGCCTCTCTCCAGAGGGGAGCTGCTCCAGCCCTCTGAGCATCTCCGGGGCTCCTCTGACCCCTCTCCAACAGCCCCACATCTCTCTGGCATTGGGGGCCCCAGCTCTGGACACAGGACTCCAGCTGGGGCCTCACAGGGCAGAGCAGAGAGGGACAACCCCCTCCCTGTCCCGGCTGATGCAAACAGCAGGTTCCTGCTCACACCGATGAGCTCTCACTGCCTGTAGGTACCGAGGGAACCGAGGCAGCAGCACAATGAACTGAGGAACTGGCAGCAAGTTGGGAGATTAAAAATACTTGCTGAGGTTTTGGTATGGAGCTTGGTGACCCAGGAAGAGGATGGTCCATCCACACAGGTCATCTCCTTCCCAAGGCCCCCGGGCGTTACCCAACAGACCCAGAGATGCTTCTGGACCAACAGGACCCGCCACCCGCAGAGACGAGACCGAGTCGTGTCATACTCACGTCCTCGTCCTGGCTGGAGTGGATGAGTTCCACCAGTCTCTGGATGATCTTTGCTTCATTAAGCCACTGGAGGGAGAGGGAAAAGGGAAGAGAATCTTCCTTTGATGTCACAGAATTCAAAGCAAGAGGGTGTGTGAGGTGCTGTGTGTGGGGAGGGAAGCCCAGGCAGGGAGGGAGCTGTGCTGAGCTGGCATCACCCTGTGGAGCTACAAACCTCCCAGCCTGGCAAACAGCACTGGGCAATCACACAGCCCCATCCCAAGGAGCACTATGGAATCCCAGACTCACAGGATCCTAGGGGTGGGAAGGGCCCCCAGAGCCCCTGGGGTCCAACCCCCTGCCAAAGCAGGGTCCCTAGCACAGGGCACACAGGGCGCTGTCCAGACGGGGCTGGAATCTCTCCAGAGAAGGAGACTCCACACCCCCTGGGCAGCCTGGCCCAGGGCTCCCTCACCCTCACCGGGAAGAAGTTCTTCCCCACGTTGGGGGGGAACTCCCTGGGCTCCAACTTGAGCCCATCGCCCCTTGTCCTGTCCCCACAGACACCTGGTAAACCTGGAAGAGATTGAGTCAGCTGCCCTGAGAGGCTGTGAGCCAAGAGATGGACTTTGCCCCTCAGAAGAAAAGCATCACTGAAGCACTGAGGTCGGAAAAGACCTTCAAGATCATCAAGTCCAACCGCCAGCCCCACAGCCCCACAGCCACTGAACCACCTCCCAAAGCGCCGCATCTACCTGGTTTTTAAGCCCCTCAGGGATGGTGCCTCCTGCACCCCTCTGAGCAGCCTGGTCTGATGCTCCACTGCTCCTCCAGTGAAGAAATGTTCCCTCACGTCTGCTTGCCCTTCTCTGGACACGCTCCAGGCCCTCCATGGCCTTCTGATGCTGAGGGGCCCACAACTGCCCCCAGCACTCCAGCTGCAGCCTCCCCACTGCCCAGCCCAGGGGCACAATCCCCTCCCCACACCTCCTGGCCACGCTGGCTCTGACACAAGCCAGGATGCCGGGGCCCTTCCTGGCCCCCGGGCACACTGCTGGCTCCTGGGCAGGCTGAGCTCCCCCAACACCCCCAGGTCCTTCTCCCAGCAGCTCTCCAGACGCTCTGCCCCAGCCTGTAGCGCTGCTGGGGGTTGCATGGGGATCTGGCCAGGCTGGAGAGGTGGGACCATGAAGAGTTCAGGAAGGTCAATAAGGCCAAGGACAAGGTCCTGCCCGTGGGCAGCCCCCAGCACAGCGACTGGCTGGTGGGATGGAGGGAGGGATGGAGGGAGGGAGGGAGGGAGGGAGGGAGGGAGGGAGGGAGGGAGGGAGGAGGAAGGGATGGGGGGATGGAGAGCAGCCCTGAGGAGAAGGGCCTGGGGGATGAGAAGCTCAACCTGACTCAGCAGTGTCCTGTTGGTGGGGAGGCCCTGGCACAGGGTGCCCAGAGGAGCTGGGGCTGCCCCGGGATCCCTGGCAGGGCTCAAGGCCGGGTTGGATGGGGCTGGGGGCACCCTGGGCTGGGGGGGGTGTCCCTGCCCATGGCAGGGGGGCACTGGGGTGCTCTGGGGTCCTGCCCACTCACACCAGTCAGGGGTTGATACAAGAATCAATCAACTGGAAGCTCTTTAACAGAAGATGACAGCACACAGGACACGATGCAAGCAGCTAATTAGGTGCCCTCAAACGAAGGGGTGCAGCCCCAAGCAGCCCAGAGGACAGATGGACGGGTGCACAGCATGACGGGTCCCACCCGACACCCTGCTCCAGGGACCATGTTCCCCCCAGTTTCAGCAGTCAGGAGGGGAGGAAGAGTGGCAAAGCAGGAGTGAGAACCTGGGAAGTCCAGCCACCAGCTGCCCCAGTTCCTGAGAAACCAGTAACATGTTTCCTCCTGCTGCGACTCCAAAGAGCCCAAACCCCCTCGACGTGCCCAAAGAAACACAACTGCTCCAGGACAATGGACCATCCACACCCCTTCCAGCTCCTGGCTCACCAAGGGTTCTCTTTTCCCTGACGTGCTGGAAGGTGAGAGCAGCCCATGAAGCCTAACTCTTCTTCCTCATCCCCACCAAAAATCAAAACAGGAACAAGAACTTTTCTGGAGATTCAGGTTTCCCAATATATTGCCAAAGCTGCTGGGAAGTGGCTTCTCTGCACATCCAATCCCAAATCTCAGTACTGCTGCTACCTCCTGGCTTTTGGACAAGTCCTTACACCATCCCATCTTTAACAATAGTTGTCTCAAGACTAATTGGAAGAGAATCCCTTCAGGAGCACCCCTCATGCCAGCTGGATCTTCAGTTTGGATTTGCTCTTCTGGCTGAGTGGAAGGAACCCAACAGGATGGGGTTAAATATACCCCATCCAGAGCTGCCCACGGGTCATCCATGGAGGGTTCCTGGATGGAAGCCACCTGTCCTGGATGGAAGCCACCCATCCAGGAGAAACACTAGGCAGTTAAAATGCCATTTTAACAATGGAAGAAAGAATAACTGCTTTGATCTTGGCAGTGATGCTGTGCCACACTTCTGTGCCATCTGTTTATCACAGCCCCAGTGTCCTGATGGATCCCACCAGTGCTGCGTGGAGGGGAGCAATCCCTGCCCTCACCCCTCGGGCCACCACGGGCTGGGGTGGGCTTGGACCTTTCCCAAACAGCTGTTCTCCTCCATCAGTCCCCTCCTGAAGGCTTTCACCTCCCATTTTGCTATTTGATGTCAAGAGCTGAAGAGCTGAAGAGCTCCTTTCACAGGGTGATGCCCAAACGAGCCCCTAAGGACAGACCTGCACCCACAGCTTCTGTGTGGGCACTGCACTGCACCCAGGAAGGCTGAGAGGAGCAATGGAGCAACAGAAATTGTCTCTCCTGAGCCCTCCCCAAAGAGCATTCCCTGCTCAGCTCCGATGCTCTGGGCACACAAGATTTAGGCAGCAAAATCCTGCCAGATCCTGGCGTGGGCACGGAGCCTGGAGTGGTTTTCGGTGCAGCACGGTGCTCTCCTGCTGCACTGAGAGGGCAGAAGGGAGGTTTCACCTCCAGCCCCGAGCATCTGCCTGCTGAGGGGGCTGAGGGGGTGGCTGAGGGGGCTGAGACCACCCTGGGCTGTGAAGGGAGAAAAGCTCATCCTCCCTGTAAAGCAAACTCAGTGCCTGTCTCATGCCTTCTCCTTCCCCCAACATATGTCGTAGGGAGGAAGGGGAAGGAGAAGGCATGACACAGCATCCCCAAAATGAGACAGCACCCCCAAAATGAGACAGCACCCCCAAAATGAGACAGCACCTCCAGAATGAGACAGTATCCCCAAAACTCACAGGCAAATTCCTGTCCCGAGGGATCACTCTGAGATTCCAAACACCAGGAAGATGACACATCTCCTCTGTCAGAGCTCAAACCCAGCTGACGAGCGGCTGTTACACCTTGAAAAGCCTGTGCTGCCCGTGACCCAGACTCGCTCTGCTGTGCAACCCACAAACAGGCTGCAGCACCCACAGGGCCCAGCTCCAGCACCCAGACACAGCGTCCTCAGGAGAGGAGCTGCTCCAGTAACACATGACCAAAGGAATCCCCTCTCCTTAGGACACACCCCCCCCTGCTCCCCATCCCAGCCAGAAACACGGGGGGTTCTCACATTCAGGACTTCCTGCCGCAGCGTCGCGGGCTCCACGCAGCTGATGAGGCGGAGCAGGAGGTCCATCATGGCTGATGTATCTATATGCTTCAGCACCAGGCTAATGAATTTGTCTTTTTTCCTTAGAAATGCAATCACCTAAAAAGAAAAGTGCTGCCATCAGTTGCAGGCATGGCTCACAACTCCCAAAATATCCCTTCCTTGTACCAACCACCCAACCCTGGCACAAAACCATGACCAGGCTGAGGAATTCTCCAGAGAATGAGAAGAACATTCTCATTTCAAGGCAGGTAATTTCCTCAGCTATCTCTGCCCTCCTACATGCCACAAAAAAGCCCAAGCCCACAGAAGTATGAGCAACCAGAGTCTGGGGAACCACAGAATCCCGGACTGGTTTGGGTTGGGAGGGACCCCAAGGGTCCCAGAGCTCCAACCCCTGACACAGGCAGGGACACCAACCTCCAGGCCTGGAGCTACACAAGGTTGCCCAGGGCCCCAGCCAACCTGGCCTTCAACACCCCCAGGGACGGGGCACCCACCCCCTCTCTGGGCAGCCCCTGACAGCCCCTCACCACTCTCTCTGCAAAGAACTTCCCCCCAGTCTCTCCTCTCCCCCTTCCCTCCTCCAGCTTCACTCCAGCCCCCTTGTCCTGCCAGGCTCTGCCCTTGAACAAGCCCATTCCCCTCCTGTTCCTCTGCTCCCTTCAGGGACTGGCAGGCTGCAATGAGGTCCCCCCACAGCCTTCTCTTCTCCAGGCTGACCCAGCCCAGCTCCCTCAGCCTCTCTCCAGAGGGGAGCTGCTCCAGCCCTCTGAGCATCTCCATGGCTCCTCTGACCCCTCTCCAACAGCCCCACATCTCTCTTGTCCTGGGGCCCCAGCTCTGGACAAGCTGGGGCCTCAGGAGGGCAGAGCCAAGAGGGACAATCCCCTCCCTGTCTCTGCTGCCACCCCTCTGCTGATGGTGAGCTCTCCAGGGAGGCTGGAGAACTTCCCATTTCCCCAGGCTCTCCCTTTAAAGCAGCTTTCCTTGAAGGCTCCAAACCCCTGTGGACTGGGAGCTCAGTACCCCTAACGCTGCTCGGCTCATGTTTCCAGCGCCCCTTTGACAGGCATGTGGCTGAGGCTGGGTTTATGTAACAGCTCTGGGCCACCCCTGAAGGGTGCATTGCTGCACCTCCATCTGAAAAAGCCTGACCCACAGCACAGGGACACCCCAACCTCCACGGAGGCACCCAAAGGAGCCCACAGCCCCTCGGCCAAGGAGGTCTGAAGCCCCCTGCACAGCCCACGCTTCAGCTTCAGCCTCGATGAGCACAGTGAGCTGCTTTCCAGCTCTAAGAAGAGAGAATCCCAGACTCAAAGAGCTGTAGGGGTGGGAAGGGCCCCCAGAGCCCCTGGGGTCCAACCCCCTGCCAAAGCAGGGTCCCTAGCACAGGGCACACAGGGCGCTGTCCAGACGGGGCTGGAATCTCTCCAGAGAAGGAGACTCCACACCCCCTGGGCAGCCTGGCCCAGGGCTCCCTCACCCTCACTGGGAAGAAGTTCTTCCCCACATTGGGGGGAACTCCCTGGGCTCCAACTTGAGCCCATCACCCCTTGTCCTGTCCCCACACACACTGAGCAGAGGCTGCCCATGGCCCCTGGGTCCCACCCTTCAGCTCTTGATCCCCAGGGATCAGATCCCCTCTCAGGCTGCTTCTCTCCAGGCTGAACAGCCCCAGCTCCCTCAGCCTTTCCTCCCAGGGGAGATGCTCCAGGCCCTTCAGCATCTCCCTGTCCCTCCTCTGGACTCTCTCCAGGAGATCCCTGGCTGGTTGATCCCAGGGAGCCCAGCACTGGACACAACCCTCCAAGGTGGAGCCTGGTGTGTTGTGTTTCCAAACAGCCCAAGTCCCTGGAGTGGCTGGGTGCCTTTCACGCAGTGAGAGATGTTCCAAACACTCAAAGATGCAAGCTCATCACTACCTGCTCCGTTTTCCTGGCAATGAGATTCCCAATAGTCTTACTGAAGAAACTGGCAAGCAAGGGGTTCAAAGGAGGCTCGTGATCCAGGAAGTCGTAGAGGATGTTCAGCAGGGTCTCGTCCCCTCCCAGCTTGTCGTTGATCTGCGGCACGTCCGAGGTCAGCAGCTCACAGGCCGTGTTGGGATACCTGGAAGGACAGAACCACAGCAACCCAGGGTGAAAGGAGAACTCACAAGGAAAGCTTCCTGGAGTAAACTTGGAAAGTCAGGAGCAGGAGCACCACCCTTCCAGGGGTTGGGGGAACCCAGACCTGCAAGGAACAGGGACATGGACATTAATGGCTCATATGAAGGGAACGCTGTTTCCTGTGGCATATCACAGAATCCCAGCCTGGTCTGGGTTGGAAAGGGACCCCAAGGGTCCCAGAGCTCCAACCCCCTGCCACAGGCAGGGACACCAACCTCCAGGCCTGGAGCTACACAAGGTTGCCCAGGGCCCCAGCCAACCTGGCCTTCAACACCCCCAGGGACGGGGCACCCACCCCCTCTCTGGGCAGCCCCTGACAGCCCCTCACCACTCTCTCTGCAAAGAACTTCCCCCCAATCTCTCCTCTCACCCTTCCCTCCTCCAGCTTCACTCCAGCCCCTTGTCCTGCCAGGCTCTGCCCTTGAACAAGCCCATTCCCCTCCTGTTCCTCTGCTCCCTTCAGGGACTGGCAGGCTGCAATGAGGTCCCCCCACAGCCTTCTCTTCTCCAGGCTGACCCAGCCCAGCTCCCTCAGCCTCTCTCTGGAGGGGAGCTGCTCCAGCCCCCTGAGCATCTCCGGGGCTCCTCTGACCCCTCTCCAACAGCCCCACATCTTCCTTGTGTTGGGCCCCAGCTCTGGACACAGGACTCCAGCTGGGGCCTCACAGGGCAGAGCAGAGAGGGACTCAGGGGTCTGTGCTGGGCCCGGGGCTGTTTGGTCTCTCTATTGGTGACACTGACAGGGGGACCCGTTGCACCCTCAGCCAGTCGCTGGTGGCACCGAGCTGGGTGCTGAGGTCAGTGTGCCAGAGGGCCGGGTGCCATCCAGAGGGACCCGGACAGGCTGGAGAAGGGGGCCCAGGGGAACCTCAGGAGGTTCAGCAGAGCCAAGGGCAGGGTCCTGCCCCTGGGTCGGGACAACCCCCGTTACCTGTCCAGGCCAGGAGATGATGGGCTGGAGAGCAGCCCTGAGGGACAGGACTTGGGGGGACTCGTGGGGGAGAAGCTGGACAGGAGCCACCAGTGTGCATCTGCAGCCCAGCAGGACAACCCCATCCTGGGCTGCATCCCCAGGAGTGTGGGCAGCAGATGAGAGAGGGGATTGTCCCCCTCTGCTCTGCCCTGCTCTGCTCTGGGGACACCTCACCCCTGGCAGTGCTGGGTCCAGCTCTGGAGCCCTCAGCACAGGAAGGACATGGACCTGCTGGAGCACGTCCAGAGGAGCCACAGACATGACCCAAGGGCTGGAGCAGCTCTGCTGTGAAGCCAGGCTGGGAGAGCTGGGCTGGTCCAGCCTGGAGAAGAGAAGGCTCTGGGGGCACCTTCCAGCCCCTTCCAGTCCCTGAGAGGTGCCTGTAGGAAGCTGGGAAGAACTGTTCCCAGGGCCTGGAGCGATGGGACGAGGGGGGATGGGTTAAACTGGAACAGGGGAGATTGAGGTTGGGGATTGGGGACAAGTTCTTCCCTCTGAGGGGGGTGGGTCACTGGCCCAGGGTGCCCAGAGAGGTGGGGGAGGCCCCATCCCTGGAGAC
The DNA here is from genome assembly GCA_027925045.1 of Hypotaenidia okinawae. Taxonomy (NCBI): domain Eukaryota; kingdom Metazoa; phylum Chordata; class Aves; order Gruiformes; family Rallidae; genus Hypotaenidia; species Hypotaenidia okinawae. Next base: position 628,553 of record BSDF01000001.1, on the reverse strand, counting down.
ATCCAGGGTCAGGGTGGATGTGGCTCTGAGCGCCCTGCTCTAGTGAAGATGTCCCTGTCACTGCAGGGTGGGGTGAGATGGGCTCCAAAGGGCCCTTCCCACCTAACAGCCTGTGAGTCTCTGAGTCAGGCCCTCACCATGTAACGTCCCCCTGTAGCTTCACCACCGCTGCAACCAGCGGGTTGCGCAGACCCCCCAGGCTGACGTTACACCTTCACTCCCTGACAGCTCTTCCCTTCATGGGCTTGGCCCCTGGACCAAGCAGGGTCAGAGCTTCCTGACTCAGGGCAGAAAGCTCTCTGCTTGTGATCCTGGCAGGATCGTACCAGCAGCACTTTTGGGACACCAGGCACGCTCCTTACACAGCTCCCAAGGAACGGCAGGTGGGTTTTGTAGACAAGCCCCCCATGAAGCCATTCCAAACACAGAAGACCTTCTCTAAGTCCACAACCCATAACAAAAGGCTGCCAAGTATCTTGCAGCCCCCAGAGCCTTTCCCCCTAGACTGAAAAAGTTCCATCTCCAACCTCAAGACCCCTCACTGGCTTTTCCTGGCGCAGGGCAGAAACCAGATACCTACTTGAAGCGGACCTTCTCATCCATATCCACGGGGGGCTCATGGGTGATGAGGTTGACCAGCTGCTCCATGCAGTGCTGCTGGCAGAGGAAGTCCAGCAGCTTGCGGTTCTGAGCCTTGCACTCCTGTAAGATGTCATCTTCATCCATCAGCTCATGAAGTGTCACATCTTCTTTATCCAGCAGCTTGTCCACATGCGATGTCGTGTTCAAATCGAACTTCCAGAACATGTTGATGGGACACAACTCAGCTGCAATGCACAAGAACAGCAGTGAACCCTCTGCCCTTGCTATCTGTCCCTCCTTTGCACACCTCAACGGAGCTGCCAGCTGAAGCCCATCGACACAGCGAAGAGCTCCTCACACCAGAGCCCCACCAGGACTCAGGCGATGGCTCTGCGGTGCCACCGGACATCCCTGAACTACCTGTGGCTGTGAGCAGGGTGAGTGGAAAGCAGAGAGCACATTCCCACATGGGAAGGCTTTGCTGGGCTGGAGCACGGGCTGTCACACAGACTCACAGAGCTGTAGGGGTGGGAAGGGCCCCCCAGAGCCCATGGGGTCCAACCCCCTGCCAAAGCAGGGTCCCTAGCACAGGGCACACAGGGCGCTGTCCAGACGGGGCTGGAATCTCTCCAGAGAAGGAGACTCCACACCCCCTGGGCAGCCTGGCCCAGGGCTCCCTCACCCTCACTGGGAAGAAGTTCTTCCCCACATTGGGGGGAACTCCCTGGGCTCCAACTTGAGCCCATCACCCCTTGGCCTGTCCCCACAGACACTGAGAAGAGGCTGCCCATGTCCCCTGGGTCCCACCCTTCAGCTCTTGATCCCCAGGGATCAGATCCCCTCTCAGGCTGCTTCTCTCAATTTCAGTCTTTTTTAATATCTTTTCCTGCCCCCCCCCCAGAGGAAGAAGGAGGAAGGAGGAGGAAGAAAGAGGAAGGAGGAGGAAGGAGGAGGAAGGAGGAGGAAGGAGGGATACAGTATATCAGAGCACGAAGAGATGGTGCTGGGCATCAGAGGTGGTTTCATGAGCCAGACCATCGCTAACGCTACAGGACACAAGAGAGTAACTTCCTCCTCAGGGTCAGAGCTGAGAGTGCAGCTCCAACAGGACAAACACTGGTGTCACAGTCTCATTCTATGAGATGAAGTAAAGGGGACGAGGTGCCAGCGTGCTGCTCTCCTGGGTTATTCCACACTCATGTGATGAGATCCAGAGGGTCCCAGCACTGTCCTGCACCGTACCCACACTGCGATCCCTGCAGCAGCAGGAGCACTCGCTCCAACCATTCATCTCCCTTCCTCCAGCACCCCAAACGTCACCACACCAGCTGAGTAACAGCATCTGAGCCCTGAAATGCCCCTGTCCCAGGATCCCAGAGTCCCCAGGCTGGAAAAGCCCTTGGAGCCCATGGAGCCCAACCGCCCCTGTCCTGTGCTGAGCCAGATCCCTGAGCACCTCATCTCCCCTCTGTTCAACACCCCCAGGGCTGGGGACTCAGCCCCCTCCCTGGGCAGCCTGGGCCACAGCCCCACAACTCTGCCAGGGAAGAACTTTGCCCTCCCAGCTGAGCTGAGCCTGCCCTGGCCCAGCTTGAGCCCACTGCCCCTCCTCCCAGCTCCTGGCCCCTGCCTGGAGAGACCCTCGCCCACCTCTCTGCACCCTCCTGCCAGGGCAGGGCAGGGCAGGGGGGAGAAGCTCTCCCCTCAGCCTCCTCTGCTCCAGCCTCAACACCCCCAGCTCCCTCAGCCGCTCCTCGCAAGCTTTGCTGCTCTCCAGCCCCTTCCCCAGCCTGCTTGCCCTTCTCTGGACACGCTCCAGGCCCTCCATGGCCTTCTGATGCTGAGGGGCCCACAACTGCCCCCAGCACTCCAGCTGCAGCCTCCCCACTGCCCAGCCCAGGGGCTTGAAGTGCCCAAATCCCTGTTAGGGGCACGTTAGGACAAGAAACACCTGCATGTTTCTGACTGTCACCAGCAGGGATCCGAGCAGCCAGTGAGGACAAGCAGGGGACAAGCATCTTGGCTCTAAAAGCTACACCCTGCCTGGCAAACCCCTGCTCTGGGCCAGGGTGAGCCAAAGCCAGGAGCTTTCTGGGACCAGCCAAGGTCTGCAGCGTCCTCTGGATCCTCAGGAAGTCTCTCATTCTGCACCAGTCCTGCAGCCAGGCTGTCCATCTGCCCCTGGCTCATCCCAGATGTACCCCACGCTCTCCTGGGCCACAAGGTTCCTTCCTGCTGAACTCTTCCACGCTCACCCTCTTCAGCCTCCCCTCCTCACATTCAGGGGACTCCTCCTCACAAGTATGCCAAGATGATGCCAGGAAGGGCCACCTCCCCTCCTTCTGGAGGGCTTCACCTGACCCACGTGCCACAGCCAGAACAAAGCAAACCATCAGCCTCACAACAACCCTTCTGAAGAAACCTGACGTATTAACACCAGACAGAACAGGTCCCATGAGTCACAGCCGCTTGGAATCGATCCTGGAGCCGCTGTTGAGGAGTCTCAGCACCGAGCAGCAGCCCAGGAGGTAAAAGGAGAGCCCAAGGTTACTGGGAGAAAGACCAAGGAAGCAAACAGGAGACCTGACATGCTTTGAGCATCCTGTGTTGGCAGCTCCAGCTTCTCCCAGGAGACACAGCAGAGCTCCCACCAGCACAGGGGGCTGACCAGCCTCCCTCCTGGGACTGAGTGGAGCGAGATGTGGCTCAACTTCCAACAGGAGATGGGTTCAGCTTCCCCTGATACACGACCACGGCTCAGAACAGAGGCAGAGGAGGGTGTGAGTGGTACTGAGGAGGTGAGCAGACAGCTCCCTGCAGCCTCCTATACGCCCAACCACAGGGACCCCTCCCCAAGCTATGGAGCAGCCAACTCATGCCAGGCAGACGGCGTGATGCTCAGCATGGGAAGAAGGAGCCATGGATCCTACTGCCATGGATGGGTATGGAGTCCCCTCGCTCCCCTGAGCTCCCCACCTCACCTGCTTACACATCACAGCCAGGTTTAGAAAGGGCTGCCAGGGACCTGGGTGAGGGGGTGCCCTGTACCATCCCAAACCTGCCCAGCACACAGCAAGCAGGAGCCAGTATCAGAGGGTGCTGGGCCAGCTGGGTCTCAAGGGTGCTGGGCTGGTATCAGAGGGTGCTGGCCCAGCTGGGTCTCAGGGATGCTGGGCCAGTATCAGGGGGTGCTGGGCCAGCTGTGCCTCGGGTGCTGCCACTGCCCAGCCCAGGCTCTGCTGCCGCTTCCAGCTGCTGGGTTCTCACTCCTCCCTCGGGCAGAGCCCGGAGTGTCTGGGTGCCAGCCCCAGGCTCGGGCTCCTAGACGCCTTCCAGAGGAAGCATCATGGAATGGTTTGGGTTGGAAGGCACCTCTCAAGGCCAGCTCATCCCACCTCCTGCCATGGGCAGGGACACCCCCCTCCAGCCCAGGGTGCCCCAAGCCCCATCCAACCCAGCCCTGAACCCTGCCAGGGATCCAGGGGCACCTTCCCCCTCTCTGGGCACCCTGTGCCAGGGCCTCACCAGCCTCAGCATCAAAAAGTTCTCCTTTGTATCTCATCTGAATCTACTCCCAGTTTTCACCAGTTTGAAGCTGTCAGGTCCAACACAAACATAACCAGCTCCAGCAGCAGCAGCATCTTTTATTTCCAGGTCTCCTAAAACCTGCCCTTTCTACAAGAACTCAGCATCTCCTCCACAATTACAGGACCTTCAGGAGTGCCTTTAAGGCATAACCTCCTCCCCCAGGAGACCCTGCTTGACAGAAAATCTCTGTGTAGCATGAAGAAAGCTTTCCATAGCCAAATTACCCAAAGGAAAACTCCACTGGAGCACTGGGAAGGAACACAGAGCTCCCCCAGGCAGCCAGCCCATCCCCAAATCATCCTGCAGCAGGGGGTTCCGCAGGTAACTGCAAGCTGCAGGGAAGGGCAGCTCCTCCTGTCTGCTTCAAACTGCCCCTTGAGAGCTGGGCTGGATGTTTCCCACCTCCCAAACCCACCCTGGGCAACCACATCCTGTCCACTTCCACCTCCCCAAGGAGGAAACCCTGTGTTGTTTCCACACCGTTACCCCCCAGAACAGGCACGGGCAGTTCCCAAGGTGTAGAGAGCCACCAGGAAGGAGAGAGCCACCAGGAAGGAGAGAGACACCAGGAAGGAGAGAGACACCAGAAGTAGAGAGACACCAGGAAGACAAAGAGAAGCTCCCTCTTCTTCCCATGGGCTGCACACATTAAATTAGGGCTCAGTTTTTGAGGAACACACCAGTTAAACCTGGCTTTAGGGAGTCCCAGCACCACGACCGGGCTGCAGGCTCAACAGCCACACGTAGCCAGCCCCACAGCTCACTGCAGGACAGCCCCACAGCGCACTGCAGGGCAGCCCCACAGCTCACTGCAGGGCAGCCCCACAGCTCACTGCAGGCCAGCCCCACAGCTCACTGCAGGACAGCCCCACGGCTCACTGCAGGACAGCCCCACGGCTCACTGCAGGGCAGCCCCACAGCTCACTGCAGGGCAGCCCCACGGCTCACTGCAGGGCAGCCCCACGGCTCACTGCAGGACAGCCCCACAGCTCACTGCAGGGCAGCCCCACGGCTCACTGCAGGACAGCCCCACAGCTCACTGCAGGACAGCCCCACAGCGCACTGCAGGGCAGCCCCACGGCTCACTGCAGGACAGCCCCACGGCTCACTGCAGGGCAGCCCCACAGCTCACTGCAGGACAGCCCCACGGCTCACTGCAGGACAGCCCCACAGCTCACTGCAGGGCAGCCCCACAGCTCACTGCAGGGCAGCCCCACGGCTCACTGCAGGACAGCCCCACAGCTCACTGCAGGGCAGCCCCAGAGCTCACTGCAGGGCAGCCCCACAGCGCACTGCAGGACAGCCCCACAGCTCACTGCAGGGCAGCCCCACGGCTCACTGCAGGACAGCCCCACAGCTCACTGCAGGACAGCCCCACAGCTCACTGCAGGGCAGCCCCACGGCTCACTGCAGGACAGCCCCACAGCTCACTGCAGGGCAGCCCCACGGCTCACTGCAGGACAGCCCCACGGCTCACTGCAGGACAGCCCCACAGCTCACTGCAGGACAGCCCCACAGCTCACTGCAGGGCAGCCCCACGGCTCACTGCAGGACAGCCCCACAGCTCACTGCAGGGCAGCCCCACGGCTCACTGCAGGACAGCCCCACGGCTCACTGCAGGGCAGCCCCACAGCTCACTGCAGGACAGCCCCACAGCTCACTGCAGGGCAGCCCCACAGCTCACTGCAGGGCAGCCCCACGGCTCACTGCAGGACAGCCCCACAGCTCACTGCAGGGCAGCCCCACGGCTCACTGCAGGACAGCCCCACGGCTCACTGCAGGGCAGCCCCACAGCTCACTGCAGGACAGCCCCACAGCTCACTGCAGGGCAGCCCCAGAGCTCACTGCAGGGCAGCCCCACAGCTCACTGCAGGACAGCCCCA
>BSDF01000001.1:0-2500 GCA_027925045.1 Hypotaenidia okinawae | reverse complement strand
AATTAAAAATTAAAATTAAAATTAAAATTAAAATTAAAATTAAAATTAAAATTAAAATTAAAATTAAAATTAAAATTAAAATTAAAATTAAAATTAAAAATTAAAATTAAAATTAAAATTAAAATTAAAATTAAAATTAAAATTAAAATTAAAATTAAAATTAAAATTAAAAATTAAAATTAAAATTAAAATTAAAATTAAAATTAAAATTAAAATTAAAATTAAAATTAAAATTAAAATTAAAATTAAAATTAAAATTAAAATTAAAATTAAAATTAAAATTAAAATTAAAATTAAAATTAAAATTAAAATTAAAATTAAAATTAAAAATTAAAATTAAAATTAAAATTAAAATTAAAATTAAAATTAAAATTAAAATTAAAATTAAAATTAAAATTAAAATTAAAATTAAAATTAAAATTAAAATTAAAATTAAAATTAAAATTAAAATTAAAATTAAAATTAAAATTAAAATTAAAATTAAAATTAAAATTAAAATTAAAATTAAAATTAAAATTAAAAATTAAAATTAAAATTAAAATTAAAATTAAAATTAAAATTAAAATTAAAATTAAAATTAAAATTAAAATTAAAATTAAAAATTAAAATTAAAATTAAAATTAAAATTAAAATTAAAATTAAAATTAAAATTAAAATTAAAATTAAAATTAAAATTAAAATTAAAATTAAAATTAAAATTAAAATTAAAATTAAAATTAAAATTAAAATTAAAATTAAAATTAAAATTAAAATTAAAATTAAAATTAAAATTAAAATTAAAATTAAAATTAAAATTAAAATTAAAATTAAAATTAAAATTAAAAATTAAAATTAAAATTAAAATTAAAATTAAAATTAAAATTAAAATTAAAATTAAAAATTAAAATTAAAATTAAAATTAAAATTAAAATTAAAATTAAAATTAAAATTAAAATTAAAATTAAAATTAAAAATTAAAATTAAAATTAAAATTAAAATTAAAATTAAAAATTAAAATTAAAATTAAAATTAAAATTAAAATTAAAATTAAAATTAAAAATTAAAATTAAAATTAAAATTAAAATTAAAATTAAAATTAAAATTAAAATTAAAATTAAAATTAAAATTAAAATTAAAATTAAAATTAAAATTAAAATTAAAAATTAAAATTAAAATTAAAATTAAAATTAAAATTAAAAATTAAAATTAAAATTAAAATTAAAATTAAAATTAAAATTAAAATTAAAATTAAAAATTAAAATTAAAATTAAAATTAAAATTAAAATTAAAATTAAAATTAAAAATTAAAATTAAAATTAAAATTAAAATTAAAATTAAAATTAAAATTAAAATTAAAATTAAAATTAAAATTAAAAATTAAAATTAAAATTAAAATTAAAATTAAAATTAAAATTAAAATTAAAATTAAAATTAAAATTAAAATTAAAATTAAAATTAAAATTAAAATTAAAATTAAAATTAAAATTAAAATTAAAATTAAAATTAAAATTAAAATTAAAATTAAAATTAAAATTAAAATTAAAATTAAAATTAAAATTAAAATTAAAATTAAAATTAAAATTAAAATTAAAATTAAAATTAAAATTAAAATTAAAATTAAAATTAAAATTAAAATTAAAATTAAAATTAAAATTAAAATTAAAATTAAAATTAAAATTAAAATTAAAATTAAAATTAAAATTAAAATTAAAATTAAAATTAAAATTAAAATTAAAATTAAAATTAAAATTAAAATTAAAATTAAAATTAAAATTAAAATTAAAATTAAAATTAAAATTAAAATTAAAATTAAAATTAAAATTAAAATTAAAATTAAAATTAAAATTAAAATTAAAATTAAAATTAAAATTAAAATTAAAATTAAAATTAAAATTAAAATTAAAATTAAAATTAAAATTAAAATTAAAATTAAAATTAAAATTAAAATTAAAATTAAAATTAAAATTAAAATTAAAAATTAAAATTAAAATTAAAATTAAAATTAAAATTAAAATTAAAATTAAAATTAAAATTAAAATTAAAATTAAAAATTAAAATTAAAATTAAAATTAAAATTAAAATTAAAATTAAAATTAAAATTAAAATTAAAATTAAAAATTAAAATTAAAATTAAAATTAAAATTAAAATTAAAATTAAAATTAAAATTAAAATTAAAATTAAAATTAAAATTAAAATTAAAATTAAAATTAAAATTAAAATTAAAATTAAAATTAAAATTAAAATTAAAAATTAAAATTAAAATTAAAATTAAAATTAAAATTAAAATTAAAATTAAAATTAAAATTAAAATTAAAAATTAAAATTAAAATTAAAATTAAAATTAAAATTAAAATTAAAATTAAAATTAAAATTAAAATTAAAATTAAAATTAAAATTAAAATTAAAATTAAAAATTAAAATTAAAATTAAAATTAAAATTAAAATTAAAATTAAAATTAAAATTAAAATTAAAATTAAAATTAAAATTAAAATTAAAATTAAAATTAAAATTAAAATTAA